>CM030009.1:124497139-125082139 GCA_017639485.1 Pluvialis apricaria
CTGCTTCCACTGCAAGCGCGAGTAAGTTGCCTTCCCCAGTAGCAGCACACTGCGTTAGAGCAGTGAGGACATTGCTGGGCTGCTGCTTGATCTCTACTAGCCTTCACCTAAAGTGGGAGGACAAAAGTATTAAATTAAAACAAACTACAAGGGCCAACTGGGAATTTGAGTGTGTAAGAGTTTCTGATTTCAAATATTAATTCTGGAGGCATGGAGTTTGTCAATTGTCAATATACACTATATATTTCAAAAAGATTAGAAGTAAAAAGGTGTCTCAGACCTCGAAACACATGTACAAGTCCATTAAGTAACTCTAAAACCATTTAATCTATGTTTTGACTAATTATGAAAGCAAATGTTGATTGCTGGTTCCATACTCCTGTCCCTTAATAGCACTTGACAAGCTTCACCAAATCATCTGAGAGATTAAAGTAATGTTACGAACTTTTAGAGCAAAATGTTGCATAGATATTTTCTATCTTACTTTCAGAAAATGTAAAGTTCTCAATTTTGAAAGGTTAGACATATTCATGAGACTATCTGAAATACAACTATTAAAACCAAACAAATGTAACAAAAACATTTTTGTTTGGATCTAATACTGCATTTCTTGGGATTTTCCATCAGCCTCCATTGAAGTTGAACAGAAATCCAGCTTCTCCGCGACAGACTAAACCGGATTCTCAGAAATTTGAGGGGTCAAGTTTCTGGAAGGCCACCTTTTCCTTAGCATTATTCAAGTTTTATCTGCAATCACATTCTTTCATTTTTAAGAGAGGCAGTTCCCACCTTATTAATCTTCTCAATCTGCTTGTTACGGACTGAAGTATTATCAATAGCCAGAACTTCGACTGTCTCCTCTTTTTCTAGCTGATGCTTGTTTACTCCAACAATTACTTCAGACCCTATTTCCAGTGAAACACCAGAAACTCAGAATACATTTGCAAACTACTGTGAAAAGACACAATATTAATAGGACAAGAAAATTTTCAACAATACAATGCAGCACTTTGCTTTATAACTATATACATTTCAAATACTTAAAATTTGTTTTTATAGGAAGGCCTTAAGTCTTTATTTCCCATATTTTATGATGAGAGATGATTAGATAAATGAACATTCAACTCAGTGAATACTGGGCCAGAAAAAAGATTTGAAATAGAACAATATTTATCTTACAAACTGATTTAGTAATGACTCACTAATACACGTTAGCTAGTTTTCTCTTTTTAAGTTTACATAACTGAATCTTACAGAATTAAGCAGAAGTGCTGATCTCCTGCACTGCACTGCTCTGTATTTACTTTTCTGATTTACCAGGTAAATAAGAAAGTGAAGTTCCTACTTAAAACTACTCCATGTGAATAAAAATTAATTTATCATGATGGAAAACTCTATTTTAGCTTTCAGCCAGTATGGACTTCACAACCATTTTCACTTGCAGTGCCTGATAACATTACTACACTGTTCAAAGCAACATGAAGTAATTTGCCTTTGAAGAGAAAACACAGAACTTTATTGGTCCTAGAGACCTGCTTCAAATTTATTCTCCAAACAAAAAAGTTCATACAACTTCTTTCATGTTCGAGTTATCCCTAGTTTCTGCTACTGTACTGCTATGGGAATGCAGACTACAAAAAGCAGAATAGAGCTTTAAGCAGACGTGCATACAAATCTCCACATGTACTTACTATGTATGTGTGCATATGCATATACACATATCTATCTCACAAAAAAAAAAGAGCTGCATCATCCACTAATCTGAGATGACTGCATTTTATTTTTGGTTTCAGGAAAATTGGGCAGCTCTCAAGCAAAACCAGGAATTTGGCCAGCTACATTCAATACCGCCATCTGCTGGCAGTCATGCTTTTAAATTCAGGAGTCACAATTTAAAGATACTATCAGAAATTAAGTGATCAACTATTGAAGGCCCAAAATACTCCTTTAAAATAGTCTTTTTAGTGCTTTGTCTAATCTAGTCTTAAATATGTCAAGCAAGACTGTTTTCATACCAGTACTGTATTTCATACATACTGCCATCTCTTTTCAGGAGCTTTCCCTGATGTTAAACTATTACCATTTTATTACTCAAAATTTGCTACTCCTAAACTAAGAAGAAAAAAAAACAATAAAAATGTGTGTAAAAAACATTTATACAAAGGCATTCTATTGGCAGTTTTCCCTCCTTTCATCTCCCTGCTCCCTACCAGAGTCAATCCTGGCTTGTCTGCGGGCTGCACACTCTTCAATACGAAGTTTGGGAATCCCCTCGGCAACAGCTTTGGCCATTCCACCCATTTCTTCAATCTCCTCAACAAGCTGCGAAATGAAAAGGATTGAGACAATGAGTAGCAGCGGGGTTCACAAAATGAGCTTTGTACTTGTACTGCCATACAATTTTTTATTATGTCTATATACAGAATTCTGTGCTCTAAAAGTGTGTTTCCCATCCGCATGTCTCTGACTACGGGTTTTGGTACAAATTAAGAGACATCAAAAAAAAAAAAAAGAGCATTTTTATTACCAAAACTGCATGAATTCAACAACAGTGCATGGCATATTGTTCAATCAGTAACACCCACGGGTGAAAAGGCTTAAAATTTGGGACCTTGACTCTGCCCTGACTTCTGTCTGCCAAACAGCCCTTTCGATTACATGCATACAAATACAAATAAATTGAAAAAAACCAGGGTCAGTTCTCTGATCCTGAAGACAAGTGGCATGGCATGGTTCAGCTCTCATGCAGCAGAAGCCCATTCAGCTCCAAAACTGGGTGACTGTATTCAAACTGCCTACTGAAAATGGCACTTCGACCATGCCTGGCACTGCCTACAAGCATCCTAGTTGACAAGGACCTAAAAACCACGTCAGACGATGTGCTGACAGTGTCTGTACAGTCCCAGGCTAGTGTTTGGGACTGTATTAGCCCAATTTGGGACTTTGCATAGGAGCAATAATTTGCTCAAAAGGAGAATCGCTGGGTTTAGCTGTAGGCTAGACGTGTAGGCACGTATCTTTATGCAGGATTGCCACCAGTCAGACTACTCCTGAAGAATGCTTTTCAAATGCAAGTAATGACTGGCAGCTAAAGCCATTATTAAAAAAATATTCTGATCCAACAGAAAAATTTCTCCTAAATTCTGCATAATACTCAAGTATGGCCAGACAACTCTCTGCCTACGTGCTTGGCTATAAAACTTTGCTTTCAGTAACTTCTACTTTTAAAGTCTCAAGCAGATCACAAGCACGAGTAGGCAGGTACCTAAGTAGGTTGGTTTCACTCTTCCTTCTGTTGAACCCTTTTTTTTCTTACACATAAAACAGAGACCCCAGCAAACTGGGAGTCTTCAGTGTGCAAAGGACTTCGCAGGGCTTGATTATTTGTTACACAGTGGGTATTTCCCTTTTGAATGTAATCTACCAGAAGGCTGAAGTCTCTCTTTCTCTAAACATACACCGTACTTTTGTAAAGTTCATTTACAAAGAAATCACTGAGGTGTAAGTGTAAAATAAATGCCTCTTTAGAAGTTACCAACTTAAAACCTTAAAGCACATTTCTCAAAACTCCTATACCTAAAATTTTTCCACAAAGCATAAAAAGTGATGCAAACTGACCTTTAAAGCAGCTTCATAGACATCGTTGGTGAGGCACTCCATGAGGTATGATCCCCCCCAGGGGTCCGCCACTTTAGGAATACCTGACTCCTCTTGAATGATGATCTGCGTGTTCCGAGCAATGCGAGCACTCTTCACTGTAGGCAAACCCAAGGCTTCATCAAATGAATTTGTATGCAAAGACTGTGTACCGCCGAACACTGCAGCCATCGCTTCAATTGTAGTACGAATAACATTGTTAAAGGGATCCTGGAAGGAAAAGGAGAACTCTGAAGCTCAGTTGTGCCACAGGGCTGAGGCAGATGAGTCACACATATACTATTGCAATGAAATGAATGCAAGATTCCCCACTGAAACACCACAAATCGTAACAAAAGCTGAAAAAAGAAAATAATAAGCATCCAATCAAACTGATGTATCACTTACCAATATCTCGGACAAGATTAATCCATAAAGAAAGTAAAAATTATCAGTGTATGAGTAAACTGGTCACAATAACAAAGCAAAGCCTAACTTATATTTAGTGGTGTTTCAAAGAACTTAATTAATCCAAGTTGGAGAGGATGGAACAGGTAGTCCTGATGTCCTCCATCCTCAGATTCCAGAAGTCTTGGAGCACTCAATAGCACATCTGTCAGACAGGTTACCAGTCAAGATCCATTCTGGAACTAAATATGCTTAATATTTTCATTAATGACAGCATTACATAAAGGTAGGAATTACAGTTGAAATGTGCTGGTGCTATAAAATTGAAAGGTATCTATGGGAGAACTGGGATATCAACAAAAACAAACAGATAATCTGGAGTACAAGGTACAGAAATAGAGTCAGTATTACAGAGTATAATGTCTGCCTTAGTTCAAAATTTTTATCTGCTCTTTTCAGACACTTAGACAGTTGAATTGTATACACGTGCCTGGACAGTCAAAGAGGAGTTATCATGATCTCCAGGGGGTGAATTATGTTCCGAGATCGAGTGAAGAATCACATGCTGGAGCTGCCTGTCTTATTTAATGTGATTATTGAGGAAACTTAAGAGTAGCTCAAATTGCGTACCTAATTCTTGACATGCTTAGTTGGGATGAAATATATCCAAAATAATTAAGATCTTGAACATGAAAATATGAAATAGGACCTTGAGCATGGCAAAATGAATCATGAGAACTGCGAATTACATTATTTTCCATAAAGAAATTGCCTTAGTATCACTATTTTACAAGGACACAGTAATTCTACCTACACTGGAGTCTATTTCTGGTTCAAGTATTCCATTTAAAGAATTACAGAAAAATGTGATTTGGATGAACAAGAATGTAAAGCCTAATTTGTGAGTGGATACCTATCTGAAGGCAGGCCAAAGGAAAATGTATTTGCCCTCTGAAACCTATAAGGAGCAAACACTGGGAACTGAGGTGCTATATTAAGATAAAAACAGTGTTTAGACAGGAAAAAGGGTTATGATCCAGCCAGAAATATATTTACACTGAACACTGGAAGATGGTTGAACATATTTTTGGTAACTTTGATACTTTTGCACTCATATAATAGTTTTCATTGGAGGACCCACAAAGGCTACTGTTCAGAAAATTCCATTGTTTTAGCTTTACTGCATTCCTGTAATGTAAGTAAAAATTACTTTCACTTTGAAAAAAAGAATAAAACAAAGGCACAGAAGTCAAACAATAATGGTTGCAATCACAACCTAAAAATAACTCATATTGCATGACTCTGATTGAGGGCAGGCCTTGGAATAAGAGCTGGAACCCAGCTCCGACCTCACTTGGGAAACTGCATATGCAGTCCAATGACTTATTTTCTTACTGTGAAGTGATGCAACTCAACAGAAAAAGCGGAAAGTGCACCCAGTTTCAAAAGAGCAGACAAGCTGTAATCATAACTTCACTCTTCAGCCGTGAGTCAAGGGCATGAATGACTTCCTCGGACGCTCAAATGAATTCTCAAGCCAGTGATCTTGAGAAAAAGGAGCCTCTACTTTGCTCAGCAGCATTCTGAAAGGGTAACTTACAGGACAAATCCAAGAGAGAGCTTTATCCTCTGAGTGCTGAATTAACATAAGCACCTCTGCAATTCTCTCTCTACTTAGCAGGTTTGGATCCTACTCTCAATTCAGCATCCACTAGACTGAGAACACACACGCAAGACAACGATTTCAGAATGAAAATGAAACCACAGAACGAAAAGTTAGGCACCGAGACTCTGCCTATCACCATACTCGAATCCTTTTGTGAATACAGTCTCAAACCTTTAGTTTCTGCCCTTTTACCTGACCGCTACAGGGCAGTCCAGAATCCTGAGCTATTTCGTAAATCAGCATTTTGGGAATCAATGCTGCTGGCACTCAACAAGACTTTTTGTGTTAGGTAAGCAAGAAGTTATATCCAATGCCAGTGTGTGCACTTGTCAGACTGAGAGTAAAACCAGTTGTCTCCTTCAGAAAGCTGCATCTTTATGAATAAAACCAGCAGCCCCTTTAAGATATACACCATGAGAACATATTTAAATGAGCAAATTGATGAGAGTTTCAATTTCTAACCTGCTCAGTGAGTGACCAGCCCGAAGTCTGACAATGAGCTCTCAGCAGAAGAGATTTGGGATCCTTGGGCTTAAACATTTTCTCTATCAAGTGAGCCCACAGCCGCCTCCCAGCCCTCAGCTTAGCTATTTCCATGTAGAAGTTCATGCCAATTCCCCAGAAGAAGGAGAGCCTGTAATAAGAGCACATGAACAGGATAAAACACTAAACCATTCCAGTATCTGTTTTAGTAAAGAAGTCCTACAGCAAGGTCTCTGATTAATTTATTTTTACAGATATAAGCTAGACATAAGATGATGCTAATGTTCCTGGACACTGATGTCAACTGCTACAGAATGATATACATTTATGTCAATAAACTGTCTTAGCCTCCAAACAAGGTGACTGCAGGCAAACTGCCAGTGACAATGGTCCCCTAAACTGCTAAACAGCCCCCCAGGGACTGTTTTGGGGGAGCCCTAGGTCAAGCAGTGTTCCAGCACGTCACTAATACAGACAGTGACACCCTAGTGCCAGGGAATGCTCCTGGACACAATCTAATAGTGTAGTTATGCTCACAAACTACTCATAATGAGCAGACATAACACATTGTAAGCATGCCTTCATCCTTTTCCTGACGATTTTAATCAAAATCCAAATCAAACATCAGTTCAATACTGGATAGCATATCAGTGGACAGACTAATTGATCTACTTTTTCCTCCTTATAGCTTCTATGGTTTATAAATGTAAACATGCATAATTAAAGCCAGTAAAACTCATTATACTAAATATGCACTGTTTTAACAGTGAATTAGCTACTGAAACAATTTGCCAAAGGCTCTTACAAATTCTCCACCACTAGAAAGTCTGTAAATAAGACTGTACCTTTTTCTACATGATCCACTTTGATTTTGCCACAGATCTTGGAAATGGGTTAATTCAGCTGTCTCCTGTAGTTTGAATGTGCAACGGGCTATGTGAACCATACCTTTTCTTTTTCAGACTCACTGTATAGTTACGGAATCTGTAAATCAACTGGACCACTGAAACTGTGATCCTGCTTAGTTTGGCAGTAACTACACAAATATAAAATATTTTGCTTAAAATTAAATTTTATTTTTAGGAAATTTGCAACTGTATATTGAACTCCTCAAACTTCCCCTTGTTAAGCATTTTTTCCCAAATATTTCAAAATAATACGAATGAAAAAAAAATCAGTAATACTACAGTATAAAAGAACTGTGAGAGCTCTTTCTGCATTCTGCAGTCCTAAAGCTACACCTGTATCAGATATAACAGCTTAGGGATCTTCTTTCTGACCTGGAGACCAACTGTCACAACAGACCTTGACAACGCTCGGGCTTGTACATGAGCTTTATTCAGTTTATTAGCATAGCTGTAGCCTAAGTGTCTGTTGGACTAGAAATTTTCCTACTGCTGAAACTGTGTAACAAAACCAAACCAAAACCTATCTGCAATGCGAGCACTGCCAATATTGCGTGTATGTGTAAAAATACTGAATTTGATATTAAACTCTAGAGTGTTACCAAAAGTGAGTCTTATACTTGCAAATTTCTTTAGCTCACCTTGGTGCAAATTCATCAATGGTAAGGCCAGCTTTCAGTCCAGTTCTGCAGTACTCCAATCCATCTGCTATAGTATAAGCTAATTCCAGAATGGTATCAGCTCCCGCCTCTTGCATATGGTATCCGCTGATTGAAATGGAATTAAATTTTGGCATATACTGCAAAAATAAAAGACAACACGGTACTATATTGCAGGGGGTTGGACTAGATGACCTTTAATGGTCCTTTCCAACCCAAATCATTCTATGACAGCAGAAGAGGGGAGCATCAGATAATTGTTCTACCAACATTCATAAACAATCCATTCTTTGTAGATTGCAAATACAATCCACCTCTATTAAATGGTGTTTGCAGATGTATAATTTACATGCTTTTACGTTTTTGCACTATTCATTGTGTTTAAACTATCACCCATCATAAGTCTTTCTCAATTACACGCTGTGTTCAACCTCTTCAATGAAAATACAGCTAAGAAAAGAACTGGTAGTACTGAACTTCCGCTCATCAGTTCAGGACTTCACTCCTTTCATTGTCTGCTTCTCATACTCAGTTTCGCAGCAAAGTCCTTCAAGATTTCTTACCTCTTCACTCCTGCTTACAGCTGTAAAATGCTTCTTAAGTATGTGGTTTCTTATTTTCTATGCAAAGAACAGCTTGTCTGTTCCTCGTCTCCAAGCTTCCCGCCGTCCTTTCAGGATTAGGCTCACTTAATTTGACTTTGATTTGGATTGACTTAAAAATCTTAAAATTTATGCTGTAAGTGATTTGGGATCTTAACGGCTCCTCCCAGCCCCTTCCACAACCGCATCGTTCCTCACTACGACAGGGCTTCCTGTCTTCTGCTTTGTTCTCCAAAGTGCCTCATAAATAGTTAAGTAGATATAATAACAGAAGTAAATATATTTAAACAATGAATACCTTTGAGGTGTACTGGAAGATGTCAGCAATAATCCTCATGGATGGTTCTGGGGGGAAAATGTACGTGTTTCGGACCATGAACTCCTTCAAGATGTCATTTTGGATTGTCCCTGTCAGCTTGGCCTGAGGCACTCCCTGTTCTTCTCCAGTTACAATGAATGTTGCCAACACGGGAATGACTGCCCCGTTCATTGTCATAGAAACTGACATTTTCTCTAAAGGAATTCCATCAAAAAGGATTTTGGTGTCTTCCACTGTATCAATGGCAACTCCAGCCATTCCAACGTCTCCTCGAACTCGTGGATTGTCTGAATCATAACCACGGTGGGTGGCTAAATCAAAAGCAACAGATAATCCCTGCTGTCCAGCTAAACGAAAAAGAAAAAAAAAACCAAAAAACAAAAAACAACAGAGAGAGAGATTCAGAAGTGTTGAACAGACTTGCATTAGAACTGGATCTAAATCTATCAATTTTATTTTACATGATCCACGCCTGGACAACAAACCAATTTTTGATGTTAAACACTGTTCCCTCCCCAAATCTTAAAGTCTTAAATTTTAAATAAAAAAGCTTTTAATTGAGAAAAAAAAAAATGCAGTCCTTCTAGCTCAGCCACACAATAAGCTTACCATGCTTAACAAATTACCCAATAACAGTTTAGCCACAAGTTATAAATGTGCACAGACAGACAATAAATATCAGGGCTTATACACAGAAACTCTGCTTAGCTTAGCTGGAAAGAAAAGTGTGATAAACTACGTCACGTTACCTTCTCTTTATCACAAATTAAACACAGACACAGGGATTGTGACCCTGGCTCTAGTGACATATGTTGTTTATTCGTAAAGCAAAGTGATGCATTTTTAAATCTGCAGCAGGAGAAAATTATATAATAAATATATATATAATAAAGCAGGGAATGGGACAGCTAGAGCTCTTGGCAGACTTGTTGCTGCAACCTGAAAGCAGTACCCGAAACTCTGCTGCCCCCAGGCATTCACCCTCTGACCAGCACTGCTCTTCCCAAAGTAACTATATCTACTGCATTTGCAAGTCCGCTTCTCAACATCAGCAGAGCTCTTAATTGTCAGGTACCAGCTACTGTCTTTGATCTAAAAAGCTAGGTGTTAGCTCTGAAGCACAATGACAAAAATTTAAATTTCTGCCTAGTTTCAAGCAATAGAAATTTCAGCAATTATGACAGCTGATAATTAATTCTTTTTCAGCATTCCTTTAATTAAAGAGAGATTTTAACTGAATTATTAAAAATGCTTTACAAATAGGTCAGATTCAGAAGCTATACTAAATAATTCAATATTAATACAAACACTAATACAACAACAGAGATAAAATATCACCATGTCAAAACTCAAATAAAGATGAAAAATTCCTGGCAGCACACATTCTCGAGTAACTGAGCTGTGCTACCACCTAACCCAAGCGTTAGCACTTCTGCTTCAGCAGCAACGTTCAGCAGTAAGACAATATATTCAGAACAATCTTTCTATTGAAATGTTTGCAAACCTCTAATACCCTGCATTTATTATTTCTTAATTTATTGAGAGTTTTAGAAATTGAACAAATCAAGAATACTTGCAAGAATACTGCAGCAGCTAATATTGCTTCATATTAGCCAACCACGATATGGCAAGAGGTAAAAATCCCCAAACAACTCTTCTCCCCTGCCCTAAACAGTGATGTTTTGAGTAGAAAGGCCTGTAAAGTGGGAAATAAAAGCATCTGAAGTCTGTTTTTTGACAGGTAAGGTTATAATTAGTTTAAACAACTCCCAAGCTGGTGTAAAACTAATGCTTCAGTCTACCAAGAACAACTTTTTAGTAGCAGTTTTACAATGCCTAACTCAATAGTATATT
This sequence comes from Pluvialis apricaria, assembly GCA_017639485.1. NCBI lineage: Eukaryota > Metazoa > Chordata > Aves > Charadriiformes > Charadriidae > Pluvialis > Pluvialis apricaria. Next base: position 124,507,672 of record CM030009.1, read on the forward strand.
ATGATGACACTCTGGCTATTAGCTAAACAAATTGCTGCAAAGCACAATACTCTGCAGAAATATTGGGAAAACCGCTCTCAAATAAGGAAAATACCAATACTTTTACGAAGTTGGCTTACTAGTACACCATGAATGACATTATTCATATGTATTTATAAAAGTTCATTTAAAACTTACAACATGAGATGGAAACGCAAAATGTCAGAATGCACTAACACTAGAAGTGCTAAGTGTCAAAGTTCAGCAGATTTTTTCACTATAATCTTCTCTCATGGTCACAAAATGAGAGTAAAGTGCTCCATGATCTTTGCTGGTTGGACCCTGGGATGCAGCCAAATTTTGTCTCTGTTAGTGTCAAGGCAGAATAACTAAAAATAGCATTTAACGCATTCATTTTTCCACCTCAATAGCAAAATGAAGCAAGGACAGTTTCAGAAATGATCCAATTTCCCAGTAGTACTAAAGAAATACAGCGCCACTGGGAAAAGCCTATCAGAAATCAAAACTCACAAGAGAGAAAAAACACATTTGCCATGTAATTCACCGTATGAATGCTCCCTATTGCTTTGCAAAGCAATGTTGTTTCCCAAATCAGCTGTCTTACCTTTAATGTTGTCCTTGTAGAACTTGTTGCTCTCCTCCACTGTACTGAAGCCAGCATATTGGCGGATAGTCCATGGCCTGTATGTGTACATGGTTGGGTAGGGTCCTCGAGTGAAAGGTTTCACCCCTGGCAGCTCCTCAGGAAGGTCTTTCGTGTCCCTTTTGGAGTATAAGGGCTTGATGTCGATCCCCTCTGGGGTGTGCCAAATTAAATCCTTGGGATTCTTGCCCTTGAGCTGCTTTTCAGCAAGGGCAGCCCACTCGGGGTGCAGCGGCTGCCCGTGCAGCGAACGCCATGCAAGTCCACAGGCTGGAAGCTGTGCCAGGCACGTGCAGTGGCGGGGCCGCAGGCGCAGGAAAGCATCCTTGGCTCTCAGCATGTCTGCCCCACTGGTTGGCGAGTAAGGGGTAAGCTGAAGAACATAAAAACACATATATTGCCTCATAATACAAATCTGATGTGGGAAAAATGAGCACTGAGAGGTCAAGCAGTTTGCTAAAGCCAAAACAATTACTCAAGAAAAAACTAAAAAAAAAGTTCACTTGTTCATTTGATAGATACCACCTCCCCTTGCCTTTCAACCAGACAATGCATAAAATAGATTTCAGGAAAAATCCTACATTTTCCTCTAGCTAATGAAAACATTCCTACAACTCATGTACATCCACATATGAAATGCATAACTTGTTTCAGTCCCTAAGCAGCACCATCATTTATCTGTCACTGAAAAGTCAGTGTTATGCATGAAGATGGTCCTTTATGTCAGAGGGACCTTCAACATCAAAGAAGCACTCTGAAGGGAGCAAACTGTCAGAAAACTGCTGACATGTCATACACTTTGGAAAAGGTGGCTTGGGCTGGATGAAAATCAGAGCTATACTATGAAAGAAAGGATGAAAAAAATGCAGTATGCAAGAATACAGGGATAATACAAGTTGCAGAGCTCGTCCCATCATGCACGAGATTGAAATGGTGGGAAAGTTCAGTAACTCCTGAAAGCTGTAAGCTCCTCGGCTTCTGCTGTCTGTATGCTATCCTTGCACTTCTTCCCCAAGCCAAAACCCGTACAGCTTGGCTCCAAGGGCCATTCACCTCCTCTCTGCCTCATCTCCTTTACGACTCCCTGGAAACACACACTTCCCTGACACGTTTATGAGAAAGTCGGCATAAAACTGGAAAGCATCTCTATCATTGTTACGGTGCTGCAGTAACGCCTGCCCCACAAGCGCCTTAATAATACATAGGCTACGCGTGGTACACATATAACCCGACGAGCAGAGAGGAGCGCTCAGTTCCCGGCCGAGGATGGAAGGCAACCTCCGCCTCAGCTGCCGCAGGGGCCCCAACGCGATCCCCGCCAAGGAACCCCAGAGCCGCCCTGTCACCCTGCTCCGCACCTCTCCCTCCACACCACAGCACCCACAGCCGGAGGCGGAGGCCGGGGGGGGGCCCAGAAAGCACCGGCCGGGCCTGGCAGCCCCACCCCGCCCTGACAGACCCGCCTGTGCGCGGCCCCCCCGCTCCCCACCGCCGCAGCCCGCCCCCAACACGCCCCCTCGGCGGCCAATAAAGACGGGGGTTCGGTATGGGGGCCTGTCCGGAGGGTCGCAGCCCTGCCCGCCCGGGGGACGGGAGCGCTGGGCGGGCTGGGGACTCCGGACAGACCCCCGCTCCGGCCGCCCCCGCGATACCTGCGCTCGGCCCCTCCGCCGCCGCCCGCACCGCGCATGCGCCTGAGGCGGCCAGGCGCATGCGCAGAGGGCGGCTCCGCGCACCGCCCTCCCCGGGGGCAGGTGGGAGCGAGCAGCGCGCATGCGCCCGGAGGCGCGGCGGGGAAAACGGTTGGGTTAACGGCCCTGCGGTCTAACGCGGAATCGGCGGGAGCGCTGAGGAGGCGCCGAGGCGGTGCGTCGCGGGGCGGGATGAGGTGGTGGTGGGGGGGGGGGCTTTGTGGGGGTTCCCGCGGTGTTATGCGGTAGCAACGGGGAGCGGGAGTTTGGGGGTACAGGGAGTGTGGGGCGGGTGGTGGAGACTACAACTCCCAGCATGCGTTTCGCTCGGCCGGGCCGTGCCACCGCGGTGGCGGGGAGCGTTGCATGCCGGGAGTTGTAGTCCGCGCCGGACCCGCTGAGGTAGGGCTGCACAAACTGTCTCACAAAATCAGTAGTTACTGGAGGGGAGAGGGAAGAGAGGCAGAGCTTATTTACCTGGTGTCGGTCGCCACTGTCTCCTGGCGAGCCGTAACGGGGCCTCTGCGTGAGGGAAGAAGTGGCCTGAGGGGACATCCGAGTCGTTGTGCTGGGAAAAGAGAAGGCGGGTGGGGTGTAATGGTTACTCCGTTCTGTGAGAGTTTTTTTTCCTCCATCTCTACAGCGAGTAAGACATGCAACTGCAGGTTTAAACTGCAGCTATGGTTAGGTGCTGGGGTAAAAAGTTCTTGTAATACGATAGCCGCACTGAACTGCGTTAGAAAGATAGAGAATTTCTATTGTTGGAGGCCTTTAAGAACAAATTAGACCGTTCTCAGTGCGGTTATTGTTGCATTGCCATTGCTGCTCTTTAGCATACAGACATGCCAGCTTTTAAATTTAGAAGAAAGTGTTGAACACGCGAAGACTTGTCTGAAAAGCAAATGGGGATGCTTTTTTAAGTGGTCCTGCACTTAAATAAATATGCAAGATTTAGGCTTTGGGTTAGAACATTTCATGGAATCACAGAATGGGTTGGGTTGGAAGGGACCTTAAAGATCATCGAGTTCCAACCCCCCTGCCCTGGGCAGGGACACCTCCCACCAGCCCAGGTTGCTCCAAGCCCCGTCCAACCTGGCCTTGGACACCTCCAGGCATGGGGCAGCCACAGCTCCACTGGGCAACCTGGGCCAGTGCCTCACCGCCCTCACAGTGAAAAATTTCTTCCTGATCTCTAATCTAAATCTGCCCTCTTCCAGTTTGCAGCCATTCCCCCTCGTCCTGTCACCACACACCCTTGTAAGAAGTTCCTCTCCAGCTTTCTTGTAGGCGCCCTTCAGATACTGGAAGGCCGTTATAAGGTCTCCCTGAAGCCTTCTCTTCTCCAGGCTGAACAGCCCCAACTCTCTCAGCCTGCCCTCACAGCAGAGGTGCTCCAGCCCTCGGATCATCTTTGTGGCCTCCTCTGGACCCGCTCCAGTAGGTCCATGTCCTTGTGCTGAGGAGTCCAGAGCTGGATGCAGTACTCCGATTGGAGTCTCATGAGAGCAGAGTAGAGGCAGAGAATCCCTTCCCTCGCCCTGCTGGCCACGCTGCTTTTGATACAGCCCAGGATACTGTTGGCTTTCTGGGCTGCGAGCGCACATTGCTGGATCATGTTGAACATCTCATCAACCATTTGGGCTCATTTAGCACAGGGAATTTCCGTTGTTTTGCTTGTTAGTGTGTGGTTTGTACTGTATGGATTACAATTGGATTTTAATTTTGTTTTTGTTTCCTCCTGTTCTGTTTGGTTTACAGATAATGAAACGCAACCATATGTATTCCAGTAAAATGGCGGGGACCGCTGGTGGGGGATCAGCAAAAAAAGCCTTTAAATCACAAAATAAACAAAGGCCTCTTAGCAAAAAAACCAGAACAGATGAAGAAGGAAGCAAACAAGGTCAAAAAAGAAAGGTAATGATTATTTTGGTTCAAACAAGTTAGAAAAGTAACCTAAGGGAAAAAAAGGCATTTTTGCCCAGTTTTCTACTGGAATTTGTAGCAAATATTTCATTAACTAAATGTAGTTCTCTTGAGGAAACATGAGCGGCTATTCTGAGACCCACTGTCTTAAGTGCTCCCTGGTTTCCAGAATTTCTAGTTGTGTGCTACTGTGCCTGTGACAAGTAGAGGGAAGCATTGCCTGACGATTAATAAAAAGGCAAGCTGGCTGTGCAGTTTTGAAGAGCTGCACAGCATCTGTTTAAAGAGAGTGATAAAATCGGGGTTCATGCAGCTCAGATGGCGTTTATTTTGTTCTGGAAAATATTCTGTGCATATCTCGGGACTGGCCTAGGCAGCTTTCTGCTGGAGAGAGCTTGCTTAACCACTTAACTTATTAAGAGCATGATCTCAGGATGCAGCTGGATAGCCAACATCTTGTGCATTTCTTATTTCATGACCTCATTCTTTGAATTAGAGGAACTAAGAAGAGGAAATTGCTTTCCTTAACTCGCTTGAGATGAATTAGTTTCACAGTTCAAAAAGCCTTTTCTGTGGACAATAGCAACAGACCTCTGTCGAGCACTGAAGTGCTTTCACAGCCTTTTTATAGCGGGTTGCTGGTAGTAAATGGATGGTTGCACATCTGGTTGCAGCAGAGGGTTTTTCAAAATTACCATATTTGCTGTAATTTTTTCTGTTCAGGAGGTCACTCAGACAGTTAAAAGGAAAGCTGAGGAACTCGAGGACTATTCCCCTGCAGGTAAGATTGTATTCTTTTCTTATGTTTGTCTTGTGCAAATTCAGTGCGTTGAAAAAACACTGGAAGTAAAAGTAACTGCTATGTTGAAATTGTAAATGTCGGAGATGTCACTGAAGTATGTTTCAAAGTTTTCTTTCTGAACAGTAACGGTATTTGCAGTATGGTTAGTCAGTGTGCATTGGTATCATACGTGTTGTATATGCACGTATTAATCATATACTTTTGTTTACAAGTAGTGTTCTTCTCTTGTAATATCCCACCACAAGCACCCAGAACATTTTAACTTTCTCTTAACAGGTCATTGTCTTCTCTCTTAACCTTCTGTCTTAAGACTGGCATGTGTTGTATTGAACATACAAATGAGATGAGGCGCCTGCTGCATTGCGTTTCTCGCTGATGTATATTCCCACTCTTTGTTTTTTTATTTCATTCTGGGTTTTTTCACTTGTATCGCCAATGATTTTGGGAAAGTATCTGTTTAGAATGAAAATACTGTAAGAAATAATCTTTTCTAGTTTGTGCTTTTTAAACAACTTGTGACTTGCAAATAATAAGTACCACCTAAGGTGGGTAGATTTGATCTGATAGTTTTGTGACATGGAAAAATCTGAACTCTTAAACCTTTGCCTATGATCTGACTGAATTGAGTCACAGAGCTGTCTATCCGGGTTTGACAAATCGTATCTTTTCCTTTTTGCCTTTACGTTAACAGGAGAAAAAGGTTCTTCAAAAAAAATGAAGCTAACCAGTGCTAAAATAGGATCCTGGCAGACTCTCTCAGAGAGCAGTAGGCAGTTTCTGGAAACTGTAATGGATTCAGTAATACTGTAAGTACCAGGTATCCTGGTGATTCTTCTTTGTTTCCAGAAGGAATAAAGTAAAAATCATAACATTGCTTGAACTGGAAAAGCTTTGGAGCTTTTTTGGGCAATATGGCTGCCTGTGTATGTTTTGTCTGGTATAACACTTTTTATCTGAAACTGGAAATTTTTAGCTAGAGAAGTTCTGTCTATGTTCACTTCACTTGATGCGTATTCTGTGCTTGCAGGCTTTGTGATGAAAATTCTGCCTCTATTTTCTTTCCAGATCTGTTTTGTGCCAACAAAGTGTGAAAAAAGATGATGTTCAGAAGCACCTCAATTTACTGAAAGAAAGGTAAGAAATTATAATTAAAAAAAAAGGGACAAGAGGGATTTAATTTACCCAGTTGATTTGTGCCATGCTTACAGAATTGCTCCTGGGGAAAATCACGTTTAGAAAATCCTGGAAGGGAGCAATTATGCAAAATCAGGGAGGGGAATATCTTAAGGGTATGTTAATCAAAATGGACAAGCAAGAGTTGTTGAAAGACCCACTTTAACTACTTCTACATGAGTAACAGAACCTGGAAGGTATTCTTAAGGTCTCCTTTAAACTCTCTATAAGTACAAAGCTGATTAAATTTGTGCGCAGCTTTTTATTTTGTTACTGTTTTATAGTACTGGCAGGAGCAGTTATAGATAAATTTTCTTAAATGCTAATTCATTTTCTGACTGTTGAAGTTACTTCAAAGAGAATTGAAATTTTGTGTTGGGGCATAACTTGTAGCCTGTTTATGTCATTGTGGGAGTAATTGCATATGGTTGGGTGTCTGAGAATTTTTGTGTGCACGTGTGTTGGTATACCAGGCTCTTATCGACATAGAACCTGAGCCTGTGTATTGCTTTCTTTGTTCTTAGATTACATCAGGAGTCAAACATGAGGAGCTAGTTTTTCATAAATGTTTTTCTATGGTTCTTGTTTTTAATGGTTGATTTGTGACATGTTGGGTCTGATTTCTGAGTTGCCAAATTTGTGCAGTCTCATGTGAGATGCATGGAAATTGTGGCAGCTTGGCGTATCCAACAGACAGATCCAACTTGGAAGAATTCAAGTCTTCCTCAGTATCAGAAGGACCTTTGAGAGCAAGCTAAAACTCTTCCTCTGGCATAAAACTCGATATCATATTTCACAAAAGAGTTTACAGATTTAACTAAAATGATTTTATGTGGAAGCAGTTAAAAATGCTGCTTTTAGGACTTAGTTTTATTTTGAAGAGCAGAAAGGTCAGAACTGGGAAAATATTAGTTAATGTCAAATTACAGTCAGGAGGCGTACAGGCCAATGGGGTAGAAACCACACAACATCGGGGTAATAGCCAAGGTTAGAATGGTGGGATTTCTTGTTCCTGGTTCCTTCCTTAGACATCTATTCCACAGGATTTTTGGAAAATAATTCAAGACAGCTTTTCTTCCTGCCTGGATCCTTTTACTTCACTGGCAGCAGTTGGGCTAAATTGAGTTTATTTTTTCCCCAGAGAAGTCATTAGTTAGTTTTCTTTTTGTTTTGCAAAGACCTCCAAACGAGTCATGCTTTCCTTTTTCTATAATAAAGGTTGCTGAGATTTTTCAAGACTTTAAAGGTGCCTCCAGGCAAGCTGGGCAACCTGAAGAATGTCCTGAGCCTTCAAATGGCAGAGAAACAAATGCTTGAGACAAACGAAGAGTCTTTGGTACAATTGCAGGTATGCAAGGCGAGGAAAGGAAGAAAATGTCTTACCTGTCTGCTGCTGCTCAGTGTGTTGTAAGTTTTTAGTAGACGGACTGCTGGCTATGCCTGTGCTGTTGTGGAGGAGTTGTCCACTGTTCATCACTCACTCACCTTTGCTACAAAGCAGTGTATCTTTTTGGGTGGTTTTTCAGTGACTCAGCTGATACTGATTATTAGCATCTTGTAAGCAAAAGGTTCACCAGCTCTAAAGTAAATTTTGTTCTGGTTTTGTGTCTGTTTTGTTTTAGGAAGAAATAAATGAAATTGAGCGATCAGCAGAACGCACTGAAGAAACTATACAGCAACTGCAGTACAAAATTCAGCTGCTCAAGAACCAGTTAGAAGAAGATGAAAAAAAGGCCAGGAAGGTATTTCCAATGGATGTTGCTGTGTTACTCTAAGGAGAATGTGTTTCCAGAGCTATTGCACCTAAGCCGTTTCTGCAGAGTGTAAAATATGGAAGGTCTTATTTGCCTTTGTGAACACGTCTCTTCAATCTTTCCAACTTCACTTGCAAAATTAGGTTTCAGAAGTTAAATGACAGCCAGTTTATTTTCCTACTTGTTTGCCTGATGTTTGGTTTTGATGTTTTATTTTTTCCTTTTCCCCTTCTAGGTATTCCAGGAAAATGGCAGTAGAGCACTCCACCTTCCAGAACTCCCCAAGCGCAGTTTACAGGCACCCACTTTGCAGGTGAGCATGGAATGTGTTCTTCAGAGACACTTTGGCTATGAGAAGAAAGGCAACAGAATGTGCTTTTATCACTTTATCTCTGTGAGAGGGGGCAATTCTGAAAATTCAGAAATAACTGAAACTTATCTTTTGTTTGTCTTTTTCTTTTCATTGAGAACTATATGTTTTAAGACAGAACAAATCCCTTGAGTGCCTACCATTTAAAGGATCACATGTCTTTTCCTAGGAACCCTCTGGTTCTAGGGAACCTGTGATCATGTCTGAAATACATATCTCTGTAACTGATAGAAGGAAGACTGTCTCATTCTGTGTCTCTGAATCCTTCTTATTTTAGCTGTGTTTAGGTACAGCTAGGCTGCATGAAAGTGAAATTTGTTGGACTCAATGAAAGGTGCTTTTTTTTATTTGCTGTCTGTTCTTTCCTTCTTTAGGAAGAAATTTTGAAGATAAAAAATCAGAAAGGTCTTTTAAAGGATATGAACACTATCCAGCAGTCAGCTGACTTGAAGAACATGTTAGCCCTCATTGAAAAGACCTATGAGAAGGTGGACTTCCTTTAGAAACCAAAATACATAGTCTCCTTTGAAGAAGATAACTTACGCCAGCACTCCGTGTTAATGTAGAGCAGCAGGATGCTCATCGTGGAAATGGTGTTTTCTTCCTAATGGCTTTACTGTTGTTACTGCTGAATTTCTGTTAAAAGATTTTCTATGAATATTGGTATATAAATTTGTGGATACATTCTGGGATTCTAGTGATTTAAGTGATCAATCAAGGGTGGGTTTTTTCTTTTTTTGGGGGTGGGGAGTTGGACCTGTGGCTTCTAATGATGATGTATACTGTTTTAGGAAAAGGGAGGGAAATGGATCTGGGTTTATCTGGGCATTTTTATAGAATAGGGCAACTTATTCCGTTTATATTTGGACTTCTGTATCACGTCTGTAAATCGGTGAAGGCAGTATCTCTTACCAAACTAACTTCTGGTTTTGAGTTAAATGCTCTTTAAACCCAAAACACATAGTAAACATATGCTTATCTAATGCTCAGTTGCCAATCCCCTTTTCAGGAAATCGATTGATTTTTATCAAATGTACAGGGGGTTTTATTTACTTTTTTTTTAAAGTTTAAGCAGTGAATATGAAAAGACATTCGCACCTGATGTATCCAGGTAGTTGGGGAAAGCAAATAAGAACATTGTAGAGCAAAGCTGTAATCTCGGAGCTGTGTACTTGCCTTATTTCATTAACTGTCAGATATTCTTCAGCTTTAGAGAAAGAAAATTAAGTCAAAAGTCTATTTTCCCATGCACTTTAATCTCTCCTCCATTTTTTCCGTATAGTTTCTACCTTAAAAGATTCAGTTATTATAAAGTGCTTTCTCCAGTGAAATTATCTGCTGGAAGACTGCAGTGCTCTTTACATTGACCTACCACACAAACACTTGTTCTTTTGTTTATGAGCTGCTGGTACTCTTAATGAGATGTGAGCTAATTATCTCTAGTCTCCTATGAGAGACTAAAAGCCTCTCTAGTTGCTACGTGCAAGATCAGGAGAACCAGACTAACTACTTGCTTGCTTTGTACTGAATCACATGAAAAAGTATATCAATATTCAGAAATACTCCTCAAATTTTTGATCACTGGACAAGGGGAGCGCTTACTGATGTAACCACTACCCCAAAGTAATTTAATCCAGTTTATGGGTTAATGATTTTCCTGCATGCCAGCTATCTTAATTTTTGTGAAGTAAAGATACACTCCTTTGCTTTCATGAAGGGTGATCTACTTGCAAGCAATTTACTGTGTGGATTTTGAAGTTCATGAACCGTGTAGATACCTTTTTTCCTTTCCCCCCCCCCCAAGAGTTGGAGATATGATACAGCTTCCATACAAGGAAAGTTGAAATAGCAGTAACTGAAGAAGGAAATAATAAAGATGTAAAGCGTTTTATGAAAGCATTGAGTAGGGTTTGGTTACTCACCACTTTTTACAGTGTCGGAATGAGGGAGTAGCCAGTTTGGTGGCTAGATGGCAAGTCCTTCACGTAAGGGACTCTGGGTGACAGTGCCAGGTTCCGTGCAAGCCAAACTGTACAAATAGGGCTGAAAAAGAAGCTTGTATATGAAGCATTTGTCCATCAGAGACAATTATGGTTTGGACAAAGTAGCAATACATTGTTGATTGTTTTGATGGTACGTGCTGACGCTCTAACAGACAGGATGAATTTTTTTTCTTGGCTCTTTGCAGCTTTTCCTATGTTTCCCAAGCAAGGCTGTAATCACAAGACTTTTTGCAATTATTCCTACGTGGTCAGCTCCTGGAATTGAGATTCGTGGTCTCTTCCCTTCCTTCCAAATCTAGTTGTTTGTTTAGATTGCAATGAGCTGTGCTCAAAATAATCTTTATAGGCAAAGAAGCAGCACTCCCTGAGGGGGCGGGTGTAATCCCTTTTATGTATGTTAAATGCTATTTCTTTGTTGCTGCTAAACCCAGTTTTGTCCCGCTCCGGGTCTGTATTTCCTGAGCTGCTTGTTGGCGAGTTCCTTATAGCTGAGGGCTCTCCCATGCCAAGCCTCATCTCTTATCACCCTCACCGCTCTCCCGTGTCCCATCACTTGTCACCCCATACCTGTACGTCTCTGCACCCCATCCTGTATCTCCATCTCTTGAGGCCTCTGCTGTCATACTCTGTCTGTATTTCTTTATACTGTGTCGTTTTGTTAGTCATAAATATCTCCTTTCACACAGGATGACTGCTTGTTACTGCTGTCTGTATAAAAATGTGGTTGTACCCTATGAAGATAAAAATAAAGTAATTATTCATAGACGCCTGGTCACCTAGAGGAAATGCTAAATTACACAGTTAAGTAAAACATTCAGAAAGCACCCGATGAGCCTCCATGCTGAGGCGTCGTAAGCGCAGTACAAAGCTGTCACTACCCATGGAGGTACTGCACTACAGGCCTAGGTAGTTACGGAAGCAAGCCATCATTATTTTAATTTTATTTTTTTCCCTGACATTGGGTAGGATCATAGAATTGTAGAATAGTTTAGGTAGGAAGGGACCTTGAAGCTCATCCAGTTCCACCCCCACCCTGTCATGGGCAGGGACACCTCCCACCAGCCCAGGTTGCTCCAAGCCCCATCCAGCCCGGCCTTGAACACCTCCAGGGATGGGGCAGCCACAGCTTCTCGGGGCAACCTGGGCCAGGGGCTCACTACCCTCAGAGTGAAAAATTTCTTCCTAATGTTTAATCTAAACCTGCCCTGTTCCAGTTTAGAGCCATTCCCCCTCATCCTATCACCACGTGCCCTTGTAAAAAGTCCTTCCCCAGTGGTAGAACGTATCTCAGTTTATCTCAGGCTCTTAATTCCTGCTTGGCACTGAGAACAAGAATTGGCTACTCAATTTCAGCACCACTGAGAAGAAAAAGGATCATTATAGGTATGTGGAAAGCAGATCATTCACTGGTACGAATGCAAAGAGATTAAATGTCTTAATGAAAAAAATCAAGGTTATGGCTAGAGCCTATCCTCTTGAGCAAGCCTTTGGACACTATTCACTACGCTTACAGCGTTCCTCCTCCTCCGAAGGTGGGGCTGGCTCTGGCTTTTATTTCCATGCTCCACAAAAGAAAGAAAGAATAAAGCTTTTAGGAGCAGTATAGCAGTTTAGAACGATAAAATTATAGCTTTAAGATTTTGAAAAAGGACTCTTGCCATTCCTCACGTGGAAGCAGCCACGAAGTAGATGCGTTTTATCGTCTCCTGTCTTCCAGCTTATCGCGCTTTGGAAGGACAAGCGACAAGACTGAGGGCAGGTAAGCAATCAGGTGGGCTATTGGTGCAATGTTTGTTTTCAATCTCAAAGTACTTCCAGGCACGGAGGTGTAAGATCTGTCCTTAAGGAAACGCAGCGATGTGTTCAAACGCGTGTCAACGCTGCCTTTAGATATAGCTGCGCGTAGACTGATGCGCCGTGACACAGAGGCAGTTCTCGAGAAAATGGAGTGTAAGCTCCAATAGAGGCAAATATGCACATGCGATCATAGAAAGGGCTAATTTTTTAATTTTATTTTTTTTTAATTATTATGCTTGGCGAAGCAAGATAAGGACCAAGGGGAGGGCTTGAGGCTGATAGTGGATTATACAGATGCTGGAAGATACTTTCTTAGCGAAGGCACAGGTATCTTAGTGGGGCAGCCTGAGCTTCATGGTCTCGATCTGTTCATGTCTCTGCCCTGACCTGGGGAGCAGACTGCATGTGTAAGTGTGCTGCTTAATGCTGTGGTTTATTCAACCCTTAATCTGTCCGCAGAGGGCGACAACAAGAGGCAATTAGTGCCGACTAATTGTGTTGTTTCTCTGTTAAACAAAGCCCTGTCACTTTGGAACTGAACTAAATGTTTGAAACCCGACCAGAGCCTGGAAGGAGGATTCAAGTTATGAGATGCAAAGCCTTTAGAAAAAAAAAAAAAAATACTTGCTGTGCAATCTGTAGAACTGAACAAAATTAGAAAATGGCCAGATTGGTGCATTGTGTTATAAATAAGTGAACAGAAGCCTTTTTCTAGGGGTAACAGATCAGTTATAGCAGCAATCTTGGAAAGATTCCTTGACTAACTTGCAGTAGAAGGTCAACTGTAATGTTAATATATAGTGCTGACAAGAGAAGTCATCAATGCTAAGACTCTTCAGCTTTTTATTTCCTTTAAAAACAGGAAAATCAGATTCAGTAACACCCGGCAGTTGTCTTACTTGTGATCTGTCTGTTGGATCAGTACCTTTGTAGTAGCTGTATAGTGTCCAATAAGCAAACCTGGGAGCTGAGGATGGATAGCCACCGAGCCCCCTGCCACAGGGCTTATTGCTCCATCGGTGGTCCTGACCGGTGGCTGCTTATAGGATGTTCATTAGTAGCACAGTGCATACTCGATGGCTGCAATAATTTGTAAGGTATGTTGAGATTTATAATCATAGAATCATAGAATCGTTGAGGTTGGAAGGGACCTTTAAGATCATCAAGTCCAACCATTAACCTAACCTGACAAAACCACTTCTAAACCATGGCCCCAAGTACCACGTCTGCCCTTTTTTTAAACATCTCCAGGGATGGCGAATCCACCCCCTCCCTGGGCAGCCTGTTCCAGTATTTGATAACCCTTTCAGTGAAAAAATGTTTCCTAATATCCAATCTAAACCTCTCCTGGCATAACTTGAACCCAAATCCCTCTCGTCCTATCACTTGTCACCCGGGAGAAGAGGTCAGCCCCCACCTCGCTACACCCTCCTCTCAGGTAGTTGTAGAGGGTGATAAGGTCTCCCCTCAGCCTCCTCTTCTCCAGGCTGAACAACCCCAGTTCCCTCAGCCGCTCCTCCTAAGACTTGTCCTTCAGAACAAGGACTCCAGAATAATGAACTGCAGCAAAAGAAAATACTTTTAAGATTAATTGATGCATATTTAAGAGGTAAAAGAGAGGATGAAGGATGTGGTACTTCTGTGAAACCTTAATTCTTTCTTAATTCTTTCCTTGGACTTTTTAAGTGAAAATACATTTTTATTGCTTCTCGGGAGTTTTTTGGTTTGGGTTTGGTTTTTTTTAGTGGCTTTTTTTTTTTTTTTGACAGGCCATATCTATGTTGGCTTGGGTGGGCTGTTTTGTCTTTACAGCACAGGCGGAAAGAAAAAGAAATTACCAAGGCAAGGCAACTGTTTCACCAATCAATCATATTTGTGGCTGTCATTATCGCAGTAACTTCTCTGCTGAAGAGGTTATCCTGGGGGATGAACTGTCCCAACTCATAGCCTAAAATCCTAAAGGCTGAATTAACGTAGTACAGACTACTTGTTAGCAACCAGTGAGAGAGGTCAGTCATATCTAGGCTTAAAGAATTCGGTGGTAAGAATTTATTTTTACAGTTTTTACCAGCAAAAATTGACATGTTTTTTTAGGGCAGACACAAGAAAACCCTCTTTTTGAACCCATCTGTAAGTGACCTGCCTAATGTTGCACAACAAACCTGGTGTAGAATAACGCATTAAGCCCAGGATTTTCTGACTCCAACTTGGTCTGCCAAACACCATCGCATCTCGCTGTTCTCTGCACATCCATCTACTGGAAAAAAAAAAAAAAATTCTTCCCAACATGCTTTCCATAAGAAAATGCCGGAACAGGGCACTTGTGGGAGCTATTGTGTTTTATGAAATTAGCAATTATGCCAGTCAGTTCCTCCACATTATTGCTTTTCTGAGTGACTGGTTATACCTTGTGTGTGTTCCCAGCAAGGAAGATGCTGGTACTCAACTGCTCCGTGAAGCTGCGGATGCTGGAGAAAATGCTGAGGTGGAGTTTCCCCGAGTCCCTCAAGGTAACGCAGTGCTGACCTGTCATTTTCTGTGGTACTTCCATCGGTGAATCAGGATGTTTGTCAGGGAATCAAAACTGAGGGGAAAGGGTTGTGCTTCTTCTGGGCTGTTCATCCTGCAGGTTTACGGAGCTGTGATGATCATCAACCGAGGGAACCCCTTCAAGCAGGAAGTGGTGGTGGACTCATGGCCGGACTTCAAAGCTGTTATCACCCGGCCGCAGAGGGAGGTAGATTGATGTGGTTTATTATCTTTGTTTCTAAGAAGTGGCTCCAACGTGACTGAGACCTTCCTCTCAGCTTTCTGAGAGCTTTGCGGATGGGGCTGGCTTTATCTGGGAAACATGTAACAGGGGGAGGTGGGAACCATAAGGTGCAATAGGACACCCCAGTGGATGCTGGCACAAAACCCGCTCTAGGGAGTGCTGCTCTTTCCTGGAATGTTCTACCTAGCAATTATAGCTTAACCGAGCTTACCTATGAAGTACACGCTCTAACTGATTGTAATTATCCTGACTGCACTGACTGAATATTAACTTGAATAGCTTATGCTGAGAAACATTTTACCTGCCCTCATGCCACTTGGCCAAACTTTCCCAGGGCTCTTTGGTCTCTCTAGTCTTTGTGCAGACAGAAAAAAGAACCTTAGTGAGCTTGTGATGGGGCAGATGTGGCTGCAAGGTGAAAGAAGGGTCCTTCTGCCATCTATATTCCGTAACGGGCAGTGCTGATGAGATGGTGGGAGGGGGCATTGCCTCAACTGCTTCTGTCCACTGTGATAAAGCAGTCTCTGACTTGCACAGATTTGTGCCTCCAGGCTAGGAGACAAGCTCTTGTTGGTGTTGTCTCGTATGGGGTACTAGGAGTACTGTCTGTGGGGTTAAATCCTCGTCATGCTCTCTGGGACAACCAGGTCTCCTAGACCAGCAACGCAGGAGTCAGCACAGGACACAGGCAATCCCCAATTGGCAGTTTGGATGTTTCCAACCTGTTTTGGAGATGATGAGAGTTTAACAGTATCGATGAGGCCAGACTGTGCTCTTTCATCTCAGGGACGGAGAACAAGCATTGGTACTATTTTGTTTACCAGAAGAGATGTGTTCTAAACACATTGACCTTGGCAACCAAATAACACAGCGTGTTTTTCGGGACAATGAGTAGTAGAGGTGAGTTTGAATTAGGCAAGAGTTTCAAGAAACTGGCAGCGGGTTTGGGTTACTGTGCCTTGGGTACATGAGGACTTAACTACCATTGCTGTTTTCTGCTAATATGACACTGTGGAGAGCAACAGATACTTGTGCTCTCCTGCTTGAGAGTCGCTACTGAAAATGTCTTAAAAGAAGCCATCCTGGAGCTCCAAACATTTGTTGAATCTCTGGGGTTGGCTTTCAGTGAGTTTTGATTTCGGCGTGGAAGATATGTGTGTGGGAAGGGGGAGAATATTTAATTCTTCCAGATTTTTTCTCCCCAGAATGAGGTGGATGACCTTGACCATTATACCAATGCTCATGCAGTTTTCTACAAGGAGCTACAAGCTTACCAGGAGTTACTGGAAAACACAAATGCCATCAACTGGGGGCAAATTTTTCAGATACAAGGTACAGTCCAGTCTTACTTGGTTTAGAGGAAACAGAATAGATAAATCAGTCGGTTTAAAAAGTCTTAATGGAGTGCAGACCTTGCCATTCTGGTCTATAGAGAGGTTTCTTGTACTTATATAAAACACAAGATGTAGGATAGGGCTTTTCTAGCTTTTGCATTCCATCCATATAATATTCACTGTTACCATTTCAAGTTCAGCTTTCAATTAGATGCAGCTGTTTCCTCGGCAGGAGGGCATGCTTATTTATGTTTATTTTTGCTGCTGGCCGTAGGATTCTGAGGACAGCATGCAGACTGAGCTGAGCAGTAGTCAACGTGGTAACTAGAGGGTTAGTGACAGCCAGTGTTTGAAAGCTGAACACAGACAAGACCTAAGTAGGAAATAATATACACATTTTTAATGGTGAAGGTTACCAATTAATAGAAGAACTTGCTTATGGAATAGGTGATTCCTCCATGGTTGAAATCCCTGCACTAGGACCGGGTAATTTACTGCGGCTCAAACTGAGGGCAGGAGTTAGAAAGGGAGATCACTTGGAGAGGGTCTATGTCCTCATTGTCCTGGTGATTGGATGAGACGCAGTGTGGTGCCTTCTGACCTCCACGTACATAAAACTAGAACCAGAGTGTGGAGGGAACCTAGTGAATAATTTTGGGGATTTCAAAACCTGGCTAGTTCCATTAACAGTGTGGTATTGGGTTTTATTTAAAAAAAAAAAAAAGTTTTCTTTTAAAAATGCCTTAGTATTTATCTTTGTATACACAGGGCTCCAGGATGGAATATGTGAAATATCCAGAACTGTAGCTTTATCCAAGCAGGTAGATGTGAAAACGTCCTTGTTCAAGATGGTTATCCATTCAGACCCGGACACACTGCCAGATGTCAGACTTCAGTATGTCTAAGCACACCGTGTCATTTGTTGATGTCATTACTATAGCAATATATTTCCTGAAAATGCATTTACATAAAAAATATCAGGAGGACTGCTAGGCTTTCTCTGTGACTCTGTCAAAAACCTGACTGAGGGGTTAGTTGGTAGGGAAGAAACTATTACCTTAAATACTTCCCAAGATTTTTCTTTAGTCAGTCCATCACTTTTGGAGTTTTTATATTCCAGAATAGTCCCCATCCCCTCCTTTCATCATGTGTACGTGGCATTCACGGGTCTGCTTTCCATCTCCTTTGCCTTTCCTGTGTCAAAGCTCCTTAGATTTGATAGATGGACCTGGGACTCCTGCAAAGTTTGTTTTTCACAAGGGGGCTTTACACAACTGCTTGAAGCCTTTTCTGACATCCCTCTGCTGGTAAGATAATGGTCTGACATCAGAGCAGAAGGGTAGGGGAACCACAGGCTCCATTTTTCCTGGAATAAATTTCTCAGCAGAGGATTCAAAATCCAGAGAGAATCTATCAGTCCTGGAAGATGAGAGACTGGAAATCAAATCCTTTCCACTCCCCAGTGCCACGTAATATGTCACTGGGGCTCCTTGCCTTCTTTAACATATTCTCTACTTTTTCTGTAAGGAATAAGACACCTCTGGAGTATGTTGTATGGACTCAGGAGTTCATATAAACAAAGACCTAAAATGGAGAAGCACTGCCCTCTATAATTATTCCCAAACGCTCCAGCCTAATGAACCCAGCCATCTTTTGTTCCCCTTTCTGGTATGGAACTGGAAGTCTACTTGGCTGGAGAAACAAGCTTTAAATCTAGCACTGTTGCTTGGAAAATATGAGGCACAGCTCTCTGCCTAATATGTGTTCTGTACTGTCTCTTAGGATGGACCCTAAATTAACGCTGGCTTACCTGGACATCTCCCATGCCAGCCTGCTCAGCAAAACCTGGTCACGGGGGGGCAACCCAAGGAGCCAGAAGTACCTTGCTAACCTCATTTGCTGCTTCCCCAGTGTCTGCGTCTTGGATGACAACGGCTATCCCCTCTCCTGGAGCCTGACAGACCAGTTTGCCACCATGATTCATGGTTATACCCTTCCAGAGCATCGGAGGAAGGGTTATAGCAGGCTTGTGGCTACCACTTTAGCTAAGAAATTACATAGCTGTGGCTTTCCAGCACAGGGTAATGTCCTGGAGACGAATATACCATCAATAGCATTGCTGAAAAGCATGAATGCCCAGTTTCTTCCCTGCTCATTTTTCAGGGTGATTCACACACCTTTTCATTTTTTAGCTAAATCTCACTTATAGCCAAACCCCACCTCTACATTCACCTCAACTTTTGTGTACTGCAGGAGCACTTTGGTGGAATTTAATAACTTAGGTGAGATCAGAAATCATACAAGAGTTTCCTGCATAAGCCTAAAATTGAAGGTATTAATTGCTCACAACTTCTCTGCTTAGAGAAAATTGCTCATGGTAAATCCAAAAGACCTATGAATGGTTGTAAGTTTAATAGTTTTGTTGTAATTCAACTGTAATTGTACTGCTTCTGACTGAAGAATTTTTCCTTCTGTATAACCATTTCCTGGGATATCTACAGCATTGGACATCTCTAACCCCTTCTGTCTGTCTTGGTATAAATCCCCAAGCCTCTCCTTTCCCTAACATGGCCTAAGAGAGATGAGTATGTGAAATTAAGAAGCAGAGAAACCTGCGAGGATCAATCTGAATTAAAGAAGAACTTTATAAAGAAGTCTTTTAATATCTAAAATAAGAACAATTCTGTTTCCTTTCTACTGTGTGTCTCCTTTATGCTCAGGACAAATTTGTCTGTCTTCTACTCATGGTAGAGCTAAGCATGCAAAGGCAGGATAAAGTGTCTTGCAAATTTTAACATCAACACATAGGTATTTTATCACAAGTCAGGAGGGCTTGCTAGAAGTCATTTCCATCAATTCTGTCAGTAAATAATGCCAAATGCTTTGCAAATGCTCCTTCTGGGAGTGCAAGTAAGTCTCACTGTTTTTACACCAGTCTAAAACTCAAACTTTGGTAGACAGAAGCTATGAGATATCTACGATCTCTCAGTCGAGAGTGTCCAACTATAGATGTGTTTTGGGAGCAACAATGAGGATGCTATCACTGAAGGCCATGGGAGGACACATGGAAGTCTTGTATATGCCAAAGCTGATAACGCTTTTGCATAGAAGTCTACAAGGAGGATAATGACATGACTAAGAGGTTGTTCTCTGAGCAGCATAACTGTCAAAGACAGGTCGCCTATAATATATAGTACAGCGGGGGCTCTGTTTGGTTGGCTGAAGGCAAGCAGTGCCCTAGGATACGCTTCTTGATCTGCAACTGCTGATCCAGAAGGCAACAAAGCTCCCATGTGCCACACTTGTTAACCCTGTGCGGGTATCTCCAACACTGCATGGTGTCTGAAATGACACTAAAGGCAGGGTTCAACTACTGCTGAACAAACCGAAGTGTCTGTTTAGGTTAAGTCAAATCACTGTCTAGGTTCCACTGATGGTATTCAGGAGATCTCCACTGAATAATGACAATGTAGACTAAGCTGCTACTTACTTGCCTAGATGTGTGTGTCTAGTCCAGCTTCCATCATCTTAGAATATTTGAGACACCTTCTTGATGTTCAGAAGCCCGGTGGGAGAACAATGCTCTTCTGGGCTACCCATTGGACATCAGCTGTCATAAAGCATCTCAAACAACACTCAAGATCTAGAAAACCAAATTCAGTCACAAGGGTACACACAGGCACTTATAGTCAGACACCTAAATTTACATGTCTGAATTAGTAGCTGAATCCTACCAGTTGCATGTGCTTTTAACTAACAGCAGGTGTCTTGAGGTACTACCAGCACAGTAGCGTGGAAGGAGTAGCTCTGAACATTTTTGCTGCTGAAGGTGACTGTTTTTTGCTAATCAAGGCAGTAGATTCCACAGGACATTCATAACATTTAGTATTTCTGTTGCTTCCTGGTATTGTATAAATTACTAGTCTGGACCACCTCTTCCAGCACCTTGCAGAAGATTGTTTAAATGGGAAGACTCATTTCACAGGGCATCTTGGTCCAGTACACTGATTCTCTTTTACATTTTAAGAATCACTAGACTTTGTTGTTTAGCCAGTATTTCTTAGCATTCCATGTTACAACACGCCTTTTTACCAATATATCCCCAGAGAAAAGCAAAGTGGTAATGCAATGGTGGTTTTCTAGTGATAATTTGCTTTGAAAGTAATTTGTCACTGTCATGGAGACTACTCCCACCACACCACACCACACCACACCAGTGTCATCTGCTCATGGAAAAGTAGAGTGATAAGCATCATGCCATGCAAGTTCATCTAAGGAGCCTGGATCTCAGCCTGTGAAGTCTCCACTGGAAAATAAAACAACAGGAGGCTTATTATACCATCTTGGCATTTAACTTTGACCCGGTGAGGTACTGTACTTTCTGTTACACCTGTGTATGTCCAAAACTGTATTTGGATCCATCTGGATTCAAAATCAGGTTGGACAAAGTCCTAAGCAGTCTGGTCTGACCTCACGGCTGGCTCTTTGACCTCCTGCAGTTCCTTCCAACCTGAATTATCCTGTTGTTTTGGTAAGCCTGTGAAACTACCGGCGTTCCAGTTTTGCACCCCAGTTTCACCTTTTGGATTTAAATAAGTGTGGCTGGAAGTGGAATGTGACTGTGAAGGGGATGCATGTCTATGGGTGTTGCTTTCTGGTGAATTTGCTGTGTATCTCCAGTATTTTCTGGATATCTCTGTGCAAACATGTACCCAGCACTGCTAGCAAGGTTCCTCACAGACCTGAAATGAGTCAGTCATTAAATAATTAACAGGGACTATTAAGATTTAGCCATAAGTTTGTGTTTATCTACTGAACTGGAAGGGGCCATGACAGCAGCACCTCACAGGAGTCAGATCCAGAATAAAAGGAGTCCTATTTCCTTTTGACAAGGAGATTAACTAAAGCCTGAATGAGAACCAGTTTTGGCAGTCCTGTCTGGCAAAGGAAGGAGGGCAGAAAGGTGGAGGGCAGACAAAGGCAGAACAAAGAGCCCAGGTGGTGGAAGGGGACCCTGTAAAGCTGTGCAGATTCGTTCCTGAATTTGTCTGGGAAACAGAGCAAAAGAGAGAAAACAAGGTTAGGTCCGTCTTTCTATTTGAGAAAATGAGCCACAGGACAGGAAAGACCTTAGAGAACCAAGCCTTCAGAAAGGCTCTGAAGGGACGGGGGAGGAAACACGGGCCTGTTAATTACATCTTCTACCTATTTCTCCCGGTACTGATGAGCAAGGGTGTCTTTTGTCCTGTATGAAAGCTAAGCAATTGGCTCCATTGCTGTGAAGGTTGAATGCAGACAGCATGTGCCCAGGAGGTGTACTACAGAAAGCAAGGGAGCAAAAAGAGCAGTCGACGCAGATTCAAGTGAAAAAATAGATTGGTTAATACCCAAGAAATCGTTGCTTTCTCCAAGGTTTGCTTCTCCTCTAAGCTGCTGGCTTGACTTATGTCAACACTGTCACTCAGATCTCCTTTGTTTCAGACAATGTGGACTTGAAGCATAGCAGTGGCATATTGCTGGCCAAACAGCTGCCAGGGAGCCTCCGAACAGCAGCTGTCAAGCTGCTAAAAATTCAAATAACGCGACTTCTGGCTTCACGTAGATTCAAAGCTTCACACAGTACCCAGCTGATCCGCTTGCTGGTTTTCTTCCTTGCATCCTTTGGAATCACTAGTGATGTGATCTAACGGGTTAACTAACAACAGCCCAGGTGAGTGAGAGAGGTAAATCGTTTATGTGCATAGACCTTTGGAAGGGCCAGAGTGATACAGGGCTGGATGCCTGCTGGTCTGCGAGGAGGTGATGCTCGACACATTCATAGGCTAATTCCAGGGTGACTTGACTTTGGAGTGTGTGCCTGACAGGATGGTACTAACAGAAGACATCTCCCCTTGCTAAATCTATGCCTGGAGCACAGTAGGAGGCACATGTCCTTTTAAGGCACACAGGATTTTGAATTAGCAGCAGGTTCTGGATTAAAAAACTACAAAAATTTCTTAAAGGAGGGCAAAAAGGTGGATCGAGACATTTAATATTCAAATATACTGTTGTTATTTTAGCTTTCTGATTTTCACACTGCATTAAATATAAGAATGTCCCTTGTACACGCAGCGCCGTTTGAAAGACGGTGTGTGTCTCTGAATCATTCATACAGGGCTGGCAGATTTGGTTTCAGAAAACCAAGCTACAATTCTACTCCATCAATTTTTAAAAACTGAATATATTTTTTGAGCAAAGCAGGGATTCTTGGCAGGAGGGAGCTTTTGGCATACAACAGAGAATTTCCGCAAGAAAGGTGAGAATTGCAGGAAATGATAGCGCTTTGTTAGTGTGTGAGCAGGTGCGCAGATGTATACGTTCCTGATTCAAAGGTTGATCTGGGTTTAAGGCAGCCCAGTATTTTAGGATAACTGAATATATAGAGATTATAATCCTTGTCTTTCTCAAGTCCAGGTAAATTCTGCCATTGCTCTTGATAGGGCCAGGTGTTTACCTCTAAATGCTATCTCATGCAACCCTATTAGTCCATTTTTACAGAAGCTGTGGAGATCCTATATTTACCAAGAGGGAGAATAATTTCCAGGTAACCACATTCAGTGGTTGTTTGATTTGAAGACAGAAAATAACCATCTGATAAACAGAGATACCTCAGCAAAGAGCCTGAGGTGGTCATGCAAAGTAGGATCCTGCCGTACGAAAGGAAGAATTTCAGGGTGCTAAGGCAAAAAAAAATGTCCTGGAGAAAGAAGCAGGGTCAGTTCAGAGAAGACGGACTTTTCAGCTGAAAACCCTCAATATGTAGTCAGTGCAGGGTACTCGCTGAGGCACTAATATGAGCTTTGCTGCTTCTATCTTCTTGCCTTATGAAAGGTGTTGATAAGACGAACTTGAAATTCTTATGGAAGTGGATTTATCTTCTCCATCCTCCGGTTAATGGAAGAGTGTGAGGAGCCATCTGCTGTCTGAAGAGAAGATGGTTTTGCATTCATGAAAGAGAAAGTAACATTCTGGGGTCTACAAACTCAGTACCACAGCAGGCTGTGGCCACAGTCTGGACATTTAAATGTCCTTGCAACAGATTCTCACAGAGGCATACATGATCTTGTGCCTCTCCATAACCCCTTCTTTTCTGGTCATGCTCTGTATATTAGTCCCGAAATGATATGAATGCCTTGTAGCTGGGGTGATCCCTTTTCATTGACAAAAATATTTTTGAGAGAAATCAGATATTATATGGTGGTGTGATAAAAAGGCATCTACAGTAAAGAGAATGAATTATGTAGCATTTGAAGTTTTCCTCCCGTCGCACCTTTAGGTGTAGTCCGGTTTAATACATGCGATTCTGCACCTGGGTTGAAGTTTAGACAGAGAGCACCACCACAAATGCTCATTGACTGCTGGTTGGGACAGTAGGAAGAAAAATAAGGTTTATGCCAGCAACATCTAGGAGGCCTCATTCCAATCTGTGATGAGCAGGTTTCCAATGAAGACTTTGGTTTGGGGGAAATTCTCTCTGCAGTGTATATTTGAGAAACTTCATATTTTTCATAAATTGCACAGAAAAGAGGTGACCATCATCATGCTTGGTGAGGAAAGGGTCCCCTACGCACTCTGTAGTGATCGCTCAGTAAACAACGATATTCTTTGCACCAGCACTTGGTGGATGAGCCCTGATGTGTCTGGTGGCACCCTGAGGATGCTGGACATGAACCAAGAGTACCGCTCAACTCCCATGCTGCCCATGGGGAGAGAGCAGACGTGGAGGCTTGAAGCAGTATCGACCTCAGGCTATTTTGGCTCTCAGTCAATTTTAATTTCCTTTTACTGTCGCCAGGAGGTGGGAGCCCTCTGACAGCTGGAATTTGCAGACTGTGTTTATTCAATGTTTAATAGCAAGTCAGAAGGTTCATTACAAAAGCACCAGCTATTTTGCCACGAGTGCATGTTTTATTTACTGAGGTTATCCAGTTACAGAATATTCAGGAAAAATATTAATGACCCTCTGGACTTGGGTCAACTTGGCCTAAGGTTTTTCCTGAGCAGCGATCTGCTTACACAAGTGTTATTTCTTTCATATGGTAGGCTGTGGCAGATACATCTATATTTGTGAAGTGAATTTTCAGGGCTTTTTGACTTTCTTGCAGCATTCCATCATTGGAAGAAGGTCAACAGAAAATAGCAGGGCAATGAGAGAGAAATAACAATTAAAGAAGAAATCGCCACTCTACAGGTGCAAGTGTCACGTGGTGGAGGGAGAATTTCTGTTTCTTCTCAGGGTGAGATGCAGTCAGTCAGCTGGTGTGTCTGACAGCAGTGTACCCAAACTGTCCAAGGCAATTGGGCAGACGAACAACAGACTGAGTACTCTTGCGATTATAACTGTGGGTCTTTTTGGCGATCATAGAATCATAGAATGGTTTGGGTTGGAAGGGAGTTTGGGTTGGAAGGGACCTTAAAGATCGTCTAGTTCCATCCCCCCTGTGTAAAGTACAGGGGCCTGTTTTGCTCATGAAAAAAAACCCTTCTTTTCATAATTTTGCCTCCAAACCCCCAAGTGAAAAAACAGTGTTTAAGCCGAGTGGGTTGGTTTTTTGTTTAGAAATGTTAGAGCTGGAAAAAGACTAAATAATCCATTTTGATCTGGTTCTATCTTTGAGGATAAATACGTGGAAAAGCCTCAGCTGGTAGGTTAATGGAGGTCATGTGAATCAATATGTACAAAGATGGTTAGATAAGGTTAGCTGTTTTGTACACACAGAAACTCTCTCAGGAAAACACAGTGCAACTGTATCACCTCCCACCTCTTCATGCACTGCGATCATGCTTTCAATTATCACACTCTTTCTATGGCTTCAGAATCTTTATTTATAAGGCAAATGCAAGACTTCTTGTTACATTGGATTTCTTATATTCTTGAGATAAATGTGTTTTTTTTAAAGGTTAATAGGAGCAAGAAATGCAAACATCTGATTTGTTTTGAGTACTTTGGTGACAGGAGAAAGAATAGCTTCAGAAAATGAAATGTGATCACCAACTTCTAATACCTTTTCTACAGTGATTCCTTTTTTCAGACATTGCCTTCAGTGGAACCCTCCCATATATTCAGAAAAGTTTTTGACATTTAAAATTCAGGGGCAGAAAATTTCCTTCTTGGTAATTTTATTCCTGGCAAAGTTAACTAAATTGTAATTTTCACATATATCAGCTAACTGATGAGAAACATCACCTTCTCCAAGTGCAAACATAGCTCAGACACACATAAGATTGCAATGGAAATGTCCTGTCAGTGGCATTAGTTTTTCTCACAGGAGCCCTGGAGTAAATAACAGCAGAAGCGGTGAGGATCTGGAGTGCTACAACTTCCAGTGCAGCAGCTCTGTTTTTGTTAAAGTTGTTCCCCCTGATGTGCAAAATGGTACCCAACGATGAGGATGTATCAGCTGGAGCTTCAGAGGGGATAACAAGATGAGGATAGACAGCTCAATGAGCACCATGAAGATACATAGGAGTATTCTCCTACTGTATCTAGTAAGTTTGACCATTCTTCTGCATTGTTTTTCTGGTCTGTCCTCTGCTGGAAGTGGAGACAACTGTGCATTGTTTAAAATGGCCAGGCTGAAGGATGGATTTGGAGACATCTATAAATGTTCACAAAAAGTGGAAAAAAAATAGACTCCTGCTGCCGTTACACCTGTACAATCCTCTGCGGTCACAGGAGTGTGTGGATTTATGTATTAGCAAAAAAACCCTACCAAATCTACTGAAAGGCCAGTGCACCTTGCTGTGTCCAGACCTGAAATGGATGCTCCAGAGGTAGGAAAAACCATAAACTTTTGCAGGAGACTTGTAAAGGACAGGAAGAGGTCCATGTTGGCAAGGTTTTCACCTGCACCTGCTCTGCAACCTGCATTAGAAAGTAGGAGAGACACGAGTTTTAAAATTCTTTGCCTCCTAGAATTCGGAAGCAAATAAAAACCTCAGGCTATATTTCCTTTCTATCTAACACCTTTGTAAATCCAGAAACTAAAATAAACATATCTAAATTAGAAGTTCACTACTCCCTTGTAAAAAAATTCCTTAAAATTAAAAGGAAATTATTACATTAGAAGAATTCAAGAGGAAGGCAAATTTGCTCCTGAAATCAAAAATGAGGCAACCACTTATGCAATTTTTGGATTCTCGTATTATTTTCACTTTTAAGTCTTTAATCATTAGTCTCTGTATAGTAGTCTACAGTTGAACGCTCATAGATGTTTGAAGTATCTACTTATCTGAAACATGCACACAAGGCTTTATGGCACAGGACCTGTTCCTCCAGCCTGGCCGCTGAAGGCCAAACAAAAGATCTGAGGGTATCTAAAATGGTGCTAGAGGCTTGGGGTTAAAGCAATTGAATTGTGCTCTGTATATCAACTTTAAAGTGGATTGAATCTCCTCACAATTGTTTAATTATTTGCAGTCTAATGATCGGAATCTTGTTTGGTCAAGGCGAAAAAGGCATATGGAGAAGTTTTGATACGAACCTCCCCAAACCAAGGAAATGAGATCAAATAAAAGGGAATGTTCAGAGGAGCGTCTGCTTTTGGAGAAGAAATGAGTGTCTTGTTTCACCACCTACTCTCAGGAGAAATGGAAGAACGGGGAATATTGTCCTTCTAATGCCAAGTGAAGTAGCCAAACTAAGAAAAGCTGAGCTTTATGGCATACCTTAGAGGGTCAGCACTGACTATTGCTCAAGCAGAAGCGGGGACTGAATGCTCCTGAACAGGGGAAGGACTGGGGAGAAGAGCCAAGGCGAGAAGCTGCAATGAGACATTGGGGAACATCGGTATATCCAACCCAGCTTCAAACCCATCCACCTGACAAACAACCAAACAACCCTTCTGTTCTGAAGGTTTAAATGGTTTAAAGTGTTTCTGTTGTCTTTCTGCATATGTACACCCCTCATGATAGTAATATCTAGCAAAATGTTCCTGTCTGCATAGGCTGATTCCTAAATAACCTTTCCTGAGATTTGTTTGAGTGGATGAAATTGGTATTGTTTGAATTATGCTACTTTCTAACTGTTTCCTACATGTAGTGCAAATGAAATGGAGCTGCCAAAGGCCTCTGCTTCAAACAGATTTCACTCATAATAGTAGCTTGTTGACTCAGTTTCTAGGTTTGTTGTGTAAAGGCAGGCATTTTCTTTCTAGCAAAATATCAAATAAGAAGTAGGAAATCCATTAAAGTAAAAAGCAATATAAAAATGCTAAGTCCAAAGTGTATTATCTAAAAAGAATCCTTCAAATGGCTCTGCTTTTTTAATGAATCCAGTAAAAAAAACCCACCAGGATCATATGCTGGTTAGTTGGACGTTATTTCTGTTGTTGAGGAGCCTCCCTATGTCTTCTTAGCGTGGAGTTTAGGATACAAGCTTGTGTTGGTTCAGATATTGCTCAACTGTAGTCTGCTTTTCCTTGTTGCACACGTGAACTGGTGGCAACACCTATGCTGCCACCTTTTATACATTTTCAGACAATGTAGAAGGAGAGGAGATGAGACAAAGCACAAAAACTGGCTGGTCCTGTAATTACAGGTATGTGGCAGGCCTGGATCGTGCCTCTGTTGTTAAGCATTTTGCTTATCCCATGTTCACCACAGAGGCTCTGCAGTGCTTATCTTTAAGCAGGATAGAACAAGCTAGGCACAGCTTCATGGTCCATATGTCTTTCTGTAGAAACCTGGACTTTGGAGTGCTTTTGGGGGATATACTTTCAACAAACATACGTTACCAAGTGAAAATTGAAGTAAGAATGGGAAAGTTGAGGGTCAATATTATTTATCCCAGATTAGGTGATCTAATAGGATCCATCAATTAGTCCACACTTCTGGTCCACTGCAGCCCTCTCCCATTAAATAAAAAATAAAAGAACACCATTTTGTTTTAGAAACCTTCATTAAGGCGTAATGTTGTGAATTATTTTGGCCAAAGAATTAAGAAGACAGGTATCATGAAAAAGTAATTTAAATATTTTTTAAACAAACTGATGCTGATTAGAGCTCTAGGAACGCGCTACAGCACACATTTTATAGGGTTTGGGAATGACGTTAAATGAAATAGCAGGGCTGAGGTCCAGGTCTGAGATAGAGACTCCAGGGGGAGGGTGGAAGGTGAACCTCTGCAGGAGGCTGGTGAAGAAGAGGAAGAGCTCCATTTTGGCAAGAGTCTCACCGGCGCAGATCCTCCGCCCTGGAATGAAATGCAGAATGGCCATAAGAAAGTCAGTGGGAGCTGGTTCTTCAATAGTTGGAAGAAACAAAAACCTCTGAGCAGCCCTTATTCTGAGGAAGGTCAGTGGGAATCCAGAGCCCTTCAAATGCCATATCCTAGCTATGAATAAAGAACACAGTAGCTCTCAAAAGTCTATTTAGTACAAGCAACATCAGAGATACAGGATACTTGGTCTTCAGAAGTATGATAACAAAGGCACCTGGTGATTTTTTTTTTCTTTTCCTTTGTCTAAATGCTTGCATTTGGGGAGAAATGTATGGAAATGCCATCTGAATTCCTTATTTCCTGTTTTCAATAAAATTTGTATTTTTCTTCATTTTCAGATTGTTCCTGTACTTGGTTCAATTTTTGCATCCCAGATCAACTTTGGCTGGTTTTGTCTAGACTTTGCCTCTATTAGTCTAGTCACAGGCAATTTTTTATATTAGATTTTGTCAGAGACTCATGAATGCTGGCTAGAGTGGGACCGAGGAGGAAGCTGGTGGAGTTTTTCTGTGGAGCCCCTAATATAAGCCTTTCTTAAAAAGCGCTGTGAATATAAATTTTTCCCAATCCTGGTCAAATTCAGCAGCTTGTAAACTGCCTTAATCAGAGCATGGTGATTCAAGGCCGGAAGTAGCAAAGACCTGAACTAAGATTTTATTTTAACTCTCTTGTATGACAGAAAGAGAATGGAAGAGCATTTGCCTGGCTGTGCTATGAAATAAGCCCTCCAGGAAAAGCCCAGTCTTGACACCCTCTTGTTGTGCTTTCAGCTAGGACATCTAGACTTAAATCTAAAAAAAAAAGGTCTGTGAATTGGAAGTGTTGTAAGCCCTTTCATGGGGAAAAAAAAAAAAAAAAAAGTTTACTAGATGTTGGGTGGTGAGAATGACAAGAAAAACCGTTATTCA
This sequence comes from Pluvialis apricaria, assembly GCA_017639485.1. NCBI lineage: Eukaryota > Metazoa > Chordata > Aves > Charadriiformes > Charadriidae > Pluvialis > Pluvialis apricaria. Next base: position 124,537,102 of record CM030009.1, read on the forward strand.
AAGTTCATGCAGAATTAAAAATACACAAATAGGGTCTCTAAAAAGTGCAGAGTGTTGTGGATATGATAGACAAATTAGCCAGAGACTGAAAAATAGGACTTAATCGAGCAATGACAGAACCTGGAAAACAGGAGAAATGCCCAAGAAGGTGCAATCATCATGGGGGTCAGAGTCTCCTATGCTTTGGCAAATGGTGCATGTGTGTCAGCTTAGGTGAACGTCACGCTCTCTGGATGCCTCAAGAGGCAGCACCTTCCCATCCTTTGATTTTACACAGAATTTGGGGGTTTATATAAGGCAACTCCTATTTGTTGGCACAGTATATGAAGTCTTGATCCCAGACAACATTATTCGTGACTTTTTAAAAAGGATGTGCAAAAATGAAACATGGTTCCCCAGGAAAGACGCAGAAGTCACCTCTCCTGTATGCTTTACGTGGGGTCATAGACAATGCAGCTGCATCAGAGACAAAGCCACCCAGGCCATAGAGCAGTTGTGGGCTACAGATTATAATGCAGAAATGTGTTATCTAAACCGTCATGGAAATTGCTGAAAACCTCCCTCCTATTTAAGAAGGCACTACAAATTCTTGTTTATAATCACTGAATACAAACTGAGAAACAAATAACTTCCAGAGGCTGGAAGAATTAGCAGCCGTTCGTGAGTACTCTCTTTTGTCAGAGTGTGTCCTGAGAAATCTGTGAAATAAGGGCTGTGAAATGGTTCCTTGAAAAAGCCAGTGTGGAGGCCAGGCTTCAGTAACAAAAAAACGCTGGTACAAGTAGTTCTTGTCTAAAATCTGTACTTGCAACAACAGTAAATGGAAAAGAGAATGTACCTGCTGAAAAAGGCATGAAAGCATCTTTCTTCACAAATTTTCCATTGGCGTCAAGAAAGTGCTCAGGATAGAACATGTCTGGTTTCTCCCACTGTGTTTTGTCTTTCAGGACAGAGGTCAGTAATGGGATAATGTACGTTCCCTGCAAAATAAGACAGTGGAATTAATCCGTGGACAAATAAGGTGGTGGCAGTAATGGCAACAAGACTTCAAGATTGTCAGTCTGGAGAAAGACATTATTCTGACTGCTGTTATGTGACTTCATTAGAGAGATCGTGTTTATCACATTAACCACATTTGAGACGGAAGAATCATAGAATTATGGAATCATAGAATTGTCTAGGTTGGAAAGGACCTTTAAGATCATTGAGTCTAACTGTTAACCTAACACTGCCAAAACCACCACTAAACCATGTCCCTTAGCACCACATCTACATGTCTTTTAAATACCTCCAGGGATGGCGACTCCACTGCTTCCCTGGGCAGCCTGTTCCAATGCTTGATAACCCTTTCGGTGAAGAAATTTTTCCTAATATCACCCTAAATCTCCCTTGGTGCAACTTGAGGCCATTTCCTCTTGTCCTATTACTTGTTACTTGGGAGAAGAGATTGACCCCCACCTCTCTTCAGCCTCCTTTCAGGTAGTTGTAGAGGGTGATAAGGTCTCCCCTCAGCCTCCTTTTCTCCAGGCTGAACACCCCCAGTTCCCTCAGCTGTTCCCCATAACACGTGTCCTCCAGACCCCTCACCGGCTTCGTTGCCCTTCTCTGGACACGCTTCAGCACCTCAATGTCTTTCTTGTAGTGAGGGGCCCAAAACTGAACACAGCACTCGAGGTGGGACTTCACCAGTGCTGAATACAGGGGAATGATCAATGCCCTAAATGCTAAAGGAAACAATCCTGTAGGCATCTCACCTTGGGAATGAAATAGCCTTTGAGAGTGACATCTGCAGCAGTCTCATGAGGCAAATCCAATGGCAGGATATTCGCAAACCTCTGAATTTCATGGATGACAGCATCTGTGTATGGCATCTGAGTTCGATGCTCAATCCGTGGGGGGTTTGACCCTATCACTCGCTCTATCTCTTCTTGGACCTTTCCTGAGGAAAGAATCAACTGTGAGAAAGAGACAAGGACTCATTCATCCCTGAGACATACTGTGCTTTACTGATGTAAAGTACAAAGGACCTTGAATGAAAAACATGAATTTTCCCCAAATCTTTTTCCTTTCAGAAATAATGGGAGGTGGACAGACTACAGTGTTTGATTATTTCTTTACCAATAAGAAACTTAAAGACGTGTATTTTTTCTGTTCTCTCTTCTGCATAAAGTTTCTTTCTCTGACCTAGAGGTGTCTCAAAAACCCCACTTGATGCCTAACAACCCTGTACCATAAACTGGAATGGAGATCTCAGACAAAGAGCAATTCCCTGAATCTTCTCAGATATTTAAAGCCTTGGTACCATCCATTTAACATCTGCACAGGCCTTTGTTTTATCAACAGCCTGTTTCTGAGGGAAACCTGGAACAATTTCACTGGCCAACACAGGACAGATCTTTTCTTTTTAATTAATGAGATTTTACTGAGTGAAGGACCTGGCCCACATAAACTCTGTTTATAATCTACTGGTAGGCTGAGTATCATGCTCCTCACTGGGTCTGAACCACAGGGCACAGTGATACCTAGACAATAATTAGCTGGAAATCTTGACTTTCTGTAACTTAGTGTATTAACAGATATATTGACCCTCCAGGCTCCTGTTCAGTTCCTAATGCACCGAGTGTGACAGCATCTGTCATGAAACCACTTACTCTGAATTTCAGGGTACTTTAGCATCAGCAGAAAGCTCCATTTTAGTGTGGTGGAAATTGTCTCAACACCAGCAGTAAACAAATTGCTCACCAAGCTTAGCAAGTTGCCATTATGGAAATACCCATTGGTACTGGATTTCTCCTGAAAGAAGGGGTTGAGAAAAAAAGGATGAAAACTTAAAGCTTTCCACGTGAAAATGCAATTTATGTAGCTAAACATTTACTAAGAAATAAATCCTATATTTTAAAAAAGTGTGAAAGACAAATAAGAGCTTTGGGCTTATACCTGGAGAAAAGTGTTGACATAGGTTTTATGTTTTGCATGATCTCTGTGTTTACTGGGCCAGCAGCCAAAAGAGCTGGTTTCTGTATGACAAAGGTAACCCAGGTATATCAGACAACCCAAATAAGGATCCCAGTAAAGCCCAGGTAGCGCTTTTGTTCTGTAATGCATTACGTTTTTGAAAGAGCCAGAAGGGCTAGGACAACAGAGAGAGCAGATAAAAAGATACAGCCTCTCTAAATATGTTGATAAAGTCTAAAGAAAAGCATAAATAAGAATGTTTGCTTATTAAAAGGCATTGGAACTGCAACAGAGTGAAATATCTGTTCAACTCTACCAGTTCGTTATATGTGTTTTGTCAAAGAGAGATTCCCTAAAGAAATATAACTATAAGGACTGAAAGGAAATTTTAAATGTCTTCATATAGGCATAAAAGTTGGAAAAAATGAGAAAAGCTTCAGTTACCTCCTGCTGTTTAACGAGGAAAGCATCAATAAAATTTCTTTGATCATTTTTGTCCAGGGTTTTGAGATGTTCTACAAAAGTAACTTGTACATAAGCATGGAATTCATCTCTGTTTTGGAGAAGAGTCTTGTTAGCCCTTAGGAGGAATCCAAGGCATGGGAAGATGTTGTACATCTACAAGAGTGAAAGATGTTAGAAAGAATTTACCGGCCAGAGGTCTGAAAACACTACAGAAACAAATGAGTAATATTGTGCCCGTCTTGCAGATACAAAAAACCAAAGACTTAACATTAATATTTTGTTCTTTAGAACATGAAAAAGTGACTGGATGGATTCATGGCAAAAAATCCATTAAGGACCACTGGATACAAGGAAACTTCCCAGCCCCAAATTACTGGAAGCACAGACTATTTTGCAGGAGTAATGTAGATGTCCGACTCAAACATCTGCAACTTGCCACCAGGGAGATGGAAATGTTGCCTATCAACCTTTGTTTCGGCCAGCTCTTCTGCTATTTTTTCTTTCTGTTTCAAAGCCTAAAAGAACAGAAATGAATTTGTTTTGCAGCAGCATTGCATGTGAGTATCAGAAAGTATTTATTACTCATTGAGACATTTCAGTGTATTAGAAGCACAGGAAAATATATTTTGTATCAGGGCTCCTTGTACAGGTAGACCGCACACCCTATAGCTTCTCCCTGCCCCATGTTCTGACAGAGTATACTGTATTGCCTAGTCACTTTTTACGTGTGAACCATATTTTTGGGGAATAATGTGCTTGCTGTTCATGCACCCCGCGGTGTGTACGTGCACAGACAAATCTCTGCTTTCTCAGAAAAAAGTGTCTGGCAGAAGGCTGTGTCCACAGAAGTAATTCATGTAGCGTGGTCCTGACTGTCCCCCCATGGTCCTTGGGCCAAGGGAGGAGTAATAGCAACATCAACCTTATTCCCACTATCATCTCTAAGGAGCCTCACACCTCTTTCCTGATGTATAATTAGCTCTGAGCTTTTTTGTGCTCTGGGGAAGGAGTTGCTACTGCCTTCACACTAATTTTTCTAGCCTACTTCTGTCTGGAAAAATTGTCCTGGCAGTCATTTCATGGTCCATAAGCTGGAAGTATAAACCCACCTCATGTGGTATCATGAGTGCTGCATTTACCAAGCGAAGTAGGAAGAGCAGGGAGGCCACTCAGTGCTCTTCCTTCCCAAGAGGCATCAGCTTACAAGGCTTGACTGCTTTTCTTAAAGACTGATTCACTGGGCATCTCGGCCAGCATTGCTGCCAGACAAAACAAACCTTGTTGTCCTCTTTTCCAGGTGCTCTTTTCCTCGTACCAGACTCTACTGTGCCAGCACAAGCATCTGTGTGTCTGAACAAGATACTTGACTGGGGAAGTTATCTCACAGAAAATTAAATTCTCTAAAATCTATTCCCCTATATATATATTTTTATAGATATAGTTTTATATATGTAGAAAATAATCCAATTTATATATATATATATATATGTATTTCCTACATCTGGTCACCTCAGAACCCTGCAAACAATTCACTCATGAGAAGGGAGAAAATAGCTTAGAGCAAGGGGAAATAGAGTCTGATTTTTTTTCAGTCCAGATTTAGCACTTTTCCAACTACAGCACAAGTATGTTTTTGAGAGATTAGGGGATGGCTTCAAGATTCCCAGCTGGCCTTTCAAGCTTTGGTTTGCCCCAGGAAGTGCTTGTAAACCTCTCATCTCTCTGAGTCTCAGATTCTTCTGTTCAACAGAAACAGGTGACTACCAGTGTTACCATGTTCCTACAGCATCCAGTGGAACAGCAGCATAAAAATGTTTATCATTACCGTAACCAAAGGTTTCCCAGCAAGCCTCATGCTTTCATTGGTCAAATGCAGAAGTCTCACAAATCTGGAGTCTTCGTAGTCAAATCGTTTTCCAAGTAATATTGACACAATTATGTTAGCGACTGCTGCATTAATTATTTTACTAGCATCAAAGGGCTTTCCTATACAATGAACAAAAGAATCTATTACATTGTGGCAAGAGATGTCATTTGTAAATGTAAATTTAATACTAATTATTGCTATTTATTTGTTATGATTGATTGCTATTATTGATTATTATACAATGTTAGAATACCGTGCCAAGACACACAAATACCAGAGGAGCCAAATTAATCAAATTGATTCAGACTGAAGTACATCTCCTAGAAAGGTCGGAACTTGAGAAGGTGACTGGCAAGCCTCTGGGTACTTGAAAAAAAACATACAGGTTTGAAGAATGACTCATCTACAGACCTTCTTGTGATGCAATGATGTCTGCCAGAAACCCATACTCCTCCACAATGCGGTCCTCAATAGCCCTTTTCCCCATTCCAAAGTCTCGTAAGGTTGTGAGAGTAAATCTTCGCATCACCTTCCAGTTTTCGCCATGGGCAAAAACAACCCCTGACACAAAGAGAACATGTCAACGTGGCAGAAGATTTTAAATAACTGATTTGTAGACAAATAATGTAGATATTTAGTAGCAGTCACTTTTAAAACAAATTCAATTACATCTGGCTGAGAAAAAAAAACCCAACTTTCCCTTGAGTATTTTCAGGCCTTAATGATAGGTTTATTGCACACAAAAAAAAGGAAAAAAAAAGAGGAGGATAAACTATTTAAGAGGTATTTAATCAAATCTTAAGATGAATATATATATCTCTGAGAGACAGTTGTTGCCAAAAGAATGAGGGCATTGGAAATTCAAGCTCAAATTGCTGATTGTCATATTTTGGAAGTGGAATTGAACTGAGATCTCATGTCTCCTATGATTGTAGGAGAAACCTGCAACCTCCTCAATCAGTTTTTTTGTTGAAATTGTTACACCATGTAACTAATGACTCTAGTTATATTTTTTCAAGAAAAAAAAATAAGGTTTAAAGAAATCTTACATGCAATAATATGATCAAAAGATGCAACTGTTAAAATGTTCACAGAATTATTCCTGAATTTGTCCAAAGGTCTTTAGAGATGTCAATATGAAACTCTCATGCAAAATTAGAATGAAGTTTGGGTGTGAAATTCTCATTTGGAAACCCAGCTCAGTATACAGTATTTCCCTTATTAAAATAAATCCCCAGTTCTGTATGTGCTCCATTCTGTTGTCACATTCAGATTTTAAAAACACTATTCACCACTTGAAAAGAGAAGCAGTGGTATAATACTCATTTCAGGAAAAGGAGGTTCTATGGTAAGCCCAAAACAACAGAAGTCCACAACCATATAATGAGGGCTAAAAATGCCATCCCTGACATGCATGCCCCTGTTTGAGATGCAGAAAGTGTGACACTATCCATTGTCTGTTGCTGTGGTTATTGATAGGGTTACAGTTGTTTTGTTGTCACTGTCAGTAGTTTCAAATTTGAATAAATGCACAGAAGGCAATGAAATTGCTCCATATTTCCAATGCCTTATATCGTCTCTGATCCAAAGCGATGTGCGGCTTTTACTTCATCTGAAGGAAAAAACCTGTTTGAATAAGTCAAGCTGGTAAGGAAAAATAAGACCAACTTACCATTTCCTCTGGTCAAATCTTCAAAGATTGGGATTTTGGGTCTCTCTGAAAATGCATCTGCCTGGTTTACGAGAGCTTCCTTCACAGTCTCATACCCAGAAATCACTACTATTTTCTTTTGCCCCATCTGAACACTGAAGACTGGACCGTATACTTTTGACAGCTGTCAAGAGAAAACAGCCATTTACAGCTTTTACAGCCTACAAAGAAATTCACCAGCCTTTCAGTGCTTGTTTTCCTGTCCTGCCTCTAAGTTGCTTAAATGTTAAATGTTTTCCTAAGTACAGAAAAAGAGAATTGATTTAAATAACGTGAAATGTGCCAGACATTATGACAGCTAATGGCCAAATGGCAGAGTCAGGAGTGGAGTCCCATTGTGCTGAACCGAGCAGAAGTGGCAATGGCCGAAACCCCAGGTCAGTCAAGGATTGTGCTGACAGTTCTTTCTTCCCTCAGGAACCCCTGTAAATTCAATTTTTGACTCTTGTTTTCACACTGATCTCTATGATATTGTGTTTCTGTTGTTTACAGGCTAAACCTGCTCAAACCTTTGCTACCACTACTGTAAAAAAACCCAGCGTGTTTCTGGGCCAGGATCTAGCATTAGGTAAACTCTCACTTTTTATATAGGACTACACCCACCGTGAATCTGTCTCAGGGGCAATGTTTGGCCTCAGCTCGTACCTTTTTAACATGTACAGGCAGATTTATTTTCATATAACTCAATGTTTCCGATTCTCCTGACAATAGGAGGGGGGTTTCCTACTGGACTTATATTTATTGTGTCTGCACGGAGAAACGGAAGTCAACTATTTAGTATCGATAAGCAAAATATTCAGCAACTGGTAAGGAAGTGCAGCCAACTATATGAAATAACATAGCAGACATGTCTGAATTAAACTATCTTCTGTGACGGTGATACTGTTAACCCAGACTGCTGTAGCTGTGGCAGAATATGATCTTTTCAAAGAGTGTTCTCCAGTAAGGACTTTCCAATGTTTCAAATGGTGTTGCTCAGCGCGAGCGTTTGGTCTCCAGTGGCATTTACACACTGAGTATGTGTGAATATTAAACCTCGTGCTGAGCTCACCTCAGAGAACCAACCTCCTCCATTAGAATGGATTCACTGACTTACAGCAGAGATGTGTTGGTTCCGTTGGCCTGAAAAGAGACGGAGCTTGCTTTTGCCAACACAATTAGGCTGCATTGGATAGCTACAGTGATTTTCCAGATACTGCATCTGAGCAGTCTTTTGATTCGTGGATGTAACATACATACAGATATGTAGGTGAAAATATCCCTTTCAAAATCATCAGCAAGGAGGACATGTAATTTCAATGACTAAATAGAAAAAACTCTAAGAAAAGAGCAGGTTCATAGAAGTTTTCTGACTCAAAATCAGGGAAGTCCTACAACAAATTAGGTAAATAAAGCACAAGCAGAAAACCAAAAGATTTATTACCTTGATTTGCTTAGATCTTTGCTATATATTCTGCCAACCGTTGGCCCTGAATATTAAGAGTATATAGTTATCTTCAGCTTTTGGGAAGAAAGGAGAAAAGAGAGCTGAGAAGAGCTGCTAAATCAGTGAAGGCAGGAAGCTGCAGTTGCAACCCCAGACACATCGATCAGTGGAAGGTGGGGTGAGTCAGACCAGGTATCAAAATCACTCCTTACTTAGTTACATTTTTCTCAAAATTACTGCAAAAATAAGGTGAGCACTTGTTATTAATTTGAGAGTTGTTTAGGGCTGAAACCTAGATGCGTGAAGTTGCACAGAGAAAGTCGTACGGTAAAGAACAAATCCCACTGCATTCCAAGTTTTCTGCTCAAATAACAGTCTCCTGCCTCTTGCTAAGGGTCATCTGGGGATACAGCACATCGGGTGCAACAGGAGAAACCCTGACATCTTGGACTGTGGGGTTTGGTGGTAAATGCAAATTATGGGACCGATAGAAAAGATAACGCCTACCTGTAGATAAGTCCTGTAGGGTCTCTTCAAATCAAACAAATGCAGATTTCCAATGATAGGTAGTGCTCTTGGTCCTGGGGGAAAATTCTTTCTCCGGTGGTTATTCCAGAAACCTCCCACTTTCAAAATGGATAGAAAACTCAGGATGAACACTAAACCAATGGAAGTGCAACTGCTCCAGTCCATCTCTATTCAGCCAAGTTTTTGCTGCAGAAGAGAAAAAAGAAAATGTGGACTCTGGATCTCTATTGTCCTGCAAAAATTTCCCCTGACAGACGGTTGTACTAGTCCAAAACCCTCTTTCCTGGTGAAGGGTATGTTTTTCTTGCTATTGGTGACCGGCTTTGTCCTCTTCCCCCGTGCTTGCTAATGAATCCTTAGGATGGTACAGAGGCATGTAAATGTTTGCTAGCCAACCATGTGTGACTGGGTGAGTGTGTAGCTGACTGTTCAAGCATGAAAGTCCAAGAACACGGAGAACCATCAGGTCATGAACCTGGTGTTTGGTATAAAAGTCGTAAATTCTGAATGCTCTTCAGGTTACTGATTAGTTATATTTTCGTCATTGGTACCGGCACAGCCTTGATACCCTGAGAACTGAAATCAGAATGCCAATGTCCAAATAATTAGTGCACAGACATTTGGGTTTTTTTAAAGCGCTTAGGAACTGGTATAACTTTGCTTCCATTGAATTCATTGGGAATTTCAAATCACAGAATCACAGAATGGTTGAGATTGGAAAGGACCTCTGGAAGTTACCTGGTCCAACCTCCCTGCTCAAGCAGGACCACCAAGAGCCAGTTGCCCTAGACTATGTCCAGAGGGCTTTTGAGTATCTCCAAGGAGGGAGACTCCACGAACTCCCTGGGCAACCTGTGCCAGTGCTCGATCACTCTCACAGTAAGAAAGTGTTTCCTGATATTCAGAGGGAACCTCCTGTGTTTTGGTTTGTGCCCATTGCCTCTTATCCTGTCACTGGACACCACTGAAAAGAGCCTGGCTCTGTCTTCTTTGTACCCTTCCTCCAGGTGTTTACACATACTGATAAGATCCCCCTGAGCCTTCTCTCCTCTAGGCTAAACAGTCCCAGCTCTTTCAGTGTTTCCTCATGTAAGAGATGCTCCAGTCCCTTCAGTGTCATTGTGGCCCTTTCTTGGATGCTTTCCAGTATGTCCACATCTTTTTTTGTACTGGGGATCCCAGAACTGGACACAGCACTCTGGGCATGGCCTCACCAGTGCTGAGCCGAGGGGGAGGATCACCTCCCTCGACCTGCTGGCAACACTCTTCCTAATGTGGTCCAGGATACCAATAGTCTTCTTTGCGGCAATGGCATATTGTTGCTTTATGTTCAACTTGGTGTCCACCAGGACGCCCAGATCTTTTTCTGTCAAGCTGCTTTCCAGGTGGGTGGCCCCCAGCATGTACTGGTGCCTGAGGTTGTTCGTCCCCAGGTGCAGGGCTCTGCACTTCTCCGTGTTGAACTTCATGAGGTTCTTGTCAGTCCATTTCTTCAGCCTGTTGTGGTACCTCTAGATGGTGGCACAACCTTCTGGTGTATCAGCCACGCCTCCCAGTTTGGTGTCTTCAGCAAACTTGCTGAGGGTACACTCTGCCCCATCACCGACATCATTAATGAAGACATTAAACAGGAATGGACTCAGTATTGATACCTGTGGTACCCTGCTAGTTACTGGCCTCCAACTGGGCTTCCCACCACTAATCACTAACCTCTGGGCCTGGCTTTTCAGCAAGTTTTCAACCTACCTCACTGTCTGCTCATCCAGCCCATACATCAACAGCTTTTCTACATGAATCTTATGGTAGATAGTGTCAAAAGCCTTACTGAAGTCTAAAAACACTTCTTATGACTAAGACAACTTGTTCTTGTGACTAAAAAGCTACACCAGGGATGTATGAGAAAGAAGTTGGAGAGATCTATGAGGTACCACAGAAGGACTGATTTGCTCAGTTACTGCTGGGAGCACAGCACTGGTTGTCTGTTCCAGGCAAGGATGTATTCCCCAAAGCCATTTCAGGTGTGAAATGAGATCCTTCCAGCTTTGAAAGCAACGTTGGCAACAGTTTGATTTGAAATGAAGAAGGACTTTTTATTTTGCAGCGCTTTTATTGTTAACATTAATATGCACAATATTCTGTAGTAAAGTAAATGAATTTTAGCTTCCAGACAGTGTATAACTGCATCACATCACCTGAGAGCCCTCTGTGCATCTGCACTGCAGTTCTGCATCAGGTGAACACATTACGTTTTCTTGTCTCAGGTTGAGCTCTTCGGTTATATTTCTCGGTGTGTGTGTGCATTTAGGGCACTGGTGCAGGGATAAATTGTGTAATGGAGCATTTTTCCGAGGCATTTTGGATGTGGCTGTGATTGAGGTGTGGAAAGTGAAAGCCCTTGGGGTTTTTTTGTGTGTGTGTGTGTAGATTGGTGCAGTACCTTTTGAGGTCTGGCCCAAAGACTGGACCTGGCCTCTTTCATTGAAGGGGACATGCAGAGGTGAAGAGTAGGACAGAATGAAATGGATTTTGTTATCTCCCTCGTGGGATTCATTGTCACAATGGCCATCACCTTCCCTTTCAAGAAGTGGCTGAAAGTCAGGACCGCTGCCTGCCGTAATGGTGGGAGAAACACCTCTGGCTATGAGCCAAGGTGTGCTTGGGCTAAAAATTCCCTACTGGATTCAGAAGTACCAAACTTCCCATGTGGGACTAGTGACACAGATATTTCATCCCAGTGTTTCAGGAAAAGGAGATGACTAAGAAAAGCCCTAGGAGCGTGGCACTGCGCAGACCTTATGAGTCACTGGGGGGATGGTGACCCCGATGGAGGCAGAGAGGTCCAGGTCTGAAATGGAAACTCCAGGGGGAGGGTGGAAGGTGAACCTCTGCAGGAGGCTGGTGAAGAAGAGGAAGAGCTCCATCTTGGCAAGAGTCTCTCCAGCACAGGTCCTCCGCCCTGGAACAAAATGCAGAATGGCCATAAGAGAGTCAGTGGGAGCTGCTTCTTGAGGTGTTGTCACAGGAGAGAGGGAGGAGAGGAGAGGAGAGGAGAGGAGAGGAGAGGAGAGGAGAGGAGAGGAGAGGAGAGGAGAGGAGAGGAGAGGAGAGGAGAGGAGAGGAGAGGAGAGGAGAGGAGAGGAGAGGAGAGGAGAGGAGAGGAGAGGAGAGGAGAGGAGAGGAGAGGAGAGGAGAGGAGAGGAGAGGAGAGGGGAGAGCTCTGGGAAGAATCTGAGAGGTCAGCCCCAATGGAAAAGAAGTCTTAGATGTCTGGTTCCCCTCAGAGCCCTAGAAACCAAATGGAAGATACCTGCTGAAAAAGGTATGAAAGCATCTTTCTTCACGAATTTTCCATTGGCATCAAGAAAGTGCTCAGGGTAGAACATGTCTGGTTTCTCCCACTGGGATTTGTCTCGCAGGACAGAGGCCAGTAAGGGGACAACGTAGGTTCCCTGCAAGCCAAGGCAGAGCAGTTACTGCACTGAGCATGGTGTTGCTGTCACCATCAGAGTGATGTCAAGTGTTGGAGCTCAAAACACCCACTTTAATAAGGGAGGTCCTGCCAAAGTAGCTGTGAGAACCCCACTGTGAGCAAGCATCCTTGCACACAAGCAAGACTTGAAAGTGAGATGTGTTACACTGGGGATGGAGGGAAGAAAAGTAGTGCAGAAGTTGTCTCACCTTGGGAATGAAGTAACCTTTGAAGGTGACATCTGCAGTAGTTGCGTGAGGCAAGTTCAATGGCAGGATATTAGCAAACCTTTGAATTTCATGGACAACAGCATCTGTATACGGCATTTGAGTTCGATGCTCGATTCGTGGGGGGGTTGACCCTATCACTCGCTCTATCTCGTCTTGGACTTTTTCTGTGAAAGGAACAGGGATCATACATAGATAGATCACTTGAATGTCTCTTTCTTCCACTAGGGATAGGGGGATGTGGAAAATTAACTTTTGTTCAGCTCTGTTCAATGTGAAGTCACATTTGATGTCACCTGATGAGAATGAAACCGCTGATTGCCTTGTTTCCACTTACTCTGAATTTCTGGATATTTCATCATGAGAAGAAGGCCCCAGCGCAAAGTGGTGGATGTGGTCTCCATGCCAGCTGCAAACAGACCTCTCACAACCTCAGTTAAGTTTTCATTATGGAAATATCCATTGGCCTTTCCATTCTCCTGGAAATATGAAACAATAGTAGCACCAGCTGATTAAAGAAGGAAAACATTTTTGCATTGGAGAACAGGGAAAAACTTTCATATGCAGCCCTCAGGGAGGAGTTAAGTGTAAAGGATAAGAAGGTTTTGACGGGATGCCTGAAGCCTGTTTGGAGCTGGGTCTTGAGATAGAGTGTTTGGACTGCCTGTGCTGCCCACAAAAACACAAAGTCAGCAAGGGTCTTCAGCTTGGATAATGTCAGCGATGACAAGAATGTTTTGGAAAAGAGCAAGCAGTCACTGGGGACACCCATGTGATTTGATCATTTGCTTCAGAGTTTTTCTTCCTGTGGGTCATGGAGCAGAGCATCTTACAGGATGAGATTTGTTGGGAATAATTAAATTTGCTGCAGGAGCAGAGTTTTGACATGAACCCAGGAGGTACTGGGGACTTAGCACATGATGATATTGCCTTTACCTGACACTAGCATCAAAAGAGACCCTAGAAGGGTGGTTCATGGTCCCCTGTAATCCAGGAGCCAACCCATGCTTTTGCCATGGCAGACTTGGGCTGAAACCTCACGAGGCCACACTACATAGACATAAGGGCTGGGTTCAAACACTGCGACATTTTTACAAGAACTGTAAAACTAGAATTTTGTTGAAACAGGTAAATGAAATCTTGTGTGAACTGGTGACTGAAACTAAGAAATATGTACTGAAGATTCCTGGGCCTAGAGCTTTCCCTGGGTATGTCTCTATGAAGGGGGACATGAATTTAAAAAAAGAGTCAGAAATGCTGGGGTACAGAAAGGAATTTTAAAGTACAGATTCTTTGCTTGCTGAAATAGTGTTTTGTATTTTCCTGATAAATTACTGGGGACACATAAAAGATGTTTATCCATGATCAGTTTAGCTCCTAGCTGAAATGACTGCACAGTCATTTAGCCTGACCACAGTTTTTAGTAGGACTTTTGTACATGCTAGATCTCTGCTGAAGAACATTTGTTTACCTACCAAGCCTTGAAAGGAAAGTGAGGAGATTTGAAGAAGCTGCTAGGATTCTATTACCTCTTGTTGTCTCACGAGGAAAGTGTCAATGAAGCTCCTCTGGTCATTTCTGTCCAGAGCTTTGAGATGTTCTATGAAGGTCACCTTGATAAAAGCGTTGATTTCTTTTACATTCTGAATAAAAATTTTGTAGTTCTTCAGGAGGAATCCAAGGGCTGGGAACATGTTGTACACCTGCAAGATGCAGAGATAACGATGAAGAAAAAACAGCTGCTAAGCAGATGTACCACTGTTCAACAGCGCAAGTTAAGAAAAGCCCTTACAGAAAATGATATACTTATACTCAAGATGCACTATGTTCCTTTGTCCTCCTTTTTTCTTGGACAACTGTGTAAAATGGTTAATATTTATTCCCTCTTACACTGAGTATTAATCACAGGAGTCAGTGGTGGCCTAGAAATCCCATGTTTGTGCAGATGTCCTTGACACAATTTCCTACCCCTCCGCTCCTAGAGAATCCATCCATCCCTCCCTATCCACACTGGTTGGGATTGGGAGTCTCACATTTAAGAGGCAATTACAGGCATTCCCACAATGATTTTGTCCTTGTTTGTAATGGGAGATGGGGAATAATGACCAACTTCTATGTCTAGGGAACATAATCCTTGTATCGTATTATGTGTTGTTCAATCCTTCATGAAAGGAGGAACTTATAATTTCCCAGACTATGCTGTTAAGATAAAAACATAAATAGCATCAGAGGTCCACTTTCTGCCATTTTGGGGTGTGTTTGTCATGTACAGATAAATGGGTTGCAATGATCAGTGTTGGAGAGGTGTACCACTGTATGTCACACTATAATCATACTTTTGAAGAGAAATATTCAAACAGTATGAATTACCGAAACTGATGGAGTTCCAAATATCCTGATATTTTCATTCACCAATGTCAGGAGCCTTTTGAATGTGGGGTCTTCATAGTCATATCTCTTTCCAAGCAATATGGATACAATGATATTAGCAACAGCAGCATTCATCATCAGAGTCATCTCAAGGGGCTTCCCTAGCATGGGAAAAGGTGATGCAAACAACAAAGTCAATAGTTATTCTACTTAATTAAAGTAGCATGCAGAGGCTCGATGAATTCTGGGACATGATAGGCACAGAGCTGGCAGGAGGAAAGACTTCCCCACCTCAGGGTTCACAAGTCCCTAACAGCGTTTCGACAGAACAGAGACTGCAGGCAAGTCTTTTGTGCTCCCCTCCATTTTCTCCAAGGCTATTGTGGCCCTGGGTTCTTGTGGCCCTTCCCCAGGCTGCTTTGTTTGGGCATACATGATCCTCAAGTTTCCTGGTATAAGGGCAACTCAGCATTGCCATTTCCCCCATCAGTGCCTTCTTGGGCTGTCCCTTATCACCAGTATTCTTTGAGAGTTGGATTGTGCCCCTTTAAGTCCAATCTTCTAACTCAGCTCTTGGTCACTCAATCTTTCCTGCTGGGACTCTCACTTCTACAGCTTCTAGAGCCCTCTGGTGCATCCCCTTTGCAGCTGGATATGGCTCCTGCTTTCAGGGGTTCAAGGTGAGGACTTCAAGCCTGAACTAGAATGATGATGTAGAAATCTGTTTTTATCCCAAGTCTGCTTGATCGAAAGAACTACCTACTGAAGTCTTGCTGTTGGTAACTGACCCTAGTGAGAAATAATCTTGGATGATGCTGGTGAAATGAGTAACTAGATGTTTTGTCTCCTGTTGGAAGGGGTTTCCCAGACATGTGACTTTAGGGACAATCAATTTTTTAGTATAGGTATGCAAGACCTTGCAATCGTCTTCTGCTCTCCCAATGCCACTAAATCAATCAAAGGCGCTACACATGGAGGAACAAATTACTCTTCTCAGATATGCTGTTTGATGTCTGATTCCCTGTTTGACTTCCAACGCCTCAATGAATGCGTTTCATTTACACATCAGGTGACTGCCAGGTAGAGAGATAGAGATAGACAGCTCATATAAACTCCTCGGAGCATGGATGCTGGAGAAAGGTAGATCTCTGAAGGAGTTCAGAGACTTTTCTTCCTTGACTTTTGGCATATTTGTAGGAGTCTTGAGGAAAATGAGTGTGTTATGAAGGTAAGATTTCCCCCACCTTTCTGTGCCTCTATGGTGTCTGCCAGGCATTCATACTCTTCTACAACGCGATCCTCTATGGCCTTCTTGCCCATTCCAAAGTCTCGTAAGGTTGTAAGAGTAAATCTTCGCATCACTTTCCAGTTTTCTCCATCAGAAAATATAACTCCTGAAATGGAAAATGAAAACACAGAAATAGAAATTTCGTTGTAAGAGCAAAGATTATTCATCTACCCTGAATACTGGTAAAGATCAGTGCTAGCAGGAAACCCGTCAAGCTCTTGAGACATGTTCTGTCCCCACATAGGATGAAATAAAACAGGAAAGATATGTCAGGAGAAAGCTCTGAGGGAAGCAGCCACTGTTCTGAGTTCATGAGGTGTCTGATGTGTTCTGAGACATAAGGGTTTTTGTTCAGCTTTGTTTAGAACAGGGAGTGGGATTTGTGCCTCTGGGACATCACCTCAGATGATGAGTGTGCACATTACCCTTAGACGTCTCCCTTAGGTAAGATGCATCCTCTCTCAAGAGCACCTGTGTTCTTACAAAGACTGTAGAGAGTAAATGAAATCTCAAATATAGGCATCTGTTTGGAAAATCTCCCCACTTGGTGGGGGTAATCCCACCACCCTACACACTAGAAAAGCTGTAGCGAATTCTCAGTGGCACCTGCAGAGAAGTTTTGGTCAAGCTGGTGTTGTTATTTACTCTTCTTGCACCTATCATGCTCCCTTATTCTTTCTTCAAGTCTTGTTGAAGAAACTGTCCCCAGTGAGGAAAGAAAACTTTTGTAGATAGGTTGGCATTTAGTGATACATTGGTTACTCAGAGCTGGTCACAAATGTTCTCACCCTTGCTTTCCTGTCAGAAGACGACAATCTTTCATATCCCTACTTCCATGTATCCCATCAATATCTATGGGAATCAAAAGATCAGGTTCAGGGTCTAACATCTGTGGAGGGTGAAATCTGCATCAGAAGAACTCAGAGCAAGAGTGAGCTCCCTCTGGGGAAGCAAACTAAACGCTTGGGTTATTGTTTATTCTCTCTTAAAGAAAGATTTAATCTTAAATATAAATTGAACTGGAAATTTTAAAATAAGCATTCAATAATGTCAGTCTTGCAAGGAGTATTTGAAGATAGTGCTGCTGATGTAGTAGGCACTTCTTTACCAGGCTGTATTTGGTTTATGTGGCAAGGTTTTGGTAGCTGGGTGGCTGCAGGGGTGGCTTTTGTGAGAAGAGATCAGGACAAACCCCCATGTCAGCTCCTCAACATGTAAGGGAAGACTCAGCTGCAGATTTAGAATTATAAATTATGTGTTTATGTGTAAATTAAGAGTATCATCTCTCCTTATCCCTGATGAATAACAGAATCACAGAATGGTCAGGGTTGGAAGGGACCTCTGGAGATCACCTAAGTCCAACCGCCCTGCCACAGCAGGGACACCTACAGCAGTTGCACAGGACGGCGTCCAGGCGGGTTTGGGATGGCTCCAGTGTGGGAGACTCCACCACCTCTCTGGGCAGCCTGTGCCAGTGCTCTGCCACCCTCACAGGAAATAAGTTAATCCTCATGTTTAGATGGAACTTCCTATGCTCAAGTTTCTGCCCGTTACCTCTTGTCCTATCACTGGGCACCACTGAAATAAGACTGTTCCCATCACCCTGGCACCCTCCCCTTAAGTATTTATAAGTATTGATAAGATCCCCCCTCAGTCTTCTTTTTTCTAGACTAAAAAGCCCCAAGTCCCTTAGCCTTTCCTCATAAGAAAGATGTTCCAATCCCCTCATCATCTCTGTAGCCCTTTGCTGGACGCTCTCCAGCAGTTCCCTGTCCTTCTTGAACCGGGGAGCCCAGAACTGGACACAGTGCTCCAGATGCGGTCTCACCAGGGCAGAGCAGAGGGGGAGGATGACCTCCCTCGACCTACTGGCCACACTCTTCTTGATGCACCCCAGGATGCCATTGGCCTTCTTGGCCTCCAGGGCACATTGCTGCCTCACGGTCATCCTGTTGTCTACCAATACCACTACACATTGTTCAATTCCCCCCCCATTGCCTCACATGCTTAGCAAAACAAAGTGAGATGTTCTGCATTCTCCTCTCCATGGAGAAAGTCTCATCCTTCTCTGCAGAAGGCAGGTGTATGGGGAATAGAACAGCACACTCACCTTTTCCTTTTCCTGTTTCTTCAACGATTGGTATTTTAGGTCTCCCTGCAAATGCATCCGCCTGGTTCACCAGAGCTTCTTTCACTGTGTCATATCCTGATAACACCACCATTTTCGTTGGTCCCATCTGAATGCTGAAGACTGGGCCATATGTTTTGGATAGCTAGTGGGATGAAAGGGGGCAATGACAGAAGATGATTTTCAGCAAGCTCAAAATACTTGTTTTCCAGCAGGTTTAATGTTCTTTTTCCTGCATGGCATTGGCTTTTCATTCACTGTCCAAAGCATGGAGAATTTGTCATAAAAATGTTGGAGCTTTTATGAAGTAAAAGGGTCTGTAATGCTCTGTTAGGTATTTGAGTAACAGAGTTTTAGACGGGCTAAAGGAAAGGCTGAAAAGCAGAGAGACTTGGCCCTGTGTTCCTTTGAAGTGGCAAATGGAAAGTGAATTTCTCATTTATCATGGCTCAGTCCTGGTATACAAATCCAGGGACATACAAAACAGCTGGAATAATGAGTAAAAACTCTTAAATAGTCTGGAGTTACACCTTTAGGTGCATCTGGAGTTACTGCCTTTAGTGACAAGGTGCAAGAGGTGCAACCACAACCAGGCAGGAATAGACATCATGGCTCACATGGGAATGAAATCCAGGAAAGCAGGTTAAGAATGGCTCCATTTGGAGTTATGAGGTAACTGTGTTCACCACACGGACTCTGTAGGTAACTTTTGATTGAGAAGCTGAGAACTCATAGAGGTTATATTAGAAAAGTTCCCCAGCCCAGAAGGAGACCAGTTTTCAAGGTGGTAGTACATCACGGCACAGGAACTGTCTCAAACTCTTAGGTTTTTTGGTCATGGCTTTGAGGAGTAGGGTAGTGAGAGGACCTCCAAAATCATACACTATCTGACTGTCACACACCATCTTCCCTGAAGTCCTGGAGTTTACAGCCACCAGATATGAAAGAATAAGCAGTGTTTGTTTGTTTCCTACTTTGCTTTGGGAAACCAGGAAAGCTCATCCTTCATGGTGAGAATGAAGGGTAAGGATCAAGAAGCTGGTTTTTGCCAGTTCCCCAATGGCTGAGTCCACCAAACAGCCTCCAGCATGTTCTGGTCTCCTCCCTAAATGTTTCAGCAGCCCCTGGTGAAAGTTCCTGTAGGAACTGTAGGACCCCCTCTTCCAGTTACTATTGTCTGGAGAACTCCAGCACTTCCTGTGTTCCACAGAAACGGGTCAATTCTCTTGATGTGGCTGGAAGTCAATTCCCCTGAACTGACACTAGATCATACAATAGGAAGACCAGTTACTGCAGATAATTAATTCTATTGCCTTTGTAGTAGAATTGCCTTGTCCGTGACTGCCTTAGACAGAGATATCTAAGAAAAGGAACAACAGAAGTTACCTCTAGCATTGTCAGGTGAGGTCTCTTCAGATCCATGATGTGCAGATTTCCAATGATAGGTAAAGGCCTGGGTCCTGGGGGGAAGTTTTCATTTGCGTGGCTCTTCCAGACATGTTGCCTTTTCAGAATCAGCAGGAGAACGAGTATGAACAGTAGCCCTACAGGAAGAAGATTGACCCAATCCATTGTCTTTCAGCAAAGATTTAGCTGAGAAGATGAAAATTCAGGCAAAGAGTGCAATCTCTTGTCAGAAGTTAAGAGTTTCAAGCATTAACAGCACTTCTACACGTACAAAGATATAAGTTTCACGTCTAAGAAATGATAGAAGTGCCCATCTGGGGTTTTACCCTTGGAGAATCCCTACTAGGCACTCCCACCACCGCGTGCGCTCCCTTTACCCTACGCTGGTTACTGTTTAATGGGTGATCTCTAAATTAATCCTGTGTATTGGCAGAGATGTCTGTGGGCATAGGTCCAATTTAGAAACAGCAACTCAAACACTGCTTTAAACTTTGAGATTGGGAAGAGGTAGGAAAAGAAGGAAGAGATTCCACTGGTTGCTCAGGCTTTCCCTTCTCTCTTTATGGAAGATGCTGGGGATGACAGATCTTGACAAGAGCAGAAGCTCAGATGATAGGGATCTGAGACAGTTGTGAAGATTCCTCTTGGGTAACCTGAATATGGATTTATGGCTTTGATGAGCTGTGGGTCCTATTGATCAGAAAGCTACATTGATCAGGAGTACTCAAGAGAGAAAGAATTTAGTGGCAAGCTCCTCTGAGCTAGCTGAATAATTTCTCATGGCACACACATCTTTGTTCTAGCAGGATTTCAAGCAGAGTGAAATGTAGGGTCAGACTGATCTGACCAAATTGTGAGGTCTGTATTGATCTGATAGCCTCAGCTTCCTTTAAAGTGAATAGAGGGCAAGGGGCACATTCTCTTCCAAAACCAGAAGCTGAAACTGGTCAGATAATCCATGTTCCTGATTTTCACATAATGGTTGAGGCTGGAAGGGAACTCTGGAGATCATCTTTGGTGAAACACTGGCCCAGGTTGCCCAGAGAGGTGGTAGATACCCCATCCCTGGACACATTCCAGATCAGGTTGGTCGAGGCTCTGAGCAACCTGATCTAGTTGAAGATGTCCCCACTCATTGCAGGTGAGGTTGGACAAGATGATCTTAAAAGG
Source organism: Pluvialis apricaria (assembly GCA_017639485.1). Classification (NCBI taxonomy): domain Eukaryota; kingdom Metazoa; phylum Chordata; class Aves; order Charadriiformes; family Charadriidae; genus Pluvialis; species Pluvialis apricaria. Next base: position 124,558,113 of record CM030009.1, read on the forward strand.
TCCCTTCGAACCCAAACTATTCTATTATTCTGTGATTGTATGATTCTGTGATTCTATGATTCTATGATCTGGTCCAACACTGCTGCTCAAGCAGGGCAACCTGGAGCCAGTTGTACGGTAGGGCTTCTGTCTTCAGTTGCAGCAATTGCCTTTGACATCCAGTTGTAACCATTTCAAGAAGGGAGTTGGAGAGAAGACTTTGTATGATTATCTCTGAATGGGGTGACAAAACTGAGAGGAAAATTGAGAAAAGATGGCCTCTGTTGGTTAAGGAAAGAGGGCTGAGGTACAGTCTGACTTGTGTGTCTTAGAGTCAGCAGGGAAGGAGGTGATAAAAGAAGGCATGGAGAAGAAACCATCCAGGGTGAAAGATGGATTGAGACTGACCAGAGAAAGCTGGATGGAGACTGACCAAAGAAGATGAGCTGCAGCCTTCAGAACAGTGTTTGGAAGAGCTTTCTAGTAGAAGTGTAGAGAACTAAATTATACATGACCTTGAGGCAAAAACGTGAAGGCTCTGTGAGGTGAGGTGCCCAGGCTAAGCCCCATGTCCTTGACTCTATTTAAAGTGTCAGGACCCCTGCAGAGATGTGACCAAAGGCATAGGAGAGTACGCAGCCCCCCAGGGGATGGGGGTGCAGAGACCAAGAGGAAAATGGCATGGGCACCTGGCTGGGAGCTTGGAAGAGGAGCTAGAGCAAGCCTGCTCTTGTACCAGTTTCCCCGAGTCTGCTGCTGCCCCCGGGGTCTCTGGAGGAAAGATCAGGACATTTCATCTACCTGGAAGCTGTCCCAGAAAAAGTCCAGGACCTCTGTCCAGCTGTGTGCCAGTTGGCCTGTTTCTACTCCACCTCCCCAAAGGAGGTAAAAAGGCACTGAGAACGTAATTCTTTCCACATACATCTGGGATTTAACTATTAACAAAGAATGAGTCAGATACTGACTCGAGATAGGAAAGGAAGCGACAATTCTGAGTTGTTTCCCAAGAGATGGGCCCAGGGTTAGGTCTGTGCAGGGTTTCAGAACAAGCACAACATTTACCTGTCTGTGCAAGACTCTGAGGGTTATCGGAAGGACACTGTGGGAGCTAGGGGTGTCTCTTGAAATGCAGTGGGAGGAGGAGGCAACCCCTCTCACTCTGTTGCCCTTGCCTGCTTAGTCCTGCTGATTTCCTCCAGCAGGTCTCTGGTTCCTGCAGTGCTGGCAGGTAGTGAGTCAGTCGAGAAGGGTGAGGTTGTCACTGACATGAGTGACAGGCTGTGAGTGTTTCTTCCTTGTTTGGGAACATTTCCCCTTGGCTTTATTTTGAAGTGGAGATTCAAGATCCTGCTTTGGGCCAATATCTGTGGCTCCTCCAAGGTCTGACAGGCAACGTCTCTAGACACATGTCTTGAACCAGATGAGTTGTTTCTAAAGTGTTTAAATTTATGATAGTTAAATACTTTGCTGCTCTATGGTATTTTACATGATGCATGAGGAAAACTTGTCCAGATTCTTTTAGGAACAGGGAAAAATTCTTGTGGTGCTTAGCCATCTCAGTAAGCAAGACTCAGGAGAGCAAGAGTCACTCTTTTCACTGTCCCAATTCTCCTCATCTAACAAGAACTCAAGAAAAAAATACCCCTAACAGATGCAGATATAGGGGTCATTGGCCAAACTTACTGGAAAATTGGGGAATCTAGTCACATTAGCTATGTCACTTATAATAAAGTAAGCATCCTTGCATCTTTGAAGACAGTGCTGGAGACGGTTTGATTTTAAAGTGCAGAAATTGGTTTTGTTTATTTTTACGAGTTCAATGGATCTCATTAATATGCATCCTATTCTGAAGTAAATTAGTTCTTCATTCCAAGTATAGGATTTTCCCTGGTACTCTTCAACATGTTTGCACAGTAGTTCTGAATCGGGACATCTATCATTTTCTTGCAGTAGGTTGTACTAATATTTGCGTGCATCTCTCTGTGTGTGTCTGTATTTGGAAGAATGTGTAAAGAACCAAGGTCTGCCTCGGAGGTCAGGGAGAAGAAAGTGTCGTTGTTGAGGGTATGTGATCATGTGGGTTGTGCAGTACCAGAGACTAATCCCTAGCCTGCTTGCTCAATGAGCAGATGCATAGGTGAAGGGGCACATGTGGCAGTGGGCTGTTAATGTGTTTTGTACCAGATGTATGCTGAGGCAGAAATACATCTGAGAAAAGCTCTAGGAAGGTGTTGCAGTGTAGACCTTATAAGGCTTTGGATGAATGGAAAATCCAATAAAGGAGAAGAGGTCCAGGCCCTCAGGGAAAACTCAGGCCCTCATGGAAACTCCTAGGGGAGGGTGAAAGGTGAACTTCTGCAGGAGGCTGGTGAAGAAGAGGAAGAGCTCTCTTTTGGCAAGAGCCTCACCGTACATACTTTGGCAACAGGTTGGTCCCAGTGAGAGAGAAAGATGACTGTCTAGTCATCAATCATATCAAAATTGATATTATGAAATATAAAAAAAATTGATCATCTGATCAGTTAATTTATGCATTTAATAAGCAACAGACTCAAATACAAACATTAAAAGAAATTTTCTATGCAAATGTTAGGTAAATGGCTTTAAAATAAATTTGTATTTTGGTAATGAAATACAAAGATATTGCTCTGAAGGAGGTAGTACTGAATATCCGTAACATAGTCTTCAAAGTCATGATCATCCACTGGTGTTTTGGAAAAGAGCTGAGTGTCAATAAGCTTCACCTTTGGTGAGTTTAAACAAGAAATAATTGCTAATAAGAGGAAATAGTAATAATATAAGACTTTTTAGTTCTTTAAGTCCAACTCCTTTGTTTCATTTCGTTAAAATTTAATCTATCTGTACTTAATCTCTTTCAAAAAAAAAAGAGAAACATTTAATTTGAATTTTTCACTTGGAAAACAACCAATGCCAGTGGCTTCTGTCAGTTTGACCCTTACAGAGAAAGAGACCTGTTTTCTGATTTAGACTGGATACAGAAAATATCTTTTGAAGGATGGTTTACTTAATCTGCAAAATACTACTAATTTGAAAAATATGAACAGTCTCCTAAGGTTTCTTCTGAGAATGACAGAAGTCTAAAAAAGAGCTTTCAACATTCTGAGGGTGGAATCTAATTTCAAGTTGAAAGTTACACACAGTTGCTGTCATTTAACTCATCTTTTTTCAGATATTTTTATGCACAGCTTAATAAATATTGATACTGAATGAGTTTTTACTCACTTTAAAAAAAAAAAAGAAACGTTATTTAGGATTTTTTATATAAAAACAAGTCAAAGTGAGAGCAAAGGTGAGACAGAAAGCGTTCAGTGGTTATTGGAGAGGATAAAACATAGGCAGTCTTTTATGAGAAAGACCAGAAACGCTAGTCATCATGAATCTCAACTTCAGAGTAGTTGTACTTTAACTTTGATTTACTTTTCAGTCCCATTCTCAAAGCTCATCCTCCACCCTATGTCATATTTAACCCCTTGATTTCCTTTCCTGCCCATGTATGACTCCCTCATTGAAGAGCAAAAGGGTTCTTAACAAAACATTTTAAGCTTCCATAAGGCTGGACACCTCTCCATAGTGTCCAGTAACATATTACACAGAAGTTGTTACTATGCACAAAAGAAGTTCTATTGACTCAGTGTGCTCAAAATTTTGATTAATTTGTAAATAACCAACCAAAGAAAATACCCTAAGACAGAGAACCAAATGCCACTGACATCTGAAGTATGGAGATGAGTGATTAGGGTAAAGAACCTTAGGAGAAACAAATCATATACTTCAAGGGCATAATCACATTGAAAAGAGAGTAATGTTGAAAGCTCTGATTAAACAAAGGTTATCTAGAATGCCAAAACCTGCTGTATTTAATTTCCTGATGGCACCACCACAGACATCTTTGTGCACTGCCTGTTGCACAGAGAGAGTATATTTGGGGTGAAGAGTAGTCTGAGACATGCTGGGAAAAATCTGTGTCTAATCTTTTCATATAGGTGGTCAAACCATAAGGGCTGGATTCATCAGTCTTGAGCTCAGGCACTTGTCTAAGGCTTCTGACCAAAGGGAATGAATGAATTCTGGGTTGTGCATGATCAGCAGCTCTCCACCACAGCAGGGTGGAAACCACAGGAGGAAATCGAACACCCATGGATGATCAAATCAAGAGATGTGATTTACTGTCTTGCTCTGGGCTGCAGTGATCTGTCTCAGGACTGCCTGATAGGTACCCCAGACAGTCCTCACTGCAGGGTTTTTTGCATGCCTCATTGTTCCTTTTCCTATTTCTTTGCCTTCCCCATCTTTGCTCACTACTAATTACATTTTGTTTGGTCTCGGATTTGCTACATCTGTACCTGAGGTTGGTATTTCAGCTATGCTTACGGAGGCACTAATGGCTTTTCAAGGTTATGCTCCCCAGAAGGTCCCCAGTTCTCCCCCCCAGTTACCTGTACTATTAGATAATTTCTCATATAACTGACTTCATTTTTCATGGTGTTATCTGTAATTCTTATCAGTGTTATATCGTTTCCTGTCACATCCAGCAACTTTCTCACATAATGGTCCATGGTTTCTCACATCCTGTTCATTTAGTTTAACTTCACATGAGGGTTTAGTCATCTGGCTGTACCACATTGTTCAAGAGGTCACTTCTGGTCCTATTTCTTGTTTGATGTTTCAACAACACATGCTTTTTACATTTTTAATTGTCCTTGTGCTTTTGCTGTATAATTTGCTAGGTTTTAAGTATTGTGAAGATCAGAATGGACCTATTGAAGTGTTTTTCACAGATGCATTTGTAATCCCTCTTCCATTTGTTAGAGTCATACGCTCCTCACGTGGTTTCAGCCACCTAAAATATAGTTTCCCAGGCTAAGCTAGAATCATAGAATTATAAAATAGTTTGGGTTGGAAGGCACCTTTAAAGGTCATCTAGACCAACCCCCCTGCAATGAGCAGAGACATCTTCAACCAGATCAGGTAGCTCAGAGCCCTGTCCAACCTGACCTGGAATGTGTTCAGGGATGGGGCATCAACCACTGTTCTGGGGAATTTGTTCCAGTGCTTCACCACTCTCATTGTAAAAATTTTCTTCCTCATATCTAGTCTGAATCTACCCTCTTTTAGTTTAAAACCATTACTCCCTGTCCTATTGCTACAGGCCCCTTGCCCTATCGTTACAGGCCCTACTTCTAGTATCCTTCTTTGTCAAAAAGGAAACAAAGAATTTCCTGAAAATGACAGCTAGGTTAGGTGGAATAAATCTCCATGTAAAAGGATCCATCTCCCTACTCTGTTTTTTGAGAGAACCTGAAGGAGTGATTTCTCTGGGGTAGTAATCTTCTGAAAAAAGACAGAGGACAACAATGAGTACATAGTGGATGAGGGTTTGGGTTACTATGAAAAGACAATAAGGAGAACTGGAGAACAAAATTGCACAGTTTATTTCCCCCCCCTTTTGTTTTAAAGAACTAAAGATAACTACTAAGGGCGTTATTCTGAAAGATTTACTCACAGCGAGTAGTACTTATTCACTCCGGTATTCCTTTGCGGTCAACACTCCCAATCAGTGTAATTACCTCACAGCTGTAGGTGAATGAAAGACCCTCTGAATCCCCAAGTAGGATTTTGAAGGGTGATCTTCATATATTGACAAGATTTTTACAGTCTCTGTATATACGGAATCTTTTTCATGTCCCTCAATACTTTCTGTTTGTAAATGATGCACAAAATACATCTAAAATCTTTACATATGCAATATTTACATTGTTATATGCCTTCTCAGTTTTTACAAAAATGATTTTATGAAAGCTTTGAAAGGATAAAAGCTGCCTTCTAGCTGACAAGGTAGAAAGGAGTCAGTCATTGCACATCTGCAAAAGAACATATCTGAACTAACGTGCATCACAAGAAATGTATTTTCATTCATAGATAGAAATCTGACATATATAGCAGTATGCAGCTGATATAACATATGGGACAGCCCTGACTAGTATCTTTCTTAAGTTTTTAAAGGAAAAATACATCAGCAGAAATGAAAATATTTGTGCTATTTTGTGCGAAAAGAGTTTTCCCCTTAAATCTGATAAGTAAGACTTGAAATAAGATGTTAATTTAAAAAAGTCTTGAAAATTCACCCATTGTAGTTTCTCCTTCTAAGACATCAGTGGTAGCTTTCTGTGTCTGAATAATGCCCAGATCCACTGTGATTCTTCTGTCAGATTTTCATCTCCCATCCATTGCCACTCAATGGATTACCCCATGCAGGTATACACAGGTGTGTGACTCTGCTCCCAGCTATTGTCATCTCATAGAGTTCCTTCAGATACCTCACTTTTTGTCTCTCTTAATTGAGCAGCCATTATCGTCACTTCTTGGGTGGAGTTAATTTACTTTAATTTAGGTTCAATTTTCTGCCTTCTGCTTTCTCTTGTTTTAGGAGACAGTGACTTCAAAGGTAGCAACTCACCACACAGAAGTTCTCCACTGAGTCTTCTGTAGGTTGAACATAGTTGTTTTCTGATCAGTTCCTAACAACTCATGCTTTTTCTTGGAGCTAGCATTTGGTTCAGTTTATATCTATTGACATTAGCAGTGCTACTATCCACGTATTACTGTTGGACATAATAAGACATATTATGTAATTACCTGTTTTTCATAGCTCCCACTCAATTCCCTTATTGTGTCTTTGGAACACTCTAAATAAATCTATGCCAATAATGAAATTTTTCACCACCTCACGTTCTTCTCCCTTTCAATAAACATATTAACAAAGAATCTTGATACTCATCCTGCTACTTAGTATACCTCATCAATCACTATATTCTGTGCTTTGCCATGAAAATTATTTCCACATTTTTTTTCCTGTCATAACCAGCCTTCAAAATACATCTCTCCCCCATCCAAAAACATGACAACACGCTTTTTAAGAAAGTTAATCTGAGCTGCTCTGGTGAAAAGTTTGTTAGAATCCAAATAAACAATATAAATCTATTTCTTCTTGATTATCCCAATGCAGTTGAAGGATGTGACTATAACTCAGAAATCTTGCAGTTAAATATATTATCCTGTAATAGTCTTGAAACACAAAAGTTGTTTCAATGGCTATATTGACTCAGTGACCACAAAAGGCAAAATACAGATAATCTTGTAGAGCAGTTTGTGGTGGTTTTTTTCTGGTGAAAACGGATGTTATTGGAAGGATCTAATTAATTCACCTGAGCTTGGCGTAATTACTACATATTCTAAAATCAGACTTGTTTCATATTACAAAAATATAGCTACCTACAGCCCCTTCTTGAAAACCTAGTGTGGTTAGGACAATACTTGGATGTTGGGTTTTAGCATTAGAAACTGAAAAAAGCATTATTAGGACAAATATTACAGATGAATTATTTTTCTACATGGTGGCTTCAAATCTGCTGTGCTCATCATAGTTGTTGGAGTGAATTTCATGCGGTTTCCCCTCTTCTGGAACCTGTCATGAAAATCAGAGAAGAGTTCAGTTGATGAGATATAGACTTTCTTTTGCCATAAAAGGAGACTAAAGTGCACTGAGAATGTCATACTGTTTGTACATATTGTGTGTCTATTTATCAATTATTATTGACCCAGCCTGACATGAATCACCAGTTCTGAACTCTGGGGGAAGAATTCAGGGGTTTCTTAATGGAAGAATTCCTTAACACTGATATTAGCTACCAGAGTCCAAAATGAATATCTGGGATTTTCAAAGAGCTCTAAAGAAACAAGGTGACCATCTCTAATGAAATGTAAATGATATTGTATGCCAAATATCAATGCTCCTTCCCATCATCTGATAACGTTCACTTAGAATAAACTATTTCTGAGCAGTTCTACTGGTACTATAGGACCTTCAGTTGAGCAGGGTTTTATTATTATCAGTGGTCAACACAGACTGTGAATTCTTCAGCCACACTTTAAAACTTTCCTTTTCCTGACATTTTTTATCATTTACATAGACAGCCTATTTCAGGTCTTGCCGAAAATCAGCGGTTTGACTTTCCTGAGGTCAAACAGTGAATGACTTGCAGAGATGTCATTAAAAGTTGTTTTTTTTGTGGTTGTCATTGCTACAGCTGATCTTCTGGCTCAAAACTTCCCCTTAGACTGCAAACTCTCTCTCACCAAAAGCCAAATTGTGTGGTTCATCCTGGAGTTTAATTGATTAAAAAACTAATAAAATCTCCTTTTGGGTTCATGACATTTTATTTACAAGAAATGTATATCGTGTTTCTTTTTGTCTTGCCTTTTTGAGTTTGTCCTGTCATAAAGGATAAAATTCAGATGGCCTAAGTTAAGAACCTGTCATCAGTTAATGAAGAAAGTTGCAGAAAGCCTACAAAGAGTACAGGGGGCTTCTTAGGTTAGCCAAGAGGAAAGCTGTGTCTGAGTTTCTGCTCCGCACTTGATTTTAGGTACCCAACTCAGAGATGTATGTGGGACTCAACTGATCCAATGTAGGTCTTTTGGTATAGAGCTCTACATTTGGGTAGGCAATGAAAGGTCTTTCATTATCAGTAGGGAATATAAAGATGTTCAAGGTTTTAAATTCGTGTAACCTAACATAGATCTGGAAGGATTCAAATGAACTGCAATCTAGATCCATCTCTGCATTGAGCGTAAAAAGAGCCTAGCAGGGCTATTTCAGATGTACTTGTTTCTCACCCCCATTGTTTATGTTTTCATGCATAAAACAATAGCGCCAGGAGGCCCGTCTTCTTCTGGTAACCTCAGTGGTCAACTCATTCAACCAGGAAGCAGAAAAGCTTCTGCTCAGCCTAAGGGAATCTCACCCTACAAATACTGAAGAAGTGCTCTAAATTTCATTCGCTATGAAATTCTAGATGACACGAAAAAAGCAGCACTATTTAGCCAAAAATGGAAGTATTGTGTCTAAACTACAAGAAGGAAGAGGATACCTGACATAGCAAACACTCAAAAGAAAGATAAAGAGCTCCACCGAGGTCTCAGTGTTGGCTCTATTTCTGCTTTTTGTTCAAGGTTAGTCCAATGTAAATGGCATGACTAGCTAGCAAGTCCAAAAAATGGTCCTGAAGGATTTATCAAACAATATGTCAAAATTCATAGCCTGAGGCAGAGCAACATTTTTGAAAAACTGACTCATGTGTGCAAACCACAAACCCCAGGAGAGCAGGACTGGAGTGTGCTGTACATCTTACAACATAATGAAAATAAAGGGAGGTTGTGCCTTACCTCCCAATAAACAGAGTCATCAAAGCAGTTCTGGTCAGATGCTTGCCCCAAGAAGGGCAGCTTTAGAATACCACCTGCAGGAAAAACAGTATCAGAGGTTAAAAAACGGACAAAATGCCCAAATAAATGTTCCTCAGATGTGGCCTGGGGAGTCATCTAAGTTTTATGACTCGTTTCCTAGTCTACAGAAATACCCAGCCACCTGTGGACATCAGATCACTCATTATGGGAGGTGATGCAGGTTTCTTCATGTCGACGTGGACAAGAGCTTGTTTTTAATTGCCCAAACCTTTCCCAGATTTCAGATTCGTATTTTTTATTTCAACCTGAATTTATGTTTGGGAAGTTTCCACAATCATATGGAAACACGTGACACCTAAATGACTATGTCTTAATCTCAAACTTGTTTCTGTTCAGAATTGTAACTGTCTGAATCTAAAGGATTCCATCCAGAAAAACTTCTTACTATTCCTATATAGACAACCTAGTGTCTTTGACACATGTATTCAGTAACATATCTAGGCTTCATTTGAAGACAAAATTATTGGAAAACTGCTTTTCCATATATAAGTTTCTGCCAGTGTGCCGTCATGCATTATTTCTGTATTTCTATTTTGCATTATTCACATGAAATTTTCGATACATCGAAGTTCTCGATGGGCGAGATGAGTTTAGAGAACTCCATCGAAGTTCTCTAAATTCACCTACATTTTAGTTTCTATGTGCATCATACTGACCTGTCAATGCTCCGCCCGCCAGTGCAATTCCAATTGAACTGCCCAGGGCAGCAGCCTGCATGCCAGGAGTAAAGTGGACACCTTGCCTGAAAAGGGCAGAAAACCAAACCATTGACAAACAAAAAATTGTTATGCTTTGAGACTGATAATTGGTCTTACAACATTGTATATGCTGTCTGCTGGACAAGATGGCTCACAGGAAAATATCCCGCCCTTGCTGTGTACAAGACAGAAATCATGATTTCATTTTGGTTTTGTTTTAGACTACAGATGAAAACAAGTTCTTTGAAAAGGTTATTAGTGCCTTGCAAGCCTGTAGAAAAGCTCCCTCTTCTCAAAACCACCAGCATTTCATCTTCTTAGAGTCTTTCCAGATAGTGGAAATAGTCCATTTTGTCAATTTTCTTGAAAATCTTACAGTTACCAGCAGTGAAATTGTAGAATTATAATAAAGATTATTTTACATTTGAATGGTTCTGTATGCTGCTTTTTTATGATGTCTTTAATGTACTTATTTTTATGTAAGCTTTTGATTTGGAATCCTATTTAAACCAGAACACAATGTCTGACATCAAATCAAAGATGCATTTTCTGAAAAAAAAAGTATTGTAATTAGATCCAGGAAAGGTGGAAAATCAGGATAGACCTTAAAAAAAACAATAAATTCCTCTCTCTCTTCTTTCCATAACTCACCTAACTTCCTCTTTTACTGCAGTTACTACGATGCCAGCGATACCTCCCAGTATTCCAGGTAAACCATGTAAATTATGAACTCCACAAGTGTCTTGAATGTTCAGCTTGGACTCCAACAAAGGCTGAAATGAGGGGAAATATGAAGTTTATAGTGAGTTTATAGTCTCCCATTATCTCTGGAATGATATGTAAAAGAAAGTAACGCAGAAGTACAAGAAAACTTAACTTATTTCATGTATGCAAAGTTTAGCTATAAAATCTGCTAACTTTTCCTTCACTGTGAAATTGTTTATATGCAGAGAAAACCAAGTATGTACGTATAATGGTACAAATGTCCAAGGTACCATCATAAATATGGTACAAAACCCATGACAGTCCAGTGATATTCCTAATCTTTTCAGCCATTGCAGCAAAGGTTGAGAGAGGTGGGTAAGTAACACATACACATCTGTTCTGAGTCTGCTAGCCAGGTATTTTCTTCCAGAAAGTTTCTCCATCAGGAAATGCCAGTTTAAACAATTTTAGTGAGAATATTTTGTTTCTACGTTTTGCACATGAAGCAATTCCATTTCATACTTCAAAAGTACTATTTGATTATAGATCTATTTCGAAATTTTAAAAGACTGAAAAGCAATTAGTTATATTTCACTGAAACATGGGCTTGGAGCAAAACTCTGGCAGCTCCTTGAACAAAAATCCCAACTTTAATGATCTCTTATATCTGTGTGATCCATGTTGGGCTGCATCAAAAGCAGCATGGCCACCAGGTCGAGGGAGGGGATTCTGCCCCTCTACTCCGCTCTGGTGAGACCCCACCTGGAGTACTGCATCCAGCTCTGGAGCCCCTAACATAAGAAGGACATGGACCTGTTGGAGTGGGTCAAGAGGAAGCCAAGAAGATGATCAGAGGGCTGGAGCACCTCTGCTGTGAGGGCAGGCTGAGAGAGTTGGGGTTGTTCACCCTGGAGGAGAGAAGCCTCTGGAGAGACCTTATAGCAGCCTTCCAGTATCTGAAGGGGGCCTACAAGAAAGCTGGAGAGGGACTTTTTATAAGGGCATGTGGTGATAGGATGAGGGGGAATGGTTTTAAACTGAAAGAGGGGAGATTTAGAGTGGATATTAGGAAGACATTTTTCACTCTGAGGCTGGTGAGACACTGGAACAGGTTGCCCAGAGAAGCTGTGGCTGCCCCATCCCTGGAGGTGTTCAAGGCCAGGCTGGATGGGGCTTGGAGCAACCTGGGCTGGTGGGACGTGTCCCTGCCCATGGCAGGGGGGTTGGAACTCCATGATCTTTAAGGTCTCTTCCAACCTAAACCATTCTATGATTCTCTGATTCTCTGTTTTTAGCTAGGTGATGGACTGAAGCTAGCTCATAAACATATATTGAAAACACACTGATTCAAAAATAACTGTTATCTAGAGCTTGTATTCTATACTCTATCAGCCGGTTTCTGAACTCCCTTTCTAGAAAACCAAGGGAGCTCCAGTAAAGCCAACGAAGCAGTAAGTACGTGAAAGCAGAGGTGGGTCCTCAATACTTACAGTCAGGAAGTGGAACCCAAGTACAGAAATGATTCCGGCAATGCTCCCAATGCACATGGCAGCAAAAGGGTGGATGGACAGGTCAGCACAGGTACCCACTGCTACTCCTCCTGCTAGGGTGGCATTTTGAATGAGAACCTGCAAAGAGTACACAGAGGTGAAGATGATATATGTGGAACAGAGGTTTTTTTTTAGGGTTGAGTGACTTTGAAGGCTTTTTTGTGTACAGAGGTTTTCCTTTTGTTCAGGTGGGATTTTTTCCAATGAAGAATGAGCAGGAATTTAAAACAGGGTTCCCTGTTAAATGTTCAGGCTGTTGGTTCAAAGCTGCTCTAAGCCAATTTAACTGGGGCCAGTTTAATGAATTCCAGCTTTTGCAAAGTCACTAAAATTCATCTGACCTCTCGAGAAACCAGGCCGAGCCAGTGAGAACTGCTTCCTGCAACAGCAGCAAATTCTTCAAGCTCATTGAACTGTGCCTGCTCACGCTGGGCTTAAATAAACACTGCAACTGCTGGAAAGAATTGGGTGAAAACAGAGGGTGGGATTTTAGGGCAAGGAGATGAAAGGTTGGCAGCCTGACAGCCCCAACCTACTTTGGCTTTGCCTGTTGTGCAGCTGCACTCTGAGATTACTGGGGAAGAGGTTGTTGCCTTGAGAGACCTGTTTTGGCTATTGCAGTACAGTAACTCACATAGGATCTTCGTTGGAATAAAACCCAAAAGTCCACCTGAAGGTTGGACTAATGTCTCTATGGTCCAGCAGGTTCTGTGGACAAGAGAGAACAAGGGAGCAGGGCCATCGCTATAACATCTTAGGGCTTTTCACTCTCCAGATGCAGTGATCCCACTGAGGAATCACCACACACCTAAAGCAGGATGGGTTGCCTCAGGGCCCAATCTTACATTATAGCCTGTCGAAGTATAATAGGTCTAATTTTGCCTACAAGTATGACCAAAGGCCCCAGACAGCTCATGGACATTGGCAATTTGCCCAATCATCCTTACTGTGGAGGGGTAACTCGATTTAACAGAGGTCATGATGTGATTCTTACCATACTGAATTTGCCTCTTTGATCCACCAGGCTGGAGAGGGCAAATGTTACGACAGTACACGCAGCCAAGGAATAGTAAGTGTTGACAATTGCTTTAATCTGGTAAATCGTTTCGGATGCAATGGCAGAGTTAAAACTGGGCCAAAAAAGCCAAAGGAACAGGGTACCTGGATGAATATAAGTCAAAATGAAACAAAGACTATTCAGTCACAAGGGGTATTTCAATAAGACCCAACACAACAGAACTAGCGACAAGAAATGAGGAAGATGATCAATACGAAACAGGAAACAGACAAAATGCTGGAAGAAATAATAGATCATGCAGAAGTTTTTGACACTGGCAGCTGGGATTTTGACACATGGTCTTTGTCGAATCTTACTGGGAGACTTTAACACATTGTGGCCCCTTGTCATGCCCCACACACTGCCAGAGCCCACCACCGCTGTGGAAACCGTGCCAGAATAGGATGCATTAGCAAGATAGTTCACACACAAGTCCTTTATCACCTATCGATATAACTGATAGTTTTAGCCGGCAAATTGATCTATGAATAGATCTCACATATCATTTCTAACATTCATTAGCGGGACAGGCACAGCTCAATACTTTTAATTATGGCTAATTTCTATGGATATGCTGCTTATAACAGAAGATTTAGCAAAACGGGAGTCACTGCTAGTCCACAGTGAAAATGCATCTTTAATTTGATCTGTCCTTTTTTTAAACAAGGAAAAACTGTAAAAACGTGTGTGTCACTGAAAACACTGTGCATGCATCAGACAAAAAAGAATAGGCCTGTAGGAGTGTACTTAAGAAAATGGATGCAGTGTAATAATAGGTGATCAGTAAAACATAGGGATGAAAGAGGGATGAACAACTAATCAGCATTCACTATTACTTCACTTACCAATCATGGCAAATAAGTCTGAATGGTAAGTAGATTCTTCATTTTCATGTTTGTTTTTCAAACCGGGACGATACAAGACTAAGGTTACGGCCAAACCAAAATAAGCTCCAAAAGCATGGATAGTCATGGAGGCTCCGACATCTGTGGCCTGTAATATGAACCCAAAATAATGCCACAGATTTTATACAGCACAAAGACAATGATTTGAGGAAGGAGAAGTCTGGATAATTTTAGGGGTTTAAAAAACCTAGAATATGTAAACTGGAATTGTTACAAAGTGAAAGCACTTTTTATAAACAGAAAACAATAATTGCTGAATAGTTGTACCTGAAGTATTTCTGTAACTAGATGTTCGTTGCATGCAAAGATTGTGATCTCCAGAATTGTCAAGATCAGCATCTGAACAGGGCTTGTTTTCCCCAGGACTGCTCCAAATGAAATCAAAGCAGTTGCTGTGCTGAAGTCTGCATTTATCATGCTGAAATTAGGAAAATGAATAAAATAAAACAAAGCAAACCAAATACACAGGGAAAAAGAAAATCAGTTTAAAGAGAGCTAAAATGAGACTGTAATAACAAACTTGTCATATCCTTGAAATGACAGAGCTTTAACTCTTCAGATATAAAATTATCAAGATCATCTTTGTGTATGACAGTGAAATCATACCTTTCCAGATGGATTTTGTGGGGATCTTACCAGTTACTGAGGGAAAAGCATGGGAAGGTTACCTCCTGCTTATACCATATATGTGCTTAGCTGGTTGAAATGACAGTGAAAAGTCAGTTGAGATATGTGTTGCAGACGCGCGGGGATATTTCCAGCTCTGACTGTCACTTGAACTTCAAAGATGACAGGGAGCTCTTAGCTTTGGTTGGATGGTTTATCTCATTTCAAAAGCCTTGCATGCCTTTCTATCACTGTGCATCATGTTTGCACCAGCTGACAGGAAGGACCAGTGTTAGCAGGTTATGGGGAATAGCAAAGATAAACAAAAACACAAATTGGTCAAAAACTTGCAGCACAGAGGGTAATAGCTTATGGCTGCCTCTACAAATGCTTGTCTATAAGCATTAAGAAGCTACCTATATTATTTCTGCTTGTCCCTTGCTGTTCCTTTCAAAATTGTCTACAAGTTGTCTCAGAAAACAGAACTACAGATGTGGAGAACACTCTGAGACTTTGGTAGAAGCAGGACAGAGAATAGGAAGGGGATTAAAACTATCTAGAGACATTGCTCATGAGGTCTTTTATCCTATGATTTGGGTCCAAAAGCTCCTGTGGTATGGTGCTGATGCAAATCGTTCCCTGAGAAGCAGCAGAAAACCTTATGAGTGGATAAACACACTTCCAGCCTTTCTTCTGTGACCCCATGTGTCATGGAAGGACAGATCCTTTCATGCCTGCTGGATGCAGGAGGTGCTATGACACTGCTGGAAATCTTCCACCTTCCACAGCTCCAGAGATTCAAACCACTCTGTCTACATGACCCATGTAACACTGCACCTCCAGTTTCATCCCACCCTTTGGTTCCCTTGGCTCAGTGCACCAGGTGTTGCCCCTTTAGAAGTGAAGGGCTGATGAATGTTGAGAGGTGGACACTAAGGCTTAATCAAATTTCAGTGAACTTAGAAGTCTGATCCCACGGATGTTGTAGGTTATGGCTTATCCCAATATGTGGAAGGACAGAAATGTCAGTTTTGGTAAATTCACATGTACCTTTTGACATCAACATGAATTTTCCCTCCTTTCATGTGCCAAAATCCTTGCATCAGGGTTCCCCACTGGAGACCAAAGGCAGCAATGAGCATGTTGATACCAACACTGCTGAATCCATATTTCTTCAAAAAGGTCATCAGGAAGCCAAATCCAACAAATATCATCACATGGACATCCTGAAAGACTGAAGGGAAAACATGTCTGTAGAGACTATGAAGAGTGACTATGAAGGGAGGAAAGCTAGGGACGAACGAGGATTTAACAGAAAAGGAAAGAGTTCCAAACTCATGTCATCAATATGATCCATCCTTCCCCACTTCATGACTGGGCTACTAGTTGAAGATTGAGTGTCTGGAGAATGCAAAACCTAATTATTAGTTGTATTCTTTGCTATATCATTATGGAAAGAATGAGAGGTCTCTATACGAGCAGATTTAGCATGTCTGGAACTGTTGTCTGCATGTGTAGCTACCGGGAACATCACAGCTTCATGCCCTTACAGAAAAGTTCTCTTCCATCTCAGATAAAAGTTGTCACATCCAGCATGTTCTGGCTAACTCCAAAATTGTACATGGGATTTGTTTGGCAGAGTGCTAGTTGGCCCAGTGCAAAGGTATGCTTGTGGTCCCTAAAAATTACTGTAGAAGAGAGTGATTTCTTTACCTGGGGAAAAGAAAAAGGCATTTAAGGTAATGTCTAAACTAGTAAATTAATATTGCTAATCAGCATATACTTAGTCCTCCTTCAAATATGCTTTTTTCCCAAATATTAATTTCTTTCAAATATGGCTAGGTCTTTTTCTATTCTTTTTAGGCATTTTTTTTTTCTTAATTTCCTTTTTAGACTTTTTAATAGAAACTGAGTTTATCACCACAACATGGATATTTTCTATTTTAAAATATTTTGCTACTCTGAAGTGTTTTACATGATTTAATGGACTCTACACCAAAAAGGTTTGAGTCCTGTAATTAAAGCTTTTTCTTTGATTTTCTTGTTAGTAAGGACCTTAGTATTGAGAAACTATTTCTTTTCATTTCTCTTTCACGGCAAATAGGTGGGAAAAACT
Source organism: Pluvialis apricaria (assembly GCA_017639485.1). Lineage (NCBI taxonomy): Eukaryota > Metazoa > Chordata > Aves > Charadriiformes > Charadriidae > Pluvialis > Pluvialis apricaria. The sequence goes on from CM030009.1 coordinate 124,575,056, forward strand.
TGAGACATTGACCTGGTTAGTATAATATTTGCCTTGAAGTTACATTTCTCAGTTACATACTTTCAGCATTCCTATAGTTTTGGTATATGCATTACCATGTTTAGCCAAAAGAGGGCCCAGAAGTATAGTAAGTCACTGGAGATTCCTAATAAACTCTATTATATTTGCACTGTCATATTCCAGCCCTGGCCTAGCACTGAATTACATACATGCATGTAGTAAGATCCTTTTCATTGGGCTACATGCATCTAAGAAACAGCACAGAAATGCAGGTGGTTCACAGACATCCCCAACCCTTTTGCTTCCTCTTTAGGCTGGACATTTTCACGTTTATTTCCTGACTTCAGTAATAACCAGTGATGGGATTTTTCAGGCCCCTGCAGTCCTTTGGAAGCTTCCCATTTTCCCCTATGTTACTAAGTTTCCAAAACTACTTTCCAAACTTTTGTGTTGTCTTCACTACTTATTTTATAACATACACAATCAACTTAACTCCCCCATTTGGACTTCTCTCTCGATATACTTGCATAGAATCATAGAATGGTTTAGGTTGGAAGAGACCTTGAAGACCATCGAATTCCAACCCCCCTGCCATGGGCAGGGACACCTCCCACCAGACCACCTCCCACTAGACCATATTTTGTATTGCAATGCTGTGTGAAAATAAATATCTTGCTTAGAGCTCAACATATTCCCTTGCTTCAGAGGACCTGGCAAGAGATGAAAAAGACATGGTTGGAGACAATACAAACCATGCTGGTACAACCTTCTTGATCCCACCAGAAGCAAAGACTTTAGTGTCTTTGTGGATGCAAAACCCAAAAGAGATTAATTTGCCCATATTCCCGTGTCAGCAGGTGTCAGCAAGGGTTGTTTAGGAAAAGGATGTTAAAGTACAAGGTCATTTGATGGGTACATCTGTCTGTGCACCCTCCCAGCTTGCAGCAGCCTGTGCCACAGGAACACAAAGCTGCGTCTTCGTACCTGACTTGACTGTGGTGGTGGACTGCACATCTAGGGCAACTCTCATTCAAATGCCTTGAAAAACCCATAGCAGGGGTTAGTGCTGGTAGGACTGAGAGTGGAAAGCCTTCCCAGCCTTCCTCTACACCACCCTGATGATCTCAGGTACAGCTGATCACCCACCTTGTTTTTTAAGTGGGACAAAAATATGTTGGCAGGTCATACGAGAAAGCCCTTCTCAAATAAGGCAAGCAGTAACCCAACAACCCTTTTCCTCTTTTTGAGGATAGTGGAAACTGGATGCTGAACAAACCTTTTCCTCCCCATTGAAAAATAATTTTCTATGAGTGACCGTTCATGCTGTAACCTGTGGGATCAGCACCTTCAAGTTTGAGAAGTGGTTTGGGTTATTTGTCTGACTCTTGTAAAACAACTTTATCAAAAGCTTGTTAATGTTACCAAAAAATGCAGAACTAGAGGGCAAATCCATAAAAGCTGCGCAGCAACATCTACAAAAGTAGCCTTTTTGTCTTACTTTAGCAGAAGAAAATGGAAATGTATTTAATAAAAGCTTAGCATGACAAGTCAAAGTGATATACAACTTCAACAGTTTTCAATTTATATCACACTTGAGTTTCATGCACAAAATGAGGGGTACATTTGAAAATGACCTATTTTTGCTCTTTTCATTATTTAGTCACCCTATGCCATGGACTTTCCAATAAATTTTTAGTTTTGCCCATTCAGAATAGACAGCTCCAGGTAAGAAAATTTTTCCAGTCTCCCAGAGGAGATTATGGTTTGTTAGCATTCAGCACATTAGTTGCTCTTGTTTGGAGTCTCCTGATTAAATCATTGCAGACAAAGCAAGTAAATTGTTCTCATCAAAACAATCCCATTCATGTATACAACATCTCAGTAAATCACATCTAGATTAGCAAAAGATGCTTTACTGCTTAAGTAACCTGAGTCTACATATGAGCAAAAGAACAGGTTTCAAGAGCATGTTGATAATTCAGGAGTTTAATTTTCAGTTTAATTTTTTGTTTAATAGGGCTTCTGCATGCTCAGGTCTCTTTTGAAAGGTACTTTTAGAAATCTTACCACAGCCCTGGAGATTAGAAGCAATTCTGAAACAAGCAGCTGGTTGAGATGTAAGCCTGGGTCCTCCTGAGGGCTGCCCAGGATTGATATAAATGTTTTAATGCTCTCTGGATTTATTTACACAAAAGATTAAAAGTCCTGGTTAAAACTAGGTTAATTTGTGGATGTTGAGGACAAATTTCAACTAGCCTAGCCTACCTCTCGTGCTTTAACTACCTGTTACGGATCCTTTTAAAGAAGAGCATGTGCACGTCTGGAATGTTTTCAAATGACGGAGAAAACAGCATGATTTGTGATAAACTGTTCCACTAACTAGTTACGTTTAACAAAACATAGTACTTCTATTCTGTGAGACAGGAAAACAAAGATTGGGAAAAACACTCCAGCCTATCCCGAACACCACCACTGCATATGATCCTGCAAGGCTGCCCAAGACCAGCATATTAATTCCTCAGTACCCATGGTGATGCGTGTGGCACAGGCAATCTCCATCCAGAAGACGTGAGGTTTACTAAGAAATGCACAACAGTACTGTAAGGGGCCACTGAAGAGTATTAAATTACTGACATAAGCACGAGGATCCCATGCACCTTTCTTCATTTTCCTGGGTAAGGAGAACTCCAAGAAAATGCAGGTCAATTTACTACCAGAGCCAGCATGTATGATATTCGGGCCGGAGAAGGTCATTTTCTCTGTTCTTCCTGGGCAAATAGACCTTAATCTGAGTCTGAAGGACCCATGTCCAAGACAGCGTCCTTCTGCCTTACCAGATTGTACAAATATGCCCAAACCACTATTGTTCTGTGGCTGTATCTGTTGTTGTCGTGGTTTTTTGGGGCAGAGTCAGAGAAGAGGGTGGACCAAGGGTCATTCCTAATATACCCTCTAGATAAGGCCACTAGATTTAGGAACTGGGATAGTTCAATACTATGGACGTGGCCAAGCTGTGTCTCAGAAAGAGAAAGGGCTCTGGCATAGCTTAATTTACTGCCTCTCGGGAATACTGCTGCATCTCAGCAGGATTAACCCACATGTGAGTAAATAGCCCCTGATGTTCATCAGCTGACATGCATCTGGAGCTGAATAATGCATTCACTGTTCTCTTGACTGGCCAATGCTCTGTGTGAGAACACACAACACAAGACTACTAGGGAGTGAAGTGACCCTGAGATCGCATTCCCCTATAACAGTCACTGAAAGGCCAGTTGGAATGAGACAAAAACTCAAAACTACATGGGTACTACATAGAGGCAAGGGGTTCTGTACTGCTATTATCATCATCAAGAGGATTGTGATCCGGGCTACAAGTCATTAAGACATTGGAGCCAAGAAAACGAACAACAAAGCTTCAATACTGCCAGCACGACACAGACTGATCCTCTGCAGACTTATTTTTCTATTTATTTACAACAGCCTGATCTTTGCATGAAAAGGAGGAGGGTGAGAGAAGTCAACAACTACTTCTCAGGCCAGAAGCTTTCTCCCTGAACTTCATCAAGCATTTGCAGAACAACAGATCAACAGAAATGTTTGCAAGCTGAACCATTACTGTCTATAACTGAATCAATGCTTTGAAAGATAGGAGGGGATTATCCACCTTGTGACAAAAACCATTGCCCTTTGGGGAAACCAGTTTCTGCAAACGTATTTTATAATAATAATTAATGTGCTGCCCGATTTCCGTGTTCTTATAAAAGAACCTCTTGAAACCTGGATAATAGTAATGAAATGTTCTGTTAATTTTCATTATTTGATACAGTAACCAGGATAGACGGTCCGGCAAGAAGCACTACTATCCATCTCTGGAAAATGCTAGAATTGTTCAAAGCAATTCATATTTCTCCAAGTTTTAACCTGCTATGCTAACACTAGAACTACTTTCAGGACTCTTCTCTCCCAGAACTGCTAACTCCTCAGCAGTTAGCTACTTTCAGAATTTTATATGTGCTCAACTTGAGTTTGTCTTTGCAGCCTGCTGCTTTCACACCTCAGAAAAAGTTTGTTTGCCCCAAAGCATGCCTTTCTCTTCTAGCTATATTGGAGGTTTCGTAAGTTATTCAGAAATCTTGCTTAGGTTTAGTTTAAAGAAATTCTAACTTCTGTAAATCTTAGACAGCAACACTTACGTGGGTATAAAGTTTGAGAGGCATCACTGTTGTCATATTCCACAAATATCCCAAACAGCACAATGATGATGACTTCCAGAAGAAGAGCCAGGATCGAGAACTTGAACCTCATGTTGGTGTCAAGGGCTGAAGGCATTGCAGGAGAGCAGGCGGCTGTGAGAACCTGATAAAGGACGCTTGCCTTCAGCAGAGCTGCCTAATTCAGTGGATCTGGGTGATATAGCAGAAAAAATAATTAAAAAAAAAAGAAACAGAGAAACAGGCGAACACACTGTCACACCCACTATGGGAGGGAAACAGTATGGGTCAGTATAGCGATTTCTATTTCCCAGGCTATTTCTGTGCATGAAATGCTGGCTTACTTTTTTTTTTTTTTTTTTAAATTTGTAATGCAAACCATCTCATTTAGCCACAGATATGCTTCTCATTGTTTTATACATATTTTAGAAAGGAAATAGCTTAAAAGAAAATCTCACAGAGCCTGGTTTGCTGCACATAGTAAGGAACGCAACGACAGTCAATTGTGTTTCCTGGAGTCAAGATTTTCTTCAAGTTGTAGCTTTCATTTTGAAAGGTAAATAATTTTTCATCTTATATGAAACGTGGATAATCTCCTGTCTCTTCGTATAGGGTATGATAAACAAAGAGAATCTCTTTCATCAGACTGAAGAAGTACTTGTTCCTATTTTACAGTGAATGAAGTACTCAGAGCACAAGTTCTCATTGTGAAATCTTATTGAAAAAGAAAATAATTATACTTCTTCATAAGAAAAAAAGATATTCCTAGTTGGTAAAAAATAAAGCTGTAGATTATTTAATAGAGGAATTTGAAAAAAAACAGCTGCATTTTCCAATTTTAATTATTGCTTTTTTGCATTTCCCTTAGCTCAAACAAAGAAAATAGGTCCGAGGTCAAATCTCTTAAACGGTTTTCAAAAGCTCAGTTTGTAAACTTTCTCATGAATGAACGAGCAAATTCAATTTCACTTAGATTACTATTGGATGGTCACTTGTTCTTGAGATTCACATGGCTTGTCAAAATGTATTTTGACTCTTGAAAGTTTTGTGCACAAAATATTTTATCGATGTGGTACTGAGTAACTTGGCCTCTGTCAATCCAGTGTTCAGAAGATAGGCCAAAAGTGGACAGTAGAAGCCTTTATTTAATGAAAAATTGCATCTATTAAAAAAAAGGATGATATCGCAGTCCTAGACTAATTGGTCAATGAAGTAGTAGTGCTAGGGTACAGCAAGAAAATGCTGTGTCAGTCCTTGGGTATAAAAATCCGCATAATCCATAGATGCTGGGAGGTGATGTGACCTTGGGCTGCTGTCCTGGTGAGACTACTGTTGGAAAACTGCTGACATGCTATGAGACTTAAAGAACTCAGTTTTTCATTAGGGTACACCTATACTGGTGTACTAGGCAGTGCTATGGCCTTTTCTCTGGTCCTGAGGGCAAATTTACACAGTTGTCAATCTTTAGCTTGCCGAGCAGGGTGGCTGACACCAGGCACCTTTTAGGAATGCTGCCCTGTTCATGGTAACTCCTGGACTAAGTCCGCTTGATGCTGTGTTGTCATCTTTGGGAGGATAAAAGCCGTGGCACTGCTCAGTTTTCTAGTGTAAAGGTAGAACTAGACCACTGTCCAAACTAGGTTTAAAATTATCTCAGTTTTTTCTCCTTGAAAATGGGTCTGTGGATCTGGAGTGGAAATCAAATCATTTAGCAAGAAGAACATACCAGTCTATCACAGAATCGAACTTGCTAGTGGCAAAGCTAAAATAAGTATATACGTATTTTTCCATTGTAGAGACTGTATTTCATTTGAACAGCTCAAAGAGAGGAAGCAGAGCTTTGTTAAAAAGCTATTGCTCATCCTTGCTGTGCTACAGGATAAGACAGAGAGCAACTGGTTGTAAGGAGCTGTGAGCTCCCTCGTTTACACAGGAAGTGATTAAAAAAGAACAAAATCACGAGTGAAGTTCATTGTTTTTTACCCATAGCTTGGCCAGGAATATTGCGTGTTATTCATTACATAATGTGTTCCCTAGTGAATATCTCACATGACATATGTACAATCCTTATATTAAGTCCTTTCAGGGGTGCAGAAAAGGCTCCTATTTGAAATCTTATTGGGGAAATTGCCTTTTTATAAATGTTTAAATTTTTAAAAGGGTCAAGTCAAGTTCATTCAATCAGGACTTTCTCTAATATTATTACTTTAAATATAAAATTGCATGCAGGTACATAAACACACAGAGGCAGAGACACACAATCTATATTGAAAGAGTATTCATGTATGTCTCAGTCGGTCACATTATACTGCCGTTGTACTTAATAGGAAATTATGTACATCTCAAGAAAATGATTAGTCTTAACTCTCTTAAATAGTTGTCTTAGGAAAAGAAGCATAATGTTTTAGGGATTCTCATTTCCCTTCACTGATTATAATGCAAGCCTTTGGTGAGCAGTTCAGATTTAAGCATCTAGACTCTAGAAACTTGACTCAGGACCAGGCTTTTCACCCAAGATTTTCAAGGACTTGTCAAATGTGCTTGTTTGCTCTGCTGTAATTCACGTGGCCTGTGCAGTGCATGAGAGGGGGATCTGTTACCTAAGAGGACAGACAAGAGCTGTGTTCCTGCCTATATGTGCCAGAAAGCTGAGGTACCAGTGTAACTGGAATACACAGTCCTCAGGAATTACATTCAGCAAACATCACATTGCTGTCTTAGCAGACTGCCCAATGCGCAGCTTTCCCTCCTCCCGTCCCTCCTTTTTCTTTTCTCTTTTTTTTTTTTTTTCCATAAAAAGGAACTTAGCTGTTTTCCCGGTGAGGGGATCTAATGTTCAGCAGCCACAGACAAATGGCTTCTATACATGTACAGGTGATTTACATGAGAATAGGGACACTGAGGAAATTATATTCCAATATTTATGCACTCTAATATTTGTTCTTCTAAATAAATCATAGAATCATGGAATCACAGAATTGTTTCGATTGGCAGAGACCTTTAAGATCATCAAGTCCAACCGTTAACCTAACACTGCCAAAACCACCACTAAACCATGTCCCTCAGCACCACATCTGCATGTTTTTTAACTACCTCCAGAGACTCAACCACTTCCCTGGGCAGCCTGTTCCAATGCTTGACAACTCTTTCAGTGAAGAAATTTTTCCTAATATCCAATCTAAACCTCCTCTGGTGCAACTCGAAGCTATTTCCTTTTGTCCTATCGCTTGTTACTTGGGAGAAGAGACTGACACCCACCTTCTCTCGCAACATTAAGGAGGTTTAATCTGTCAACATTCAACTTCAGATATTACGATCTTTAAGCAGAAAGAACTGACAACACTAGCTGCCAGGAGAAAGAAGATGCTTTATCCAGAGGGTGGACTTGGGTTACTTTGCTCACTGGAGTTTTTGGGAAAACTCAGTTTGCCCTGACTCACTGCCTCACCTTTTGCCTGATGAGATGGGCTTTGCCTTGTATGGTGTTGCTTGAGAGGTGGGCCTGTGCAAACCACATGATGTTAAACAAATCCAAGTGCAAGGTCCTGCACGTGGGTCAGGGCAATCCCATGCACAAATACAGACTTGGCAGAGAATGGACTGAGAGCAGCCCTGAGGGCAAGGACTTGGGGGCGTTGGTTGATGACAAGCTCAATGTGAGCCAGCAATGTGCACTCACAGCCCAGAAGGCCAACCACATCCTGGGCTGCGTTAAAAGAAGTGTGGCCAGCAGGTCAAGGGAGGGGATTCTGCCCCTCTACTCTGCTCTTGTGAGACCCCACCTGCAGTACTGCATCCAGTTTTGGAGCCCCCCAGCATAAGAAGGACACGGACCTGTTGGCGCGAGTCCAGAGGAGGGCCATGAAGATGATGAGAGGGCTGGAGCACCTCTGCTATGAGCACAGGCTGAGAGAGTTGGGCTTGCTCAGCCTGGAGAAGAGAAGGCTCCAGGAAGACCATAAAGAAGGATTCCAGCACCTAAAGGGGGCCTACAGGAAAGGTGCGGAGGGACTTTTTATCAGAGATTGTAGTGATAGGATGAGGGGTAACAGTTTTAAACTGGAAGAGAGGAGACTTAGATTAGATATTAGGAAGAAATTCTTTACTCTGAGGGTGGTGAGGCACTGGCCCAGGTTGCCCAGGGAAGCTGTGGAGGCCCCATCCCTGGAGGTGTTCAAGGCCAGGTTGGATGGGGCCTTGGGCAACCTGGTCTGGTGGGAGGTGTCCCTTCCTGTGGCAGGGGGATTGGAACTCGATGATCTTCAAGGTCGCTTCCTACCTAAACCATTTTATGATTCTGTGTTTCAGTCTGGGGGCTTAAGGAAATTGCAGGTCTTTTAGATATTCTCCTCAAGCCTCTCCAAGTGAATAAGGGTAAATAACCGTACCCTGAGTCTGAAGCAGTGGTGGCAAGGAGAACAGTTTCAGCTTTCCTCTGCAAAAGCTTGAATTGCTCTTCGTGACTGTGACAAGGTGCTGCTCTAACCCAAGCACAGAAAATGACAGTTTTAAATTCCTTGTAGCTCATCCAAACCTGATGAGAATTTCACAGGACAGTGAAAAGGGGTGTTCACAGCATGCAGACTCCCCTGTCTGCGAGATCTTCTGTGTGCTGGGCAGGTTCCTCTAAGAAGAGAGTAACATAAAATCACAGGAGGCATTAGGCACTGACAGTGATCCATAAATGCTGTTATCTGTATATACAGCTCAAAACAGAAACAGCTTCATTTCTCTAGGGCAAAACGGAGTATTCTTACTCTTTTAGGTAGTTTGTGTATGAATGAAGTTCCCTATTAAATGAAAAAACTTCTACAGATGGTTATGGACAACCTGTGGAGAACATGAAATGTTTATCTTATTAAATCATGAAAGTAATGTCTTGGTCCTGCAGCCCTACTTCACAGTGGAAACTTTGTGCATAGGAGAAAGTCAGTAGGTCCTGTGTTTTGGTCTGATATGTGTGGTCTCAGCTGAAGCAACTGCCATGTCAATGGCTGTCAGTTATTCCCACCTTTTTTCTTGATTGTCTTGTTTCTGACCCAAGCTTGCCAGGTGATAGGGTACAGCCACCTGCAACATCTCATTTCAAAGGCCAGCAGTCTTTACACGTCCATCCAACTGCTGCATAGGGCAATCAAAAATGCACACATCTTGAGCTGCTGGTCTTCAGCATGTAGGAAATTCCCCTGTGTTATTAGCTTCAGCCCAGTCATCATGGCTATAAATACAATGGAAGAAGTGAGGATGTTCTTCGATAAATATTGTTGCACACCTGGATCTACTAACTAACTTTGGTTATTTGTCTTTTAAATGCCTGTTGGGTTTGTCATCCTACCTTTCCACTTGATGGACAAATATGGTGTTGGTGAGGTACCACAGCCTTTATGTAAATAAATGTGAAAAGTTATGGCAGACTTTCAAGCTTTCAGGCAAATAACAATAAGAGATAAAGGGGTAGTTTGAGCTGTATCCTTACATAAAGAATGAGAAAAAAGCTGCATTTAATAATCTTCTTACGGAATGCCCTCAAACATCAACAGGAGTGGCATTCACTTGACCAGCCATATGCTATATGTTTCTGCATCTGATCTAACCAGTAATGCTTCTCTTTTAAGTCAGAAGAAAGAAATAGAAATTTCCAGGAGTAATTGTTTTCATCTAAAAGGAAGATGCCTAAAATAGGCTAAATAGGCCAGGAGAATGCAAGGACCTGGCGCTCAGTGTTCTTTTGGTCATGTCTGCTGGCTGACACAGGCTCAAATCAGCTTCAGGATTCCTCTTAGAAGATGTGGTCTGCTGAAGAGGCTGATGTTATTTAAAGCTCTGAGTTCAGTTCATTGAAGTCTGAGCTACGAGTATCCCTCACCCAATGATGTGCATTTATGGAGCATGACTCGGGTGCATGCCAATCTTTAAGCTATTTCTTGGTGTATGGTCTTACTTTGGACATAACTACAGAGACCAGAAAGGTAAGATAAGTGCAGATTGCCTGCACGCTGTGACAGAAATAGCTCTGAATCTCCTGAACTTTGAGCTGAATAAGTTTTTTTGAGAACATTGACATTTATCCCATTTCTGTACTGTCAAGGTAGAAGAGTTTTTTCATTAAACATTAACTTCAACACTTTGAGTCAGCAGATGCTTACCTCACCTCAAGTTGGGAACTCAGCCAAGTAAATGTAATTCGTCCATGCAGTCCTTAAGTAGCATCCTTCAACTTGAAGCAGTAAGTGACAGTAAGTGTGTTGTCTGACTCTTTGGATAGCAACAATGAGATTGTCTTGACTGGATCCACATCACCCCCACCAGCCCCTTACCTGGTTTCTTACGAATGCAGAGAAAATAAGGTCACTTATGCACCACTAAAAATTATAGGTCACTTATGCACCACTAAAAATTTATTACAAGGAACACGAAGATGTTCATCAGAAGCTGGAGGAAACACAATGGACAAATAGCAATCATAGCTTAATAGACAGATGATGATTTAGATTACCTCATTATTACAGGGTCTCTTGCTGAAGTAACTGTGTTTTATTTTTCCATTTGAAATCACACATGCTTTCTTCTCTAAGGATGACCTTCCTTGATTTCTATACAACATTTTTCCTCTCTCCAGTACACAAAGAACTGATAGAGGTTAAGACTGGAAGAAATTACTCAGGCTTTTTTTTCTCCCTTCTAAATAAAATAGGCCAGAGAATACATCCACTTAAGCTGTGTTTGGCTAACGCATACCTTGTCAAAGAGGAGCATAGCAAGCTTAAAAACTTCACTCTTTCTTGTTCTTCCTTTTATTGCATGAGTGTTGTAAAGAAGAAATAAAATGAAGAAGCAGAAACTTTTGGTTGAGGTGTATCCTAAAGTTGCAGGAAAGCTGTTTACAAGAGATAACGGGGTTCGTTCTCCCTTACACAAGGGCCAGTTTGTATTGCTCTTGTGACAAAAAAGGGACTACCGCAGGGAAGGTGGATGCTTTACGTACACCTTAAAGCTCTACCTATTATCCTAAGAAAGCAGCAAGAAATAGTATAGAGATGAATCCTTTAAGTCTCGAATACTCCTTGCAAAAGATGTTAGTGATAAATCATGTATGTCTGTTGTCCTTTCTTGTGTGAATGTAAGTGTTTCTCTGGCTCCCCATCAGTCCTCTGTGCTTAATCATTATCTGGGCACCTGAGGTGGCTCGTACAGAGATGCTGTTCCTGCCAGTGTGAAGTCCCATACTTAAGTCTTGCTCTAAGGGCAAAAAAAAGGGCTCTAAGGGCAAAAAAGCACAAGGAGATGACTTCAGACACGGCAATGTATCATCCCAGTTGCCTTTCCTTACTGAGGACTGTCTCTACATTTCAAAATCCAGTCTGAAGCTGTGAATACATCTGTATTTGTGTTCACTCTACTCTTTGCATCTTGCCAGAAGAGCACTAGGAAAGGGCATTTTTCAGGGAAATAGAGAAGTCTTTTGTTCCTCATTGACCTTTCATGAAACAGCTTTGCTTACTGGCATCAGCAAATGCAAGTGCACATCAATCTGAGCAATCTCCAAGTTTCTCTTGGGTTGCAGACACTCTACAACATCACTTGATTTAGATTTGTCCTTTTCAGTGTGTTCTTGTTACATTCATGTAAATCAAAAGAAAAAAATTCCCAAAACATAGGACAAGATTTAAATGGAAACAGAGTTTTATTCTACCAAAGCAAAGGCTTTGGTAGAAGCTCAGTAGTGGGGATGCTGTTAAAAAAGAAAACTGGAAAGATGTACCTAAAATAATTATTTTGCAATGTTGTTTACAGGATTTCTTAGCTGTGTTAGCTATAGAGTCATTGGCAGCAAGGAGTTTGGAAGGTTGTTTTCCAGTGTCAAGGAAGTTATGTATTCTTCTGAATTACCTTTTACCTGAAGACCACATTATGCAAAAAGGTTTCTTCAAAACAGTTTCTAGCAACCCTTTCTATGTTCATCTATCAGTTAAGATAAAATTTAGGTGGACTGTCGGCTCTGGGTAAAAGTCCTGATCATCTGTGAATCTGCACAGATTCTGTAACATGCTGCTTTCCCTTATTAGTTTCACCCTTCCTAGCAAGTAATATGAATTTTCCCAATCAATTCTTTTTTTCCATAACAGTTTCATCTACATAGTGGAACTTTCCCTGCCTTGCTTCCCTTGCTTCTAAATGCCACATTGTACAAAGTATTTTCTAGACATATATAAGATATTTTTCTGGGCTTATGCACAGATTACATGTACCACTTCAACAATTTAAATGATCACCTTAGGTGCCTCAGTTTGTGCATGGGTGGGGATCTGTTTCCCGGTGAGGAATAATGACCAAAAAAGTGCTTTTGAGAAATAGTGACTCTAGAGAGCTACGGCATTAGAGGATGTAACTGCAATGGTAAGTGTATTCATCTCTTTGCCTTGTCTGTGACAAGTTGATTTACAACCCCTGTCTTGTGGCCCAGGAACTTCTGTTCCTCATATCAAGATTGTTACCAATTTTCTGTGTTTCTGAGTTTTAAGGTGTCTGTTCCATTATCTGTAAATGTTGTGTGTGATTCCATTTCCCTGTTTGCTGAAAACTAGATAAACCCCTTTCAGCTCTATAAAACCCTTTTTTTTCCCCCGATGGTCTTTTACAGTTACAATTTTGCTCAGTACAATGCTGTGCTATGCCTGCAAAGGTCCTGTGTGCTGCATTTGCTGTGAGGAAAGGCCACATCACCTGAATGATGACTACAGGAAAATTGGTGTGCTTTATCTTTCAGCAAGAGCGCGTGTTCCCATCTCTTCCACTTCATCATGCTCTCCTGTTGAGAAGGTTAAGTACTTCTCTCTCCACTAAATCTTGCAGAGTACACAAATGGTGCAGAAATCTTAAGTGAGCTTCATAATGCTACGTTTGGCGCAATAATTGCAGTGCATGCATGAAGAGTCAAAGAGGGTGGTTAGGGAATATTCCTCAATGAAAAGATGCGTTAGCTTCAATTTCCCTAGCTGATATAGCTCCCAGTGCTACTTTTGTGCAGCAATCCATCCATAGCAGCCAGCTCTAAGGGGGTGTCGGCAGACTGAGACTGTAGGAAGGAAGCTCCAGGGAGCTGATCCCAGAAGACCTCCTGCTATGTGTGGCACTTTCATCATTTATATAAACATCAGCCTCTCAGAGGCCGAACTGTAATGTTCTTAGTGGCACAGCAGCAAGGTACCATTTAGTGGCAATGCATGAAATAGTTGGTCTGACCTACATGAGGATTTGTCAAGACAGAGAGATAGTAAATATCTACTTACTTTATATCTATTATAATTTAGAAATTATTATTTCTATGAATCAGTGAGTGTTGCAAACTCTGAGCCACACCACAAGTTAAAACCCAACGTAAACTCTGCATTTGTACAGGTGTTAACATTGATCCACAGGTTCTAATCAGTACGACCTTGGCACAAGTTGCATGTGTAGGTAGAAAAATCAGTACATAAAAAAATCCTACAAGAAACTCCCATATTGTTTGTTTTTCCTATGTACAACTAACAGCTCCTTCAGTTATCTGAATATTAGGCAAGTAGGGACTTCTTTGTCTGTAGCTTGAATGCTGACCAAATGGAAGACATGATTTGTGACCTTCATAATTAATTTACATGACTGTTTTTTAGTTACCAGGAAGTAGGTACTAAATCACCGAATACTCAGAAGTAGTCCTGTGCTATTCAACTGACAAGATTAATTTATTATTTCCTTGCAATGGGCCAAGCACAAATTCAATGGACAACTGCAACCTGACTTACTATCTAAAATACAACACCCCTTCCGGGACAAGCCAACACTGGAGGTACTACAATGAATTGAGAGCAAATAAATATGGGAATATAAGGAAAAATAGTTTTAATGGAAAAGTCCAGTCTCTGAAGGGTTTTTACCAACCTGTGAAAGATACAATCTTTCATGCCATGGCTCATTAGATGTCACATTCTTCTTAGACGCTTTCCAGGTACACCTAAAACATATGTTTACCAGCACTAAATAAGTCATACAGGGCTGGATGAAAATCTTTTGTACTGGTTTGTTCAACTGATCTGTCTAGCTAGATCTGCAATGACTGTTAGTGTGAGGCCACTGGAATAATCTAAGCTCCAAAGATTTAAGCATGGTTTGTGACACATTACGATCAATATTATATCAAAATAGTCTGGATTGTTGTTGTGTTCCAAAAGCACCCATCCTTATGTTTATTGACTACATAAAGGATGGTCCAAGACCCATCCAGGAGACAGGGTAAAAAACAAGACTAGAGACAGGTACACTGAGATGAGACAGGCTGAACCAAAATAGGGCTCCTGGGGCCATAGGCAGGTGGTGGGAGAGGCTTCAACAGAGGCTAGTCAGGGCTATTAAAGCCTATGAGTGCTCTCAGTGTCCTGAAATTTCCTTGATGCCCCTTATTAAATATTAGGCTTGGATGGTCATTCATATTTCTGGTGATTTTCGCCTGTCCAGCAAATTTTCTACATTTTTGGATGACCTCTCCCTTATCTCATGGTTTGTCTCCCTTTCTTCACATTCTACTGCTTGCTTTCATTTCACTTTCCCCTCCTGGTTCTTTATGCATTTCTTTTCTTTCCATTGTCTCCTCTCTCCTTTTCCATTTATAAGCTGATTTCCCCATGACACTCAGCCACGACGATCTGTGGAAGAAGCACGATGGCTGCTTCCAACAGGTTATTTATTGTGACTGACATTTTATACCTCTCCAATCACCCAGCATTTGTCTGTTTAGGAACACAGGGAATTTTTAGGTTATTGAGGACTTTTCCTGGAATTGTAGGTAGCTTACAATGTAATCCCTTCCATAAATGTTTTGCCCTCTATTTGTAAAGTTTTCATGCCCTTCTTCATTCAGTTGGAAGGCTGCTGCTGACCTTTCTGGTTTTAATGCTTAGAAAGTGTTTTCTTCAATAAATTTATTAATACAGTGTATATATCTTGCTCTTGTGATAAAAATTTCTGGTAGCTCAAACAACTTTTGCATTTTTTTTAACCCTTCTGACGTTTGTAGAGAGCAATCATATTCCCTTTCAGCTTTTGCTTTTTCTAATCCAGTGCGCTCTTTGGTTTCCTCTGATATTGCAGGCTGCCTGTTTTCCTGAGTATGTTAATATCTCTTTTTTTCGGGGCTTAATTTCAGCTCACTTAATGACAAATAACTAGAGCAGTAAACAGAATTTCAAATAAATTCTCACCAGTATCATGTGAGATAGCATTAGCTCTTCTGTTTTCTAGAAATGTGTGCTACATCCTATGGTGACATTTGATTACAACTTCACTTTTGTAGTTAACAGTCATCCTGCAATTAATACATCCAGATTTTCCCTTGTAGAGTTGGTTTATGTTGACTATATCTCCCATGTTATCACAGAAAAATGAGTAAATATTTAGCATCTGGTCTAAACTAATCATTGTGACTCCTTTTATGGTCTGAGGCTTTTCCAGGCCTATGCTTCATCTTGCTAGTTTTGGACTATTTTCTTCTCCTCCTTGTTGACCATAAAAAAGCTTTCTTTTTATTTAGAACAAGACTAAGAGGACACGGAATAGCACACTTCAAATGTCTTTTAGGTTTCTGTGATAATAGATTTCCTGTGTTACTAAAAGGGAGAAGGGGGAATTCCTAGCTTTTAATTCCATGTGGCATCCGCAGAAATGAATGTCTACATTGTAGATTTTTACCTTTATCTCAGTGAGCTGGTGCTTGCTTTATCAGAGATAAAGGAAATATAGCTACTTCAAGAGCATGATTAAACATATCCTAATGCAGATACCCAAAGTAGGTAAAAATGACTTATTTCTCTCTCACTCTTTCACTGTCTCTCTGCCACTCTCAAATATAAAAAGGACTAACTCCACAGGTCTCTAAAGCTAGGTGAGATGAATCCCACCTGAGATTCTCACAGACTTTAACCAGTTTAGCTGCATAGCAGATTATTAATTTCAGAAAACACAATTTCTGTTTTAGGATTGAGGAATTGAAGCAAAGAATCCTCTGCAGTCTCAGGATCAGGGTCTGACTTATTCCAGGATCCTTTCCAGGGGAAACTCAAGAATTTGGGACCAGGACTCCTGTCTGCTATAGTCCACCATCAGTGTCTTAAATGCAAACATTGTCCTCAGCTGGCTGAGATGAGGATGATATGAAAAGATATCCAAGCATCAACCTAACTTTTCAGAAGTCTCCTTTGGGACTCCAGGACACGTGGACAGGTTACTCTTATGTTTTCAATGTCAAGTACCATTCTTAAAATAGTAAGGAGACTTAGAAATTTCACTGTGAATGGCAGCGAGAAGTCTGGGTGTATTTTTTGGTAAATAAAACATGTCCCATTTTTTGTGTCACTGAAATGTGTCAATCAGACCCACTTATTCCATTGTCTCCAATGGACTTTGAAAAAGCTTTTTAGGCGTGACTACTCCTCACACATCCTGAAGATAACCATATGATCCTGTGCCTGTTATTTATAACTAATGTAATAAAAATAAATAGGTATCTTAAACAAGGGCTGCTTTAATTTCTCTGAGGAATAGAGTTAGTTGAGACGAGACCGTACAAGACAGCACCATTTCTGCACACAAACAGTGCACTCAGTATAGATGCCTGAGGAAGGAGAGAGGGTAAAGAGTTGAGCTTCCTCCTCTGGGTACGTAAAGTGGTAAATAAAACTCTTTAACATGCAACAACAGTTCTCCAGACAGTCACGAAACCACAGAATTCCAGGAAAGCCTGCCAGATAACCACCAAGTCACAACAATAGTGCCGGCTTTGGAAAAAATAGCAGGGAGGAGACTCAAAACCCGATTTTGATCTGGAAAGGCTTGTGAGTAAAATGTGTCCAGATTTACCAAACTTTCAGACATAAAAGCCTCATTTCCTGCCATTGTCTCAGATACCCAGATTTTGCCTTGAAGAAAGAATGCTGTCCTTACACTTCCAGAAGAGCTACAGCATGTGCAAACTAGGTGGTCCCAGATCTTCATCTGGATCTTGCCAGATGTTAAATAACTCACTCTGACATACACTGTTGTCACAACCAATCGGTAGGCTCTTCTACTTACTGGAAGTATTTATGGCTAGAATCTTGTATCATTAGACCTTCATTGCCTTATGGATCAAGCAGGTGAAAACAGAACTTGACTTCGAGTTAGTCTACCTGTAGATGAGAAGTCTGTATTCATATAGCAATGGAGCATCCTGCCAACTCCTTCCTAGCCACATACACAGCTTTTAGTAGCAAAAGAGCTTTTTTGATAACATTTCCAATATTAAAAAGAATGTCTGCTGAAGGATGTGTTTTGCTGCAATAAGCTTCTGTGCAGTAGAACTTCTGCCAGCACAGAAATGTTGGAAGGTGAGAATTATTCACAACCCTGAGTTGACAAAAATATTCCCACAAATCATTCTAGCATTGACTGTGCTTCCACAGTATTGCATTTTGTGCTCTTCATCGTGCTGAAGACATATGTATGGAGTTAAGCACAGGAGTGAAAAACAATTCAAGGGGTCTTACCTGTAAGCCACAAATTGGGGATGAATGCTGCAAAGGACGTCTAGAACTTGTGTTTAAACTGAATGATTAAACTGTTCCATGTGATAGACTTCCAGGATATTAAATATTCTTATGAAAACTCAGTTTTCTTTCAGATTTATTCCTTTTAATCAAAACCAGTTTTCCATTACTAATGCATTAACCCTTATACAATAAAAAAGGAAGGAAAAAAAAAGCAGTTTTGTCATTTGCAGTAACCAATACATTGAGAAACATCTCCTGACATAAGAAATAGTGACACCTGCACAGGAACAACTCCTAAAAACAAAACACTAACTTATGAATCTACTTCAAAAAATTAGGAGACATTTTTATGTTTTCTGATAATTTGTTGGATGAGGAAGGAAAGTCTCCTCCATCGATGGGCCAAGGCCAATGGTATGAGGTTCAACAAGGTCAAGTGCTGGGTCCTGCACTTGGGTCACAACAACTCCATGCAGCGCTACCGGTTTGGGGAAGAGTGGCTGGAAAGCTGCCCGACAGAAAAGGACCCGAGGGTCTTGGTTGACAGTTGGCTGAATATGAGCCAGCAGTGTGCCCAGGTGGCCAAGAAGGCCAAGAGCGTCCTGGCCTGTATCAGGAATAATGTGGTGAGCAGGACTAGGGAAGTGACTGTCCCCCTGTACTCAGCACTGGTGAGGCCCCACCTCGAGTGCGGTGTTCCGTTTTGGGCCCCTCACTATGAGAAAGGCATTGAGGTACTGGAGCGTGTCCAGAGAAGGGCTATAAAGCTGTTGAGGGGTCTGGAGCACGGCTTATGAGGAGCAGCTGAGGGAACTGGGGTTGTTTAGCCTGGAGAAAAGGAGGCTGAAGGGAGACCTTATTGCTCTCTACAACTACCTGAAAGGAGGGTGTAGAGAGTTGGGGGTCGGTCTCTTCTCTCAGGTAAAAAGTATGGGACAAGAGGAAACAGCCTCAAGTTGCACCAGGGGAGATTTAGGATGGATATTAAGAAAAATTTCTCCACAGAAAGCATTGTCAAGCATTGGAACAGTCTCCCCAGGGAAGTGGTTGAATCACTATCCCTGAAGGTATTTAAAAGACGTGCACATGTGGTGCTGAGGGACATGGTTTAGTGGTGGTTTTGGCAGTGTTAGGTTAATGGTTGTCCTCATTGATCTTAAAAGTCCCTTCCAACCTAAACAGCTCTATGATTCTATAATTCTATATGGCCAGATTTGCACAGCCACATCTGCACAAAAGGTGAATCCATCCTTTCTTTGAAAGTACTGGTTTTGTGTAATTTCTGTGCTTCAGAAGCACTCATGCTTAGAAACTCTCCTTTACGCCTCGGTGTTTGAATCCTGTGCAAAAGTTAACAGGCCTGCATTTCAACTTTTGCCAAAGCAAACAGCTTTTTACCCTTCAGGTAATGGTTTGTGGGAAACTTGAGTTATCATATGTGCCTGCACAAAAAATGCTGTATATCACTAAATAAAAATAACATGGTTTAACATACTTCCTTTGTTATCTTCAGTATAGGTTTCTGCAATATGTTTACCTTGGGAAAGGACTTTTTAAAGAAGATAGATGAATGGTTATGCATGCCCTAAAATAAAAATTGGTGATTTAAAGTCAATGAATAAAATAAAAAATCTTGCATTTTCTTCAAAATTTGTCAACAAAACAAATAAAACCCGGAATTTGATTTTAATTTGGCAGCTTGGGTTTTCGTCCTTTACTTCCATCACTTTATACAGAAGAAGAGAAGAGAAGAGAGCAGAGGGGTGTTAATGATGCAAAACAGGAAGAGAAAAATGTCATTTCATTTTAAATGATCATTTCTGTTACTGTGGAAAAGCCTCAAAATCTGACGATAAGCATTTTGAAGAGTCATTTTCAGTTACACCTGTTGACCATTGGGTTGCCCATCAGTAACAACGAATAGTCAACATGGGCCATTTCCTTAATGTATGTGAGAATATTTCCATGCCAATCTGTTACCTCAACTTTTCCTAAAAATTGCCTTTCTTCAAGACTTGCTATTGATGCGGGTGTCAGAATATCTTTGTCAGTCCTAGGGAACGGCCCCATGGCTGCATTGCACAGGCCCAAGAGCAGACGACTGAGCCCAGTGACCAGCCCGTGAACCTTCAGACACCACCGGCGGGTCAGCGCCGCAGGGAGTGCCGTTTCCTCACTTGTATCTCCTGCTGCCCTGTGTCCCCTTGACTTGTGGTTAAACGGAGATATAATTATGCTGGAGGTGTGGCTACCAAGTGTGATATTATAATTAACAGGTCTTAGTACTTCATAGGCTCTTTCTCAGTGTTCACTAATTAATCGTCCTTGCCCTGACCATGTCAGTTTATCTCTGCGTTGCAGTTGGTGAGACTGAAGCACGGAGGTTAAATGTCCTGCTCGCAGCCCGGAGCGGAGACAGGAGCTGTCAAGTAACTTCTTAACGAGAAAGTCCGTCTCCTGTTTTTCACAGTTTAATTGTGGCCCTTACACTTAGAGGAATCCAATTTTTGGCAGCTTGGCCCAGAAGAGCTGGGAGCAGCCCAGGGGTGGGAAACATCCTCGTCCTGTCCCTGATCTGATGGCCCTTTGCTGCTTGGTCTTGCTCAAGGGTCTTGATACAGTTTTGTTTCTTGGGCGTTAACTGGATATTCTGACAACACAAATTTCTAATGGCATGTCAAGGTTTCCAACCCTTGCTTTCCATTTAGTAGAAAGTCTTGGCTTTAGCTGCTCAACCTGTTGTTATTGTAGGTGTGATGTGTTAAGGACATGAGTAAGGCAACATTTATGGAAGAGTTGTTCTCTCTATCATACCGATAGATGGAGGAAAACAGGGAAGATCTAGGCCTGTGACTCTCAGCAAGAGTTTGTGGAAGTGAAAGACCTTCCATTTTGCTTAGCCCAGAGGGTGATTCTCAGACAGCCAAATTAGATAACGTGACTGCTGCGATTGGCGCATTTTAAATATCAGAAATGTTCTTTCTTCACAAGCTGTAAGACTGTTAAAAGTTACTTCGTAACATTTGTTCAAAACTCTGTGTTTAAGGTCTTTCTCATGTAACTGCTGAAGAGCTCTTACATCGTGCTCCACAGATAAGACTTAGACTTGTACCGTATTAGTTGCTCTTATCATCTCTCAGCATATGTGCTTCTTGTGTGGATATCTGGAACCAGAATAGAAATTGTAAGAAATTCTCAGTAGTATAGCTTCTTGCCTGAGCTACACGTAAAAAGTAGCACAATTCTGTAGCTGTAACTTCAGCACATACCAAAAAGCACATGCTAGTACCACAAAGGAAACACCTTTCAGAGCATCAGTACAAAAAAATAAGTTTGTGAAAATACAGTCAGAGAATGGAGAAAAATATTTGACATGCTGGATCTCTGTGAATGTCATATTGCTTTTATCTCATGTGTATATGGGAAACTCATATTCAGAAACATCTCAGCCTTTCCAGGGACATGAACAACTAAGTGGAGTGACCCAAGCTCTCCTTGAAGTCTGTGTTGAGAAACAGGATCATCCAGCTAACGTTTCATCTCACCTGGTATTTCTTCTATTTCACATCAATAGAATCATAGAATCATAGAATTGTCTAGGTCGGAAGGGAGCTTTAAGATCATCAGGTCCAACCATCAATCTAACACTGCCAAGTCCACCACTAAACCATGTCCTTAGGCACCATGTCTAACCGTATTTTAAATACCTCTGGGGATGGCGACTCCACTGCTTCCCTGGGCAGCCTGTTCCAATGCTTGACAACCTTTTTGGTGAAGAAATTTTTCTCCTAATATCCAATCTAAACCTCCCCTGGTGTAACTTGAGGCCATTTGGGGGTTGGACTAGATGATCTCCAGAGGTCCCTTCCAACCCTGACCATTCTGTGATTCATTTCCTCTTGTCCTATTGCTTGTTACTTGGGAAAAGAGGTTGACTCCCACTTCTTTCCAACCTCCTTTCAGGTAGTTGCAGATAGCGATAAGGTCTCCCCTCAGCCTCCTTTTCTCCAGGCTGAACAACCCCAGTTCCCTCAGCTTCTTCTCATGGGGAAGCAGAATCTTCTGAAATCCCCTATGAAAGTAGGAGGGTGAATGCCTGGATACCCTGCAGTAGCCCAGCAGGATGCATGATGCTCAAGGGTGGCACTTCATGATGCAGAAGGTCTCTTCCAGCTACTGCTGCTGCCACATTCAAACACTGTAGCTGCATATCCGGAGCACAAACCCTGGCTTTTTAGGGATGGAGGTCTCTCAGAAATCTCCGATAATAAAATCATTCCTCTTTAAATATTAATTGGCCCAGAGAGAGAAGGAGGAAAAAGAAGGTGTGTGCATGTAAGGAGTTTTAACACGCATCTCCCTGGTTGCAAGCAGAAATTAAATCTTGGAAAATATCCCAGAAAACACCTGACAGTTTTGCCAAAATTGTGTGTCCTCCTGTAAGAGAACTGGGGTTTTATGGAACAGTATTTTCTTTGGAAAACATAGGTTTGTCAGGAAATTTTCACCCAGCTTTGGTTTGAATGACACTTTCTACAAATATTGCTGTGGTTGTAAGAACCTTAAATAGTGGCACACAGTCATGATGTTGAAACTGATCTTCAGGCAGGTAAAAAATCAAGGCTACCAGAATTAGTCATTCATATCCTGGAAACCATAAATTGCCTTAGTTTGACGGTACAAATTGGTTTGATATGATAGTAGTTTGGCCAACGGAGACAGGATGAAAAAATGGAGGGGAAGAAACTGCTACCAAACTGGGCGAGAGTGGGCCCAGAGTCTTAATTTCTGGTAAAAAGAGCCCTTCATACGGGTAGCAAAACTAAAAACAGATGCGGCTGAATGTCTGGGTATGGTTTACCCTCTTGTGGTTTTAACCAGAATTGCAGTCCTACGGAAAAAATGATTTTTACTGGACTAAAATAGGAAGGGAAGGCAGTAAGTGGGGTCAGTCCTGCTCAGGGCTGGTATATGTGACTTAAGACCTATGGAAGACCAGCACCCATCTTGAGGAGCAGTTGGAGGTCCGGTGGGACACCCTAGTGCATCCTGCATGGCACCAGGATGTATCAGGAGGAAGGTTAGTGGGAAGGACGTGCTCTATTCAGTGAGAAGATGCTGTTCTGCATGTTTGCTCATTTTTTAACATCTATCAAAGCTTATAAGCTGTAAGCAAAGAGCTTCTATTTCCTCTGTGTCTACCTTTTTATTAAAGTTAGAAATATAAAGATCAGATAAAAGCTATAACGTAAAAAAAAAAAAACCAACCAAAAAAACCATAAGATGATTCTGAAATACTGTTTTATCAATGCAATAATATTGTCAGTGTCTAAAGAGTCATGACTGCGATAATGGCCCCCACTAAATGGGTCAGAAAGTTTCTCCAAGTAACCAATGCCACTGACAGGTAACAAAGCTAAGTCCTCAGTTCTGAGTCAGTACAGATATGCACTCCTTTGAAGTCATGTGCTGTATTGTAAAGGGCCTGCTAAGATATGAAGTGAATGACTTTTCTCAGGGAGATGCATCATTAGAAGCAATACACAAGCTAACACGGCCCTGGACCACCTGCAGGAGATCCGTCTAAGCTTCTCCCTAGGCAGGAGCTGGTGGCCTGCCTGCAAACAGAGGTGGGAGAAGGCACATCTACAGCCTTCAGCTGAACTTAATCCTCCCGGAGACATCCTAAAGGTGTGCGCTGCTAGGAACTGGCACTAAGAGGGTTCCTGGGAAGTTCTGGAGAAAATCAGATATTTTTATTGGGATTGCTGGGGACTTGGATCTACTGCTTTTTGTTGTTTGGTTTTTGGGGTTTTTTTGTAGCAACATTTTTTACTACATGTGGCAATATGAATTCCAAGTAAGTGTGGGACTGACTTACTCATGGAGAGGATGGGAAGGGATATATATACCTCTTTCTTTGTATGAATGCTTTTTAAAAGCTTGACATTTCTTGACCGTTGGTGTCATATGAAAAAATTATCATTTATCACCTGCAGACACAGATGTATCAGAAGCTTTGTGTTCAGGCCACAGAGTAAAAGTTGGCAGATTCACCGCATGCGTCTTATTTTGGACATGCAAAAAAATGCATCACTTTTTGCTTTGTCTTTCTTTTCCTGACTCATCCCCACTCACATGAAATATCATAGAGCCTTGAATTATCCACAAGGAATTTTCTAAATGAAAAAATTGGATTATAAATAATTTAAATGAAAAGCTCTGTGAACTGGTGGTAAATCATGTATTTATTAGCAGGAATACATTCTGTTGATAATCAAAGAAAAGGTAACAGAAGAAAGTAAAGTGCCATTGAACATATTTCGCAAAAAACCCAAAGTGTTTTAAAAGTATGTTTCCCGTCAAAAAGAAATGAATCAGTGGAAGATCCATTGCAAGGAAAACCAAAAATTAACACATTAGTAGCTTAAGCATGATTTCTACAAAGTCTAAAATAACATCAGAAGTTATTCTGAGCTACTAGACTTATTTAGGACTGAAGTAATGGTGAGATTTCAGAAAAAAATGTTACCTATATGTCAATCTGAGCTGATGCACTGAGAGTGAATACACTTCACTGTCGGTTCTACTCTTGCCTAATAAGTGTCACAACAGCTACAGTCACATCCACCAGGACATTATACGATCTGAGTGGTGCACCTACAGCTAGCAGCACACTTCTCCTTCACCAGTGAATGGTTGCAGCTAAACAAGATTTTCAGATTTCTGCAGTTTCCATAGAAATCTTGATGCTTGCAAGGATTGGCTAAAATACAAGAGAGAGAAACAAAACCATGAAATATTAATTGAAAACCAAGTCCTGGTCTGATAGTTCTGCATTTTCCAAAAATTCCATATTTTCGTGTCTACATAGGCTTTGTGCTTTTGCTCTGCTGTTAAAATTTCTTAAATATTATGGAACAGCAAATGCAGGCAGAAAGGTCGTATCTTAGAGTTCCCGTTGATTTGTACGCTTTGACTTGCCCCACGTGGAAGTCTGCAGAACCCAGAGGCCTGTGCAGATCTTCACGTACATACGGGTGTGTGAAGCCTGGCAATCTGTTTGCGCCCTTAGATGTAGATGTACATCAGGACACTTTTGTCATGAGCTTTCCAGAAGAGGGCAGCAGAAGATTGACGGTGTGATAATGCACCTATTGCCCAACAGCCATGCAATTTACCCGTTATCACAGGATGGTTGAGGTTGGAAGGGACCTCTGGAGGTCATCTGGGCCAACCTCCCTGCTCAAGATTGTGCCAGTTTCTGGTGGGATATTTACCCATTTTTATTTCAGGGCGAAATGAAAGGGGTAGTTCTAGGATCTTTCATCCAGGTTAGGAAGAAGCAACTATGCAAAAGTAGAATGCTACAAAGGAACAATATTATTATCTGATGAAATGCAATGTTTGTTGTAAGGAGGAGAACACAGTCACTTACTGCAAAGCCCTCTGTCACAGTGGCCAGGACAGTCTGCGCATTTTGGTCCGCTTTTGTAAGGTGTAGCGATTTGCATTGCATTATTTCCTCTGAAATTTGAAAGAAATACAACACAAAACAGGATCAAAGTGCAGCTCTGAGCCATTAACAGGAGTTTATGTTATTTATCACAATGAAAGGCAACCAGAAGGTTTTGGATAAAATTATTTTCATAGGCAGTCATGTTGTAGTTTCAGATATTCACAAAATACTAGAACTTTGATTTTAAATAAGAAGGACAATAAGGTTTAGAGAAAGAAAATTAATACATTATTTACATTTGCATGGCATTATCAGTTAAAAAAAATCTCATATGGTTCCTAGTTCTGCTTTTCTAATGGCTTTCAAGTGATTGTGGCTTATAAGGAAATAACCTCAGCAGATGCCTTCAGCTGTTTCAGCTGTTTGTGGTCAAAGTTACAGGATGATTTGTGCATGGTGCCTGATTCTGACAGACAGACCTTTCTTTGTTCCTGTGCTAAAATTCACCTAATAAAATAAAAAATAAATAAATGAAATAAAATAAATATTGCTATTTAACCTGATGCTAAACGCACAATGCACACCAGTATTTTCAAAACTGTATTTTCAAAACTATAAATAGTTAAAATAAACTGTGATCATTTTATCCTATGCATGACCAATGGACTGCAGGAGTTTTTGAAAACATATCCAGAATTATTGCACCTTAAATGAGTACAAAGGCAGTACGTACGGAGGACAGTATTGGCAAACATAAAAGTAGTTGAACTGGTTCCTAGGACAGTAGGCAACTGCACATCCAATCTGGTAGCTGTTGTACCAGATTAACTGTAGAACAAAAAATAAACACATTATTTCAGAGTCATGTTTTACTGAATTCTCATCAAAGAGCCCGCATAATAACAGAACCAGAAGAAAATTTTTCATTTTGGTTGTTCAGTTTTTACGCTTACAGTTTAGCTGTCAGAAAGAATAAATAGAAAAATGAGTTTACCATGTCCTCTAGTTTCCAAATGTTTTTGAGCACAGTTTCTGGCAGGACACTAAAATTGAAATTCAAATATTTCTTCATAGATATTTTGCTTTGACATTTCTTTACCAGGTATTTCAATCTCTATACAGAAAATATTTCTTTCTAAATGAAAGGATTTTTTTTTCTACAGAATAATATTTCTCTTCTGGACAGCTCTTCCAAAATATTGGTACCATTGCCTCAGAATTAGATGAAAAAGAGTTTTAATTTACCATTCATCTTTGGATCAGAGTGTGAATGACAGACAAAGGTTTGATGACAGTAATAATATTTTTTTTCTGATGATAAATATCTCCCAGCTCCCTTAAGTGAACTCCTGTAGTTCTAATGTGTCATTGTAGTTTGCTTCAACTCTCCATACCTGAGTATAGCTCTCGACATTGACGTTTTTCGCAGTTGCTCCAAATCCGTACTTGAAATTGGAGGACTGACTGTACCAAACTTGAATTGCTTCAGCCCATGTTCTTGGGTAAGATGACAATAACACATTCTCACCGCAGGTGATACCTACAGTAGAAGGAAGTGTGTTGCATTACTTAGGAGAGAAGCAAGCTGTAAGGTGGGAGGCGTGACAGAAGGGTGTAGTTACATCCTAAAAAAAATCTCTATGATGCCAACCTACTTGCCCTGTGATTTTAAGAAGAGGGCAGTACACCTGATCCAGGGAGCGTTACTCTGATTTTGGTGAGCTTTCAGTCACAGATACTTATTTGACTACAAAATGTTACACAGAAATGTCTGTACTTAGTCATACCAACAGTCATCTATTGTGCTGCCCCCAGAAGGATCCAAAAGCAGACATTTAAAAAAAGTTACAAAAATATGGTAAGTGCATAGCACTCCTCTTTCTCAAGTTCCAACACTGTCTTTCATGGTGTTTATCTGACAAAGATGATGGTTTTGTGTTTAATAATCCTAAAAAGATATTCCACAGCAGATTAAAAGTTATTCTTATTTCTAGTTGACATGCACAGGGTTCATCTGCAAATTGTCCTTAACCAATCAACTTAGGCTCCATATTTGTCACGTACCATTAATGGTTCTCTGTTCTCTTGGACTGATTTTCATCCCACACTTATTTGCCCATTTCTGAGCACTTTTGGCAGCTTTGTCACTCCACACCTGAAAGACACAAAAGAAGAAGTGTCCAGGTCACAGATAGGTAAGTGCAGTCCATGAGAAGAAAAAAAATGGGGAGTGACTTGGGCATTGTGCACTGAATGCTCCTGTGGTCCTCAACAGAAAGCAGGGGAATCATGCCAGTTTGCACTGCTGGGGCATGGACACCACATCTCTTCAGCTTTTAAAGGCTGCAGAGCAGGTTATTCTGCACAGTATCACACAGTCCTGATCTCCACGTGGTCCTGATTAATAGGAATTTTATAACACACTGTTGCTTTCTTTTGACTTTGTGTCTGAGTTCACTTTGCAGGGTGCAGTGCACTAGAGGGCATAAAACTGATTGTCAGCCCAGGTGCAGCTGAGATGTAGTGGTAGACACCAGCTGGACTTTGATCCTGGGGGATGTTTGCAAGTCTCACTGCAAACACTTAACCATAAAGCACTGACCAGTTCATCTATCTGCTCATGGGATAGGGATAACAAAGAACGTCACGGGTGACAGGCATGGGAGCAGTGACAGGCAAAGCAAGCTCAGCTGAGGACAAATGGCGCTTCAGATCCAGGTCTTTTTTGCCCCCCGACAGTGTGCAATTCAGAAGCATGCTGCTGCTTGTGCTCCTGCTCCACCTTTGCTTTACAAACCCTTTCCTTAATCCAGGGCATGTGTTTTTCTTCTTCTAAGGGAGCTGCTTATCCCACAGTCTGAAGAGTGTTATCCATTATCTGAGAACCATCACTGAATTTTGCACCTTATCCCCGGTTTAAATGTTTTCCCTGAAAAGGCTTGCTATTGCTGTCTGTATTGCTGTCTGTTGCAGTGAACAAACATAAGGCAAGAACTTGTGATTCACTGTGCAGGTTATGTTAATGTAGCTTTGACAGCAATAAATAGGTGTGGCTGGGGCAAACCCGCATTCATGTTTCCTGTAGACAAATAACCCTACAGATGGAACAGTTCCTACATTGCCTAATTGAATTATTCTAAACGGAGAAACGAAGACGTTGGTTAGGAGAGAGGTTTCGAATAGCACTTGTGGCCTGTCCTGAGACCTTTGCAATGATTTTACAAGTGCTTGCAGCATCAAGGTGCGCAAAATTAATCATGAAGTCTGCAGAAACAAAGGGATAAAATTCTGATTTCTTCATCTTAGCCCCAGAGCACCTTTCCTGCCCTTTCTGTTCACTGAGTGTGGGTTGTTTAAGAAGGCTACAATCTTCTGCTAATGATGTGGAAAGCAGGCTAGTTGCAATGCATAGCTTACCATCTTCAGCATGTTCCTGGCCGTGGGAAATACGGATCTCCGTATTTCATTGTGTTGCTCAAGGATCTGTTTTTGGTTTTGAAACTTAGAATGAGGAAAGGAGGAAATGCCCATTTGTTTATACTGAAAAATCTGGAAAACAATAATAACGAAGGTTCCAGTTATCACAAGTTTAATAAGCAAGATAAATTATGAGCTTCTTATCAAAGTAAAGTTTCTTGGAAATACCCAACTTTCCTTTATTGGTTCTTCTATTTTTACAAGTGCTGATTATTTTTTTTTCTTCCTTCCTTGAACTGTACTTTTCATTAGAAGGCGTGACCCTAAATGAAATTTGTAGATAGGAATTCTACCTTCAGATGTCTCCACACCAACCATAGAGAAAACTTAGCTCTGGAACCAAATCTCAAGATGGCCTTTGACCTCTTGTGTGCACTAAAAAAGTCCCTAGCTTTTGTCAGTTGTAAGCTTTCGAAGTATGTGAAGCCAGATCAGAACTTAGTACTGTTTGCAGACCATTTTCTGAAATACCTAAGGTCAAGAAATCAGTGAATGATTCAGATTGTCTCTTACATAGTGATGTCAGGTCATGAATCGTTGCAATGCTTACGTGGGAGTTTTCAGACTAAAACATCCCTCAGGAAAAGATTCTTCCCACTTTATGTCTAAAAATGAGACATCTCAGTCTAAGCCAGACACCTTCACTCTCTTTGTCGCTACTGGACAGGGCAGAAGCACTTCATCCCACAAAATCTGAACTCCTTTTTAGGACTGGAAGAACCATTCTCTACAAGTACCTCTTTGTCCTTCCTTTGTTTGTAGAGAGAGACTGACAGGGATCTGGACAACTAATACTTTGATGCTTAAGTCAGTGAGATGAGTTCTGCCATCGATGTGGTGGTCTTTTTTCTAGGCACTGGTTTGTCTTATTTACACAGACCTTATGACTTATTTACCGTAGATGAAAATATCTAAAAGTCATCCCAGTTTGCCTTTATGGTCTATGAGAAAAGTATAAAATGAGAGAGACTAAATTCCAAAATGTTTGAGCAATATGAATAAATACCACTGCTTTGACTGCAGAGCTGAATTCCAAGTTTTAAAGTCTGTAGTCAGTGGCTTAAAATGGCACTTAATACCATTTGAAATGCACAGAGACCCCTACCCAGCCTTAGCCTGTTGTTCCACAAAGTTATAGCTCTTTGTACAGCTGCCCATGAATGGCACCGATACTCTGGAGAGTCTCAAGCTGCACTAAGACATTTCTGTTTGGGCAATGGAACCTACCCCAAGAGGTGTTGTACAACTTGTTTAACTTAAGACATTTACAGTGGTAGAAATGAAATCTCAGCCAGTTATTTTAGGCTGCTGCTGTACTCAGGTAAAGAAAACAATCAGTCAACTTAGGACATAGTTCACTTGAGATTTATTGAAGAAAGAGATGATTGGCATCCTTGAAGTACTCATTTCTTTTCATTCATTATTAAGCAGATCTTGATGAATAGATCACCTTCAAATTTCTACATATTAGATACTTACATGTCACAGGTTTAATTCTCTCTAAGGAGGGTGAAGACTAGATTTCTGATACTTAGCTAAACTATTTTAGAATAGCTTCAGTTCATATTTTGGGGAAAATGTATTTTTAAAATTATTCCTGTGAAGAGAATATTTTGGTAGGCAGAAGGAATATTTTAATGCAAAGATCTGAGAAAACCAAAGGTTTATCTTTATTGTGTTACGTTAACATGTTAACAATAATTTCAACCCTGAATTTTAAAGTTCTACAGATCACTAGACCAGACTATGCCCTGTCAGATATCTATAGAATGTGCTTAGATATGGCTCTTTTGCACAGATTAGTGTTCCTACCTGTCCATCAGATTGGTGTAGCAAAGCAGCCAGGAAAATGATTGCAGTTAGTAGATCCATCTCTACAGAGAAAAACAAACAAACAAACAAACAAAACCCCAAATCCGTTAATCTCTGTTGCATAAAGTTTGTGGTGTAATGTAGTATGTGAGCAAGATACAAAGCTGTTGCAAAGTCAGGCCTGCCACACAGGAGGTTACTTTAGTTGGCACCTAATACAGCTGAACGTGCTGAAACTGTGTGAATGAGTGTATGGTGGTGCGTGGGCACCACTGTCTCATACAGAGAGAAGGCTCCACCTGGCATTGAAGCTGGGACTGTAAGTAGCATAAAGCTGCATGTTTCTTGCAACAGACGGTCAACCCTCTCTTGAATTTGCAGCATTTCCTTCATCTTTGCTTTCTTGTATAAAAAAAACCTCGTTCATTTGTTCAGTGGGGTCACAGTGTCCTGCTCAAGCAAGCATCATCCATATTGGGAACTGGTATTTTGGAGTGAAGCACTGAACCACTGTCTCCATTCCTTTCCCGCTCCCTCTTTCCTCATCAAATTAGCATCACAATGGTTCCAGTAAATGGCGGTAGTCACCCTCAAATTATATCTTACACCTAGACATAAACAAAACCTTCATGAAATAATATTGGCTGTTGCCCTCTGGCTGCTAAGATGCCGTATAGAAGCAAATACCACAGTATGTACACAGACAGTCTGAAACCTACTCGTATTCATAGGATATTTTTCCTACATGTCAGAAGAAGCAAAGGCTACGTATCTCTATTATCGAGGCTATACAGGAAATCGTGTCTTTTTAGTTGGTAAAGAGTAAAGTTGTAGCAAAATCCTCAGGAAAAGTAACATTGAGCTCAATGGGTTATCTTAAAACAGACTGAAGCAACCAAGGAAAAGAGACGTAATAAAAAAACGTCGAACATAATAAACCTTATAGCTGGCCTCTGAGAAAAATCAACAGCGTAAGCAGTACAGGTCAGCGGTAGAGATCTAGGAAATCCTGCTGGATAGGAAAACTATTGGGATAACACCTGTTAAAACCATGAATATACAATGAAAATATAAATAATCCACCAATCCATGTCTTCTAAGTGATTAAATAAACATGTTGACGTTAGGTGAGAAGAATGAGTTATGAGCTGTTCCTTCTGGCAGGAACTGAAGGATGGATTCACAACTCAGAGAATTAACAGAGAGTTACACATATGGCAACACATTTCATTCTTCTTGCACTCAGTAGAATTAACATTTCTTGTTCCTAGAATGATGACTTGGAAGAGATGGCATTTATAGCATTATTCATAACCTGTTCATTGTTTAACACCTGAAATTACCTCTAGATTTTTAAACTGATCTCCTTTCATTTATGTTGTGTTTATGCTACTGAAGTCAGTGGATTTGCTTGCTGTTTAGTCCTGTGTGAATTAGTCAGCCTACATCTGTGGTGTCAGAAATTGCTGCTTATTATAGGGAAAATACTAATACTAATATTAATATTAATACTAGTATTAATAGTAATACTAACAATGTTAGTTTTCTTATCAGATGCTTTGGTGTGATTTGTTCACTTATAAATATTGCAGCAGCTCTGATACTTTCATCTTCACTGGTGAGCAAGTTCTATATGTTGTGATCTCTCACTGGAGACAGGCAGGTCCACTTATAACCCTCGTTTGGGGTTAAATTTCCAACTAAAATTCAGCCCTGGGTAGAGGGCTTGGGAAAAGTCTACCAGAACACTGGAAAACATGAAGTTTTTAAAACATTTTTCTTTGTGTGTGAGACCCCTTTTACGTTCACATTTTATGAGTATTCCACATTAGTTTGCAGTAGGAGTATTCCAACTTACATGTCACAGTGTATAATGTCATGGTAAAGGGCTTGATGTAACGATGCTCTTGCCAGCATTTAGCTTTGAGGTTGAAAGGGACTTCCTCTGAGTTTAGATGCTAATAACTATAGGCATAGCTAGAAACATTCATCAGTTTTACAACTCAGGAAAAATTTTCCACTAAGAATGGAGGTCAGTCAATCGGAGAACATTAATGCACCATGTGACTTTTACACCCAACCGAAAGATTCTAGGGCTAATATTCACAGCAAAGTGGTCACGAACAAACATAAGCGTAAGTCCGTATATCAGAAGAAAGCTATCAAGCTGCTGTTTTGGAACAAGATAAGTTCTTTAATTTTTACATTCCCGGCTATACAGAGTTTGAACCTACCTCTAAGGAAATTAAATAAAAGAGGAAAAGTGAAAGCACTATTCACTTTCACTTGCGTGGTAGCAATGCAAGACTAAGTTGTCTGAGTTCAGACCAAAAGCTGTTGGATTATTCTACACAATGATGTGCTGTATTCTTTCATGAGGTCACAAGGTAATGAGGTTGGCGTATCGATTCCCAAACTGACACTAACAAAAAAGTCAGCACAGCAGTGCCAGGCAGAGACGTGTGTTTCATAGAATCATAGAATGGTTTAGGTTGGAAGGGACCTTGAAGATCATCGAGTTCCAACCCCCCTGCCATAGGCAGGGAGTTTGAGTCCCATGGGCTTCATAGCTACATTATGAGGGCACTGTGCTTGGGCTAATAAATCTTAACCCTTAGGATGTCTAGTCAGCCTATGAAAACACTAAGAGAATGTGATCTGGTGACTATAACGCTCCTGGTGCTGGGTAGGTTGCAGCTAGATTGATCATTTATTTCAGTACTGTATTCTGTAGCATGATATAAATCAACAAGACGCATGCTATCACACCAAAGCCTTCATGTCATTCAGATATTCAGTCTTTGGCTTGTTCCCCCATGCTTGCATAAGGAAATCACTTGCAGGAAGTAGAGGCAGGGATCTCACTCATATTAATGAAGAATAAATTCTTAAACTGAAGGGATATATTTGGCCACTGAGGAGTTATCTTGTCCTCACATGCAGAAACAAGATCTTTCTGGACTCCCCAGGTAAGTGCTGCAACTGGAAACATAAAACACTTCTAGCTCCAGAATGAAACGTGATTAAAATACTTCTGCACATCTTCGATTGTCAGGCTGTACAATCAAACCTGGGCCTTGGCGTAAATGTATTTGGCATTACTTTCAAAGTCAAAAGATGACAGTTCCCAGATACAATTATCCTTCCATGTCAATAGTATTCAATTAATTAAACCACTTCTATGCTTCTGAAAGACAAATGTTAGTAATGCACTTTTAGGTATCTCTGCTTGAAAACTGGAATGTCATGCAAATTTGATCCAATGTAAAAAAATAAAATCTATAGCTAAAAAGCTAGAAACAAGGTTCTAATTGAAAAACACAGTCCAGGCTTTTTGTGTGTAGTCTTAGTGTTTCACTGCTCAGCAGAGCCTTTTTCCTGCCAGCTGATAAAGCTTTCAGGGCATACCAGGTTTGAAAGCTTGTAAGAATGGGATATTTGTCTTTTCAGTTACTTTGCTATAAGTTTTTTCTACCTTGTCTGAGTTTACATCTTTAACTTTCATTTTGGAAAAAAAAATTCACTACGCATCAAGAAAACGCCATCAGTTTACTGCATATGATAACATATAACAGACATTTAAATACTCTATATACCTGAAAGCTTGGTCAGATAGTTAACATTTCTAGATGGCAAAAGTCTGAGTTCAGCTGTACTGGTATATCCCAATACTCAGGTGAAATAAATTTAACATAAAAATAATTCAAATTACATTAGAAAAGCATTTCCCCTGATTGACCACCCTGTGCAAAAAGGATTAATTTATGTTCACATTTGAAGAACGAAGCAAGTGAGTCAAAGTGTTACCTTTTGAACTAAAGAAATACGGGAATTAGACTTCACCAAAGCTATTTCTCACCCACACAGATGGCAGGTGTGCTTTCTATGCTGAAGATATAGTTTATTTTTAAATTCTACCACTGGGATTATTACAAGCAAACATTTCCTTTTAATTATCACATTTGTACAACTTAGATATTAACCACATCAGCCTTTGTAGCACATTCCCCAATCAATACTGACCAAGTGACTCTATGAATAAAGTCTCATACTGAAGTTAAATTGTGCATACATTACCTCTGTCCAGCCAGAATCCTTTTGTGTCTTAGGAAGAGTGGCAGGAGTGAAGGCTTTCCTCACTCTAGGGCTATATATATATATGCGTTCCCTTCACTTTCCTTGTCAATATTTATTGCCAATAAATGACATCAGCTTTGGGGCTGCACATTTTAGAAGAAAGAACTTTTTTTTAAGGAACGGGTGACTCAAAATAAACCAATCCAACTGCATCGTTCTGCCTTTTTTTGCTTGTCTCCAGGGCAAGGAAAGAGAGAAGATAAAGGGCCTTTCCTTTTGCAGCACTTTGACTTTGCCAAAGTACTTGTAGTTTGATTAGCAAGGTGCAGTGCTGCTGTTGTGTTCATAAAATGAAAGCTCGAGTTTAGAGATGGTTGTTGGCAATTGTCTTATCTGGCTCTGGCAAAAGAACGGAATAAGTATTTTGAGGCAGAGGCATAAGTCACCAACTCACTTTGTAGCCATGCACAGAATGACCTGCACGCTGGGCAACACAGTGATATTTTCTTCCAAGTGGTTCCTGAACTTCCATTTGTTAAAAAAAATTTATATTGCATTAGCTCACTGAGGCCAAAAGGCTGCGGCACTAGGTATTATTGTACATGCAATTCACCCCATGTGTTGCTCAAGAGTAACCCACTTGTAGAATGGCTATGGATGTGTACATATTCACCCGTTAGCCTGAATAAATGTGTGGCCTGTGTTTGCTTTCTTGCTCTAGCGCAGTATCACTCAGCTCGCCTTTCCTTTTTGCAGAATCTTTGCTGCCGCTCATTTTTAAGGTAATATCACAAAGTCAGTTTTGACAGGTCCTCAATGCTCAACTCTGCCCTATTTAAACACCACCTGTCTTGCTTCCTTCCATGCTTCCATAAAGCATTTGCACATCTCCTCATACTTTCCTTGCAGTTCCCTTCCTCATCCTCGCTTTTGCTGTGATGCCTTGCACACCGAGCACCATTGCGTTATGCTGGGTGGAGGTGGCTGTCCATAGCGCAACTCAATATTGTTTCATTGTTTCCCGTTTTCTGCAGTATTTCTGCAGCTATATGCTGTTGCCAGCATTTTAATATTGGATTATAATTCCTTTCTAACACAGCTGCTTTTGTTCTTTGTTTGTATAGCGGGCAGCACTACGGGAACTCGCTTGTGATAAGGACTCCCATATCCTTCCATGTTCTGTGATAAGGGAAAGGGTGCTTTTTTATCTGAAGTGCTTGTGACAACTTTGATGAGACCAGGATTACCACCATCAGAACGCCTAATAAACTGCCTACCATAGTTATTTAGACTGCATCTCTATTGACTGTGAGGGCAGGCCGTCCAGCACCTCCAGATACTCAATGTCCCGGGAGGCAGTTCCATTATTTTACCGCATCCGCTGTACTCAGTAATTTTCATTAATTTGCAACAGTCACCTGAGCTTTATTTGTATTGTTAAAATGAAATAATACTACTGCAAGTATTTCTTTAAAGCATGCCACACCTGTTTAAATACTGAAATCAATTTGTTCTATAAAGAATGTCTGTCAGATATGCTACAATTCATGGTCTATGGGTGAAATAATTGGGAAGAAAACAAAGATTAATAAAACTGACATCTTGGACAATTGTACAAAGAGCAATTTGGCATATCGATTCCAACTTCCTCATGGGGATTACCTGTAGGGGTGGAGTAATTTAATTAAAAAAAAAAATTAAAAATTAATTCCACAGGGTTCCACAGGATTCTGCACTTATATGTATTTTTTTAAAGATGAATCTATCGAAAGTTCTTAAAAAAAAAATCAGCTTGAAAAATTTGACTGTGGAAGTTCTTCTTCCAGCCCTTCTATAAACCTGAACTACAAGAATCTGATTTGAGCTCAAGTGATGAAGGCAAAATTCCAGTTTCTTCAGTTCTTCAGTTCCACTGAAGTTAATGACAGCTTAACTAGTGCCTGTGATTAAAGTTAATGCTGTTCTGTGTGGTTCAGGCTTTGCATAGATCTTTTTCTTAGCTGTACAAAGCACCTGGCAGACCTGGTCCTTTTAGCTAACTTTGTTTTGCAAAAAAGGAATATTATTAATTTCTTCCACACAACCCAACTCACCTTCCACTCCGGATTATTCTTAGGGACATAACAAACAGGGTAGTAATTCAAACAGTTACTGTCAGATGCGAATAAGTGCCATGAAAAAAAAAGTGGCCCAGGCACAGGCAAGACACGTGAGCGCAGAAGCTACCAGTCATTTTGAAGGCTACTGGACTACCAGGGTTGAGATGATGGGTGCAGACAGCTTGCAAATTGGAAATTTTGACTAAGCACCATTACAATACCACACAATTGTTTTTGAACTGGAGGAGGCATGTGTTCAGCCAGCATGTAGGGCAGGTACAGCAAATCCACTCTCCTCAGAGAAACACACCATTCAACGTCTGCCCTCAACCTTTGGAGAGCGAAGATACCACGGTTTTTCTCCACCATCTTTCAGACCAAGCAGACGTTCTGATTAGATTGCTGCCCACTGTGGTCCATCTGTGGTCTTTAAGAGTTGAAATTTGCTTTCACTTTACAAAGGATCTGCTTCAGGCACCGTTGCTGAGTTTCAGCCTCTGCTGAATGCAACTTATTCAGATCTGCAGTGGGGAGGGATGAGGAGCAGCTGAGGGAGACCCAAACCATCGCCTACTAGCTAGATTAGGAAAGAGACTTCTGCTCAGTCCTGAGATTGTTTTGGTCTTGTCTTTCCACTGGCTGCTACTGAGCTTTGTATGCTTATATACATAATATAATGTGACTGACTTGAAAGTTTAAAACTACTATGAATAAATATTGTTCAGGTTATTTGCTCCCTGGCCAGTAGCAAGGAAATTCTCAACAAGTGAGGCCGTAGACTCAGCACACACAGAACTGTGTGTGGCTGTGGTTACCTGAGGCAGTGTTATTTCAATAACTACTCATTTTTGCCACAGACAAATCATCTCATAAATAGATTTAATAGTTAAATACATTTGTATATAGGAAGGAAGTGTTTCTGAATTTCTTGATCTCTTGCTTTGGAATGAAAAGGGAAATTTTTAACTTTATGTTACTTGTACACAGGAGTTCATTACTCTGACAGTCTTCCTTAGAGAAATCAGCACCCTAGAAACAGAGAACAGGAGAGGGAAAAAAAAAAAGTAGTATTTTTTTCTTTCTTTTTTTCCCAAGGTTAGAGGTCATCTTGGAAATCAATGAAATAAGAGAGAAAATTGTCAGCATTATCATGTTAGTCACTCCCACTACCTGCAAGGACTAGCCAGTTAAATCCTTTAATTTCCTATACAATTTTGATTTGATTAACAAAACATCTGTTCTAAAGTACTAGTCTGATTCTTAGTTAGAAATAATCTTTTTTAAAAGAATGATGGCTTCACAGCTGAATTCAGTAACGTATAAAAACCCTAGCGTATTGGAACTTGAAAAAAATATTGTTTATATAAACCAAAATAATATTTTTATTTTATTTTTGCGTGGTCAAATAGGAGTCATTTGTCAAATCTCATTTGGCTAATGTACCACTTCTTATAATCACCACATTAGGAAATTCCCACTAAGTATGCATTAATTTGTTAGTTCGACTCAATAAAGGTTTGACTACCAGATTTGAAGTGGGATTCACTTCCCTTACATTGGCTGTCGAGAAGCTAAGCATCTGCTCCAAACATATTGTCTAAACCCTTAGTAGTCAGTGGATGAAGCAGGTGTAACCAACAGGTCACTCTTTCCATTGGAAGTCAGGGATCTCAGGTACGTGGGTTGAATTAAGAGTGTATGACATAGGAGTTCAGCACACATAAGCAGTCCCACCATATCTCTTCTATACGCTTCCCCTTTGTGGGAGGGCACGAGATATTTCTAGGTGTTTTAAGCACAGGGATATTATTTTTTTCTAAATTCTCCTGCTTCTGCAAAGCCCCAGATCTCTCAAGCAAATGGAGACAGCACTGATTGCAATGCACAAGCTAACCATTGCTGCTAACCTACAGCTAGTACCTGTCCTTTGGACTGCAGCTAGGTTATGAAAGTACTCCTCCTGAAACAAAAATCCAGATCCTCCACAGTGGATTTCCTACATTGAAAGAAATCAAATTTTTGAAGTGCCCAGATGATACAGGGGTTGCATTCAAGGCCAGGTTGGATGGGGCTTTGAGCAACCTGGTCTGGTAGGAGGTGTCCCTGCCCATGGCAGGGGATTGGAATTCGATGATCTTCAAGGTCCCTTCCAACCCAAACTATTCTATGATTCTATGATTGCAGTAAGTCTCCTCTCATGACACTGTGAAACTTGAAACGACTATGTGACTATTCATAACCAAGGAAAAAAAAAACCCAAAAAGCTAAATGAACTGACAGTAACTGTGCATAAGCACAGCATAATGGAATAATTAAAAAATTTGTCAGCCAGAAACCTTGAGAGGCCTATTGCCTCCTTTTTGCCCCCAGAACAGGATCTGTTATAAACAGGCTGTGTCTGACAGATGTTTTTCTACATGGTTCTTAAAAGTTTGCAGTGAGGAGAATTCACAGTTTTCTTGGGTAATAACTTGCATTCCTTTCTAGTCTTACCATTCAAAAAATGGTTTAAAGTCTACCATATAAAACTGCAGAAGGAAATTACTTTTGGGGGTGGAAGTCATTTGCATGAAGTCCAAAATGAAAGCTGGAATTAGTAAATGATTGCATTACTAAAATCATACGCTTTTCATACCAAAGCTTACACTTTTCATATCAAAGCACAGTATGTGCATGCATTCATGCTCTTTTCAGTCTTCTCTGTTGAAATGTGGCAATATAAAAATGTAGCATTGTACTTTTATTTTTTAATTGTATATAGATTGGCACTTCAGCTACAGTTTAGACCTAGTAATTCATTAGAAACATTTTCTATGTCTATACCACAGGACAGCTATGCCCTGCTGATGTTTTAGAACAAATCTGTTATTTGAAATAAATCTGGCCAACAGGAGAAAAAGCAAGAAAACAACATTTCTCAGAATCCAAACTGGCGTTTGATATAGGTGATTCATTGAGTGATTTATTTATTTTTTTTGAAAGGAAATGGAAAATACACCACTTTCCTTCTAACTACTAGTGAAAGACACAAAGCAATGTTACAGATACCTCAACCGTAACAATGATCTGGAGATATTTGTTTCTTACTCATGGATAAAAATGTTTTTAAGGGCTCAGCTTCAGTTGACATGGTTAGTGACTTGAATCATAACTATCTGTGTAAAACCAAGTATATGAACAACTTAAGTTTTTCATGAAAGTCTTTTTGTTTGCTAAATGTATTTTCTGGGAAAAGTGTTTCTCTGATCTAACAATAGCGATGACAATGTGGTGACTTCTGCCATGAATTCTTTAAAAAAGTGTTAGCCCAAAATTTTTTCCATATATAAGCATTTTACCCTTCTCATGCACTCGACATAAGAGTATAGCAAAGGTATTGTAGATGGCACAGAAAGAAGGCTGATCTTGTAACAGTGTCCAGTTGGTAAAAAATATTTTGAACTTGCTGAGACTGAAAAGCATGTTAAAATGTGAAAGAAAACAGGAAAATTGATTTTGCAAGTCAGTGAGTTTTGCATGGACCATTCTATTGGACTGGTTGCAGTAAGCAAGTGAGAAACACTTGGACCAGTGAAAAGAAGTATTAAGATTGTCTCCATTTAAAATCACAGAATCCCAGCATGAAAAATCATTTGGAAATTATATTGATGACTAATTGCAGTTTGACTCATAATAATTACCAAACTAACTGCAAGCTTGTTTGTGGAGCTGTTTCTCACCTATTTTGTAATAGCACATAGGTTATAACACTCTGAAATCACAGAATCACAGAATGGTCAGGGTTGGAAGGGACCTCTGGAGATCATCTAGTCCAACACCCAACAGGAAACTACTTGATAAAAGATGGATGTAGTCCACATAATGGGACTTCATATTAAATCCCTTTTCACAGCATATCTTGACTGAAGGGACTTTCCACATACCTTGCTGGAGCTAAGCCATTCCACAGTCTAACATGTAGGAACCGTGGGACTAGATGGGCAAAAAAGCAAGAGGGAGTATTTAATTGTATGAAAAAGGCCCTGAGAAAAAATGCTGTAACGGGATGCATAGGTTTCTGGTTTCTGCATCCTGTAATGTTTTTCCCTTTTAGAGAGACATGATCTGATAGAAAATGTACACACAGCCCAGGAAGCAGAACCTGGAACGCTCTGTTCTGTAATGAACCACAGAAAAAAAAATATTTCCTGCCTGAATCTGATACATGTCTTTTACAAGTTTCTGATATTGGAAAGTATCCAGTTATTCACACTAGTATTGACGATATCTAAGCACACGTGCTTACGTTAGTGCTTTCCTATGATTAAGGCGGGGAAAAGCAAACACATATTTCTTCATAAATCAATGGATAGACTCTTTGGAAAGAAGTCATAATATATGATTGTGTCTAACTAAAAGAGTGTTTCTAAAATGGTTTCTACATTTGAGCTAGTTACCCAAAAAGTGGGAAGGAGGTCTTCTAGGTCAGTGGAGACCTAAGTCTAAATGCAGCAACCTATATAGAGGCCCTTGGTGTCATTTCGTATAAAAGAAGATGTCTAAGGCAACCTCGCAGCACTGAAGATGTTGCAAAGGACATACTGAAGACCCACGCTCTTCCAAATTGTAGCTGGAGGCCTGGCAGGATACTCTGGGGCATCTCAGCAGGTTCTGGACACCCAACTGAATTAAGTGCTTAGATGAGACAATGATGGCTGTCCTGGAAGACACTTATCCCATGCTAAGATGTCTACATTTTGACAGGTTTATTGCATCTTAAGTTCTGTTATCTTCATTGACCTAGCTCCACCAAGCAGAGGAACCCGGAGCAGTTTTTTGGAAAAGCTAACCTTGTAGGTTCAGGTGAACCTCCAGCTGAAAAGCAGATGAGATCAGTAACACTCAAGGCATCCTTGTTTTTTAAGTGTGTACTCCTGTACATTTTATTTCATGGCTTTAATAGCATTGTTATCACCCCATGTACCCATTGTAGCCTTTTAATAACTAAGATAGAATTCAACTTACTAAATTGTATGTACCTATAGCGTAGCTGTCTTCATCTAAAATTAGTTCCCTTTATAGTTACTGGAGAAAAACTAATTTTTGAGATGTGATGCACGTTGCCCTGAATGTCGCATCCTAAACCAGACCACATAAATCTGGGATTAATAACATGCCTTTTTTTGTCAACTGGCAATAAAAGGAATTTGGAGCAAATAGTCTGCATTACAGATATTTCAGTCCAGGGGAATTGAATCTCACCTCCTACTCTCCATCAACGAAGTGTAACGAACTGGAAGTGTCTGTTATCTATGAGGAAGTTTAGTTTGGACCAGACATCCCAAAAGGTATCTGTAGAGACAAAAAGAATCATCCAAACCCGAACTTGCAGTAGCCAGAAATTGTTTTAGAAGCACAGTAAATACATACTCTCAGACTTCTGTTTTCCTTGTGTGACTGATGTCATATAAATCATGTCTGTACTAATAAATTCATCTTCCTCAGAACGATTGTCTTCAGAGATGTGGGTCTGAGGGCTTTGTTTCAGTTACTATTCCAAATTCAAGTGTGCTTACTGACCATGTCCAGTTTGAATTGCCATCTTTGTCCTGTGTGCTGACATTCTGCAGTATTTTATTGGTATCAAAACTGGAACAGGGACTACCTTTTTATTTGGTTTGCCTGGTACATGTTTGGACATGGTAGAACCTTAATACAAAACATAATAAGCAGGAACCTCTGGGGAGCTGGGGAAAGAAATGGGATGTAAAAAGAGAACCATACAAAAGGAAGATACAGGTACACTCAAAACAAGGTCAGGTACAAAACAGGGCCATTGCAGGGCATAGTGATTGTTGAATTTACACCCACCTGCAGTTATGCTTTGAGGAGAAAGCCTGACAGTGAGCTGCTCAGGTGGTTAGAGCTAAGTTCTGCTCTATTTTATCTGTTGACCACACAAGCAACAGCTAAACAAGCAGTTTAGCAATCAGCTCCCAGAAGAGCATACACGCTTTTCTCTTCACGTCCACTGTTGGCAATGAGAAGTCACCACAAAATGTTCCTGGATATACAACCTGCAGATTAAAAAGAAATAGCTAACTCTCCTTTCCTGTCCTCAGCTCTTAACAGCTTAATACCTTTAGCTAGTGTCTTGCTTACATTTAGGATTTGGGGGATGGGAATCCTGTCCCACACTGCATCATTACAGCTGCAGAGCACCAGGAGAGATCAGTTTTGTGGTAACAGCTGTGGATGTGGATTTGCAGAAGCTGCAGCTGTGTGCAGAGAGGAAATGGGGAGGGTGAGAAACATAGGGCTAATGGCTCATCAAACCCAAAGCATCAGGGCAGAAATTTATGACCAACACTATGTGAACCGTGCAGCAATAGTCTGGGGCTACTCGTTGCAGGTTGAAGCTTTTCCAGGTTTGATTTCTCATCCATCCAGCTCAAGCTAAGCAATCAAATGTGTTTGCCAGACAAACTGTGGCCTAAAGGGGGAGAACACACCAGCTGGGAGTCAACCTAGAGCTGAAAAATTCTCTGATGTTGTAAGCAGCAGGTATTTCACATCCTACTTCTGACACTGAAGATGAAGAGGAGCTATCGAGAGTATGCCACTTTTTAATGGCAACTTACGTTCTGAAGTCAGCTGGGCTGACGTTTACTGATACTTAGGAGAATAGAGCCTACAGAGAAAGGGTAGATAGTGATGCTGTCTTCTACAGGCTACCCGATCAAGGGGTGCCTATTGACGAAGCCTTCTTACTCCAGCTACAGGAGACATCACACTTGCAGGCTCTCGTCCTCATGCGGGACTTCAACCACCCCGACATCTGCTGGAAAACTAGCACGGCAAGCTGTAGGCAATCCAGGAGACTCCAGGAGTGCATCAAAAATAACTTCTTAAGCCAGGTAACAGGCAGCCCCACCAGAGGAGATGTGATACTGGACCTGATGGTCACGAACACAAGTGATTTAATTGGTGACGTCAAAATTGGAGGTGATTCATGCACTGTTGGAGTTTGCAGTCTGGAGGGATATGGGTCAGGGAAAGTAAAGTTGGGACCCTGAATTTTAGGGAAGCAAACTTCCAGCTTTTCAAGGAGTCAGTCAATAGGACCTCCTGGGAAACTGCCCTCAGGGACAAGGGAGCAGAACAGAGCTGGCAGATCTTTAAGGACACTTTCCTTAGACCTCAAGAGCTCTTGATCCCCAGGTGTAAGAAATCAGGAAATGAGGGCAAGATACTGGCACGGCTGAATTGAGACCTGCTGGGCAAACAAAAGGGCAAGAAAGAGATGCACAGGTGGTGGAAGCAGGGACAGGTATCCTGGGAAGAGTATAGGGACGCTGCCTGGTTGTGTAGGGATGGGGTCAGGAAGGCCAAGGCACAGCTGGAGCTGAACTTGGCGGGGGACACGAAGAATAAGAAAGGCTTCTACAGGTGTGTCAGCCAGAAAAGGAAGATCAAAAAAAGAGTACTCCCCCTGATGAGCAAGACTAGATATAAGGAAGAATTT
The DNA here is from genome assembly GCA_017639485.1 of Pluvialis apricaria. Lineage (NCBI taxonomy): Eukaryota > Metazoa > Chordata > Aves > Charadriiformes > Charadriidae > Pluvialis > Pluvialis apricaria. The sequence goes on from CM030009.1 coordinate 124,619,254, forward strand.
TTTTACAATGAGGGTGGTGAAACACTGCCCCGGGTTGCCCAGAGAGGTGGTAGATGTCCTGTTCCTGGAAACATTCAAGCAACCTGATCTAGTTGAGGATGTCCCTTCTTATTGCAGGGGAGTTGGACTGGATGACCTTTAAAGGTCCCTTCCAACCCAAACAATTCTATAATTCTATGTTGACACAATCCACATTTTAACATCCCCTTTCCAAGCTATAACAAGCTGTCCCTCAACCTAGATGACTCATGAACTGCATACTGGCCTCTTCCGAAGAAAAGGAATTACTTATCTGTATGCTCTAACCTAATGAAATTACTGCTCTGGTATGTGACTGGTTTGCTTTGAATCTGTGAATTTTCAGTCCTGTGAAAAAATGCAAGAAAACAATTTCAGTAAATGGGCAAGATGACTTTGCATTCAGAGAGAGCAGAACTGTGGTTTAGCTGCTGGTGTAACTACAAAGCAGTTTCACAGAATGGGAAGGATCCAGTGCGTCCAACACCATGAACAAAAGTTTTACTGGTTCTGGCACAGAATGTTCAGCTGTAGAAGCAGGAGAGGGTTTCTTCTGTATTCTTGTTTGGAAAATTGTGAGCTAGCTGAAGAGCACTGTTTTAGTTATCCTGAAACTACTGGGGATTTGTGTCACATCTGGATAAACACTGTCCCTTTTCCCTACTGGAATGGGATTAAAACATCCAAGCAGACTACATAAAATCCAGTTAAATTCCTTCTGTTTTAATAGAGAAGACATAGCAGCTCTTAACAGAGCTCCTCAAAAGGTATTTATACATCGAGGAGGCTATTCTCCCCTTTTGACATCAACTCTGCAGCCTCATGGTTAAGACACTTCCCTAGGAAGCGGAGTATATGTATTCCAACGTTGCTTTAGAAATTGCAAACCCTGCACAGATATAGGTGTCCAGAGCAGTTGTGGATGCCCTGTAGGTCTTTCTTGGCCTCTTTCTCCTATTTCAGAAGGGTATGGGTCTCTCACAAACCATCTGCCAGCCCCACACAGAGGTACTATTGACACTAGACACTTATGTTTGGGCATCTTAACCACTTCCAGAAGTCATTGGGAAGAGGGAGAAGAGGGGATAAAGAGGAGATATTAATGAGTGCAAGCCACTCCAAATCTCTGGTGACATCAGGATGAGGGCACTCTTCTAGGAGGGATGTTTGCTGCATCACAGACAGGGGAAGGATCCATCCAAGTTTCCTACACAGTGGGTGAAGTATTTTATTCATGTAGCTACCAACTGTGAAGAAGATGAAGACCCGAGCACTACTTGCACTTCTCTTTGTGTCTGATTTTCCCATAAATGTCCTGAATTAGGTACCTTTTTCTCAACTGAATGGAATGATCCAGTCTGATTTTTTCTTTTTTCCTAATGAGTTGGACAAAACGGGGAAAAAAAGGTTATACTTATTTGTTTCAAATGAAGTACCACCTCTAGGTCCCTGGTTGAGCTGCAGGAAAAGAGCAACAGAAGAGTAACAATTATTGTAATCATCTTTACAGGATCAAATGCTTCATTTCCAAAGTCTAAGCCTTAATTTTAATTTTGTGTCTCTTAAAGAGACTCTTCAATAGACATTTCTGTGTTTTATTTAGTTTTTACAGTCACAGTTTGATGTGGCAATTAACAGATTACACTATTGCCTGATTACAGATCCCAGTGCTCTTTTTCAATAATGATGTTTCACATTCATATTTCTCTTTGAGAATATTTTCTTACAGTACAACAATGGACAGCTTCCAATTCATCTGTGGTGAGAGAGGTTTGGAAACAGGATTGATGTATGCATTGGTAAAGGTCTGGTAGGAGAAAGGAACAGTCTCTATCCAGATCTGAAAAATAACTTCCAGACAATTATTTTAAGCATTTAATCAAAGAACGGTCTGATGATCTTGGAGAAACAATGCATTGGATGCAAAATATAGAGAATGTCTATGACTGTTTTTCGGGAGCACTTAAAAGCAGCTACAGGAGTCCCAGGATGGTGACTTTTCAGGCTTCTTGTTTCAAGTGCAATTAAAATTCTAACACCGTCATTTAAAGCATTTTAAGGAAATCTTAAAGCTTTAGCTGTAGCTTTCTGCTACAGATGCTTGTTGATTTTTTTTTTTTCCCTCTTTCTTATTTGTCCTGTCATTTTTTTAAGGATTGCTACTTTATGAGGGAGAAATATTGATTTATGGATCATTCCTTTTTGCAAATTTGCACTACAGTGTACAGGCCACCCAGAACTCTGTCTTTGATTATTATTACATTGCAGGTTGTATTTCATTCTGACCATCTATTCATGTTGTTCTGGTTACTCCTTCCCCCTCAGAAAGGAAGAATACATAAATCCCTTAGTTCTAGTTACTCAGATTGCTTCCTACTATCTTTTTTTCTGAACATTATCAGTCTCACAATCACCTTGAGAAACTGAGGAATGTCTTGATATATTGTGTGGGCCAAATGTATCCTCACTAAAATTCCCATTGGCTGAGGTAAACTGTTGCTCTAGATGGAGAAATGATGCTACTAGGATTATTACAGCTGTAAATTTGTAGTAGGAAAAAAAAACCCGGAATATTTCAAATATCTGCAAGAAAGAAGCCACTTTCTAGCTCATTGCAACCATGTAATGTTTTAAGCTATCATGCAAATTACTTAGCCCAGCATAAAGCTGAACGCACACATTCCTGTTCTAAAAAACTGGGCTAGGATTTTCCAGAAGGTGCAGTATAGTTGTTATGTACTGAGTCATCTCTGCACTAATATTTACATAACAATATATTATAAATTACTTTGGAATATTAGTACACCAACTTAGGACTTACTGATGATGAACAGAGTGAAATAATTAACTTACAGGTCTTACTCACAGGAAGGTGGCTAATACATCCCAGAAGAAAACATGCCTTTTTTGATGTCTCATCCATTTTAAAGCTTGTTATCCTCCGTTTTGCATTCATATACTTTGTTATTCTGTTGTCTCGTCTTTTGTTAGCCTAGATAAAATTTGCAATTTATTAGACTCTCTTTTGAATGTCAGTCCCATCTCCTACACCATGTCAAACCTCAACCAGGTTCAGTTATAAACATTTTTTTAGAATTGAACTCCCCGTCCAAGGACACAAGTAAACAATGAAAATAGTGATTGGCTTCCACAGCACGGGAGCCCTCAGGACCCTTACCTGATATCAATTCTTCATGTCAAAGTGAGATGTGAATTAAAATTTTTCCAAGTTTCCACTAAGTGTGTGTTTCCTTCGTGGAGATGTAATCTAAACCACATTTTCTCTCTTTATACATAATGACACATATGTCAATATCGAAAGTCTTATTAAAGTCAAAGTATATCTTGTCTATTGCTTTCAGTTTACTCATTTTGCCAGTTATTCATGTGTTATAGCTATGGGTTGATACTCCTCCTTTGGATCAGGCACTTGAGATGTAACTTATGCAAACTGACCAAGGTGTTTGTTGATTAGTGAATACACTTTGAGGTAATAAGCAAATCAGCCAGTAATCTCAGTCTGTAATCTAAGGAACCAAAATAATCCAATCAGCAAAATAACAAGATACTAGTATTAATTGACTTTTATACACTTATGCAGGCATTTATGTGCAGCTATGAAACTATTAATTACAGCTCTTAAATCTAATTTAAGTTCTAGATCCACTATTAAATTACAATTTTATAAATACTGTGACACAATGCTATTTCCCCCCACCGCCATATGTTGACCTGATACAAAGTACAGTGGGTTGTCCAACAGGGGACCCTCAACCATCCTGGTGGACTCAGGTCTGCAGGTTGGCATCACTGGTGTCTGTAGCTGCCTACACTCTTGCTGTCAGAAGATTCTCTTACTATTGTTCTTTGATTTTTTCTTTATTTTCCATTTTTCTGAGTTTGAGCTCAACTTTTCACTGCCCTCGCACCCCATTTTCTCTTCTCAAACTCCTCTCAAATAAGCAGTCCTTTCCTAATTACATTTTCCCCTTTGATCCTAGTTTTGCTTCTAGTTTATGCAAAACCTGATATTTCTGATAGCATTCCCTAGGCAATCTTGGCCTTTTATGGTGGTACCGATATGGTACGTGTGAGTGCGATTGCAACCCAAAACACCCCTGTCATTTTCCAGTTCATACTGGTTGCATTTACTTTACCATATCCAGTCACTTGACATAGTTATTCTACTTTAGCCTTGATTTTTCTGCCTAGTTCCAGTTGAACACAAGTAGGTTCTTATCTCATGTGCAAGCAGTTTGCATACCAGAACAGCAGAGTAACGTTTTCATATTTCTGCTTTGTGTACGTAAAGGGAAACACAGAAGTTCCCTTTTAAGGGCTTAGCTACTGTGAGGCCTCTTCATCTCACAGGCCTGCTTGATGGAAATTTGAAATATGAGATGTGTTTTGCTATCAACAAAGCCTTTATGAATTTATGCATTGATTTTTCAATAATGTGATGCAGAATTTTTCCCTGGATCAGACCAGGCTAACGATTCAAATACTCCTTTAGTTCCCTTTTTAGGCAGAAGTTCCATATTCATCTTCCCAAAGCTCTAAATCACTTCTTCTGCGAGGTGATTGCCTTCATGAGGTTGGTTGTTCATGGTTCACAGATTTGTTCAATTCGTTCCTTAAGCCTCGGTGGTGAATCTCGTCAGACTTGACTACGCCTCTGCCATCTCACTGCTATCTTTAATCTTGCAGATGGATGTGTCCTGTCTTCTATTGTAGTGAAGACAATTTACATGAAGATTTATTGCATTTCCCCTGTGGATGACTAGGTGTTTAAATTTCACTACTTGGGTCATCCACATGTCTGTGTAGCTTTAGGAGAGAAATAGAAAAAAAAGCTTTTACGTTGTGACATTCTCATATGACAGATCTGCAGATTACAGTCTCACGGACTTTTGTCTTGCTTGTCCTTTGCTCTGTGGAAAGCAAACACTTTGGGTCAGTGAAGTACCACTCCCACAGAGCCAGAGAGTGTTTACCAGGAAACTTTCTGTTTGCCAAAGTAATTTTTCTTTAATATTCCATGTTGTACAACCAGGGCATTTTTTCATCTGCTGCAAGAATACTTTTAGTGCCAAGCAACAAATCACAAGCTCTGTTCAGCTTATCAAATAAACAAGTTAATGCATATTTACCTTAAAAGAACGTCACCATCTGAAAGCCTGAGTTTAAGAGTAAATTACGTCTCCTTTCCTTGATTTTCCTTCCTAAATCTTTTCATTTCTTTGTCCCTTACTCCTCTGTGAAAGGCCTGAGCAAACACAGAGAAAACCGTGCATAGTGACAATAATATTGGTCAAATGTGTGGACCAGGGTGAAGGTCAGGTAGTCTGGAGGGAGGTTCAGTGGATACCTCCAGCTTCCCAGTTCTGTGTTCGGTCACCTCTTCTGTTACAACCTCTCTCTTGGGTCCGTTTGCTCTGGCATCTTTAGTCAGGCACAAACTGTTCAAGCAAGAGATACAAAACATAAAGCAAGTGTTTATTGCTTTATATTATTTTTATCATAGGCAAAGGTGGCCATGGTCTGACAAGCTTTGAGGTTAATAATAATAAGCCCACAGCCGTGCAGAATCTTTGCTGGCGGAGCAGGCACCAAGGGGGCTGGTTAGCCTCCCCAGCTCGTTAGAGTGCATCTCCAGTGCTGTTGAGATACCAATTTCCACCAGCTCTGTGGACACTGATAGCTCTGCTGACTCACCCAAAAGCCTGGTGATTCCCAACTAGCTCCTGACCTGTATCCCTAGCTTTTATCCCTTTTTTTTTTCTACTAGGAATTTCTACATTTCTGTGTTGATATTTTCCTTTTTGAATCATTCAGCTACTAACAACCCTATCTCAACAGTCCTTCCTCTCTCTCTCTGTTTTTATTTTGCTGGTTTTGTACAAACTACTGCTCTGCTCTTTCCCAGCAGTAGGAGTCCAGGGTACGTACTTGGGCCATGGTCATCAGGAACACAGGCAGCACGGGTCTGGGGGGAGCTTACGTCTGGGGTTACAGACCAACAGGCTTACACTCATTCTCAGTGTAAAATTCAAAGCTCAAACTATTTGCACATGTATTTGTATGTGTACTTTTCTATTGCAAGCCTGCTGAACAATTTTTGATTCAGTGATGTTCAGTGACAATAATTTTGACAGGTGAATGAAGATTTATACGCTGGTGCTGGGCTTTATAAGCCCCAGTTATGGGCTCCCCGGGTCAAGAAGGACACGGAACTGCTGGAGAAGGTCCAGCAAAGGGCTACCAAGATGATTAGGGGATTGGAGCATCTTTCTTATGAGGAAAGGCTCAGGCACTTGGGGCTTTTTAGTCTAGAGAAAAGAAGACTGAGGGGGGATCTTATCAATACTTATAAATACTTAAGGGGAGGGTGCCAGGGGGATAGGAACAGTCTTTTTTCAGTGGTGCCCAGTGATAGGACAAGAGGTAACGGGCACAAACTTGAGCATAGGAAGTTCCATCTTCACATTAGGAAGAACTTCTTTCCTCTGAGGGTGGCAGAGCACTGGCACAGGCTGCCCCGAGAGGTGGGGGAGTCTCCCACACTGGAGCCATCCCAAACCCACCTGGACGCCGTCCTGTGCAACTGCTGTAGGTGTCCCTGCTGTGGCAGGGGGGTCGGACTGGATGATCTCCGAAGGTCCTTTCTAATCCTGAGCATTCTGTGATTCTGTGGTTTGTTCTTGCCATCACCTCCACGTTTGCAGCTGGAACAGTTCATTGGTGAGGATGCTCAACTGGCTGTCAAAGCTGTGCATCAAGTCAGATACACAAGGACAGTTAAGCCAGCTGAAGTCTTTTGTGAAGTGGAGGAGGTGGTTGATTTGGTAAACCTATACAGTCCAAATATTGTTTTAAGGTGTTCCTTTATTTTGCTCATGTTCAAATCAAAAGGGCAAATGAGAGGCAATATTCACCTCATCTGTACCTAACATACCCAGTGAGCCACCCCAGACTCCATCTGCAGAGAGGCTTCTCTTCAGGGCACCATGGGGAGCAAATCAGTGGTGTTTCCCTAACCCATCCCATGGAGGCCCCTGTCCAAAGTGCAGCCTGCTGTGATATACACTTCGGTTCAATGTGGTGGATCCCCCAGAACAGCTTAGGGGACCACTTCCAGTCTAAGTGAAGATTTTGCACTGACCATTAATTGGTGGGACGTTACATTTGGACAGCAGGCATACAGAAGCTTCCTCTCCTGCCCACGGGAATGACCAAACACGGGAGGGTGAAACCCAGGCCAGACCTTTAACTATGGAGAAAGCAGAGGCCACCAAACACACTGTTGAGTATTGCCACTAATAAGTAGTTCCAAATAGTAATTTTCCCATGAGCATGGTGTCCTGCGTGTCCTGTTGCCCTCTAATAAAGAGCAGCCATCCATCCCCTTCCTGGGCAGCATGGGATGGCCAAGGACATGCTCTGCACACACATTAATTTGCTGGGGACTCATTAGGATGGCTAATCTGGGGATGAGACTGCATAGGTGTCATGAAGGAGGCTTTCCCACCTCTCTGCAAGCCCAACCCTGCAAGTTTTTATATGAGTTCGGTAGATTTGCTCAGGGTGTGATACTTGATTGCAGTTTCAAATCTACACACAGTGACATGCAGACAGAAAGGCTTTGTATAAAGCCTTTATTATATTGATTTATTATATTTATTATATTTATTATATAAACACAGACCTGCTCCCAGTAGGGACAGCTGTATCTCTATAGGACAGCTTCATGTCAGTGCAACTGAAATAACTGTCTCAGCTTTTGCTGCTTTATTTTTTCATGAGGTGATGACAGTATCTCTAGGAGCCCCTGGAGATTTGTCATTTTAATTTGAGGTATCTCACTTAGTATTGTTTCCTTATAGAAGATGCTTTTCATTTTTCTTTTAAGGCTTGTAAACAAATGTTGAGCAATGAAAAGTAGCTTACACTTCACTTTGCTTGAATAAAAAAAAAAAAATGAGTTGGAAGAAACTTTGAAAGTCCAAATGAAGAATCCCCAGACCTAAAGCATTCCAGACAGCTGTTTGCCTAAATTGGCTTCGCCTCTGTTGAGTTTAGTCTCTGCTGAATTGGTTCTGGGAGCCAATTGCACCCCCACTCCCTCCCAAGAGACTGGTCTCTCAGAGTAAATAATAAAATAACATAAAATCAAACTTTAAACACAGTACTATATATTAAATAAAAGCCAATGCAATTCCAGTGATTCATGCATTACAGTATGACGAACTGTATGATATTTTCTTTCTCATTCATTATCTACATAGCCTTAAATAAGTATGAGGAAAGAATTAATATTTAAGATTATGTTCCTTCAGAGACAAAATTTCAAAAATTTGAGGAATGTGGGGGAATAGAAATCTCTTCCTGAAGACAGGCTCAGTGCCAGAAAAGAGAGTCCTATCACAAAATATTTGTCTTATTATTTTATCACTAATTAAAACTTTTCTTCCTCTGTGGAAGTTGATTGGATATCATTAGCACTACACAGTGTTTGTAGATAATGCACAGTTATCTTATTCTATACAAACAGTGATTGATTTGTAGCTGGGTTGTATTTCCCATGAAAAACCTTAACACTTTTCTTTCTTCTGAGTTTTCTTATCTTTGATTTCTTGTTATATAATTCTCTATAAAGATTATAAAAGCTGCATCGAACATGTACTGCCTGCCGTTGTTTTCTATGTTTACTTGTCTGCTATTTATAATATCAGATCTATTTATTATATGATATAACACGTAGAACATCTCTGAGAGTTAGGATTAAATGGCACCTGCCTTCCTGTCCTGCTCTCTGAAGGTAAAGGGTCTGTGATTTCCCCACACCAACTGTCTCCCTCAGCATCCGGGCCACAGGAAAAGCTCTGCTGGAACCTCAAACGGGTCTTGAGCCTTGTCAGTCTGCAAGGAAGTCCTCAGAGCCCTAAAGTCAAAGACAAGCAATAATTTTGGTCTATAGGGGTGATCGGATATTACTTTTCCATGTAGCTCTTTCAGCTGGACTTGCAGTGTTGTAGAATGATCCTGGTGAGTCCAAACTTAAATGGCAGCATTAGATCACAGCAAAAGTCAGCCTAACCTCACTGTCTTTCTGCAGAAAAGGCCAAAAGCAAAGTCTTAGGAAGATTTGAAATGCAGGATAAAGATATGATGCTTTCCAGCCTCTGCTGTATTCCTTGAATTAGAGACTATGTATTTGTATTTAATATCTTTGACAGATTTTTCTTTCATAAGTTGGCCTAATAAGCTTCAAAACCACAAAATTTTTCAAAAACATAATGCAACAAGTTTTAAGAAGAAAACTTCACACAAGTTATATTAAAATAGTTCTGCAGGTGTCATTATCATCTACAGAAAGGCAGGCACCAAGCCTTCACTTAATAACCTTCTCGCTTTTGAAACCAGTCATTGTGCCTTTGCATGGAACCTCCCCACCTTACTTTTCAGTAGAAATTAGCACAAAAATAATTCTATTTTGATAAACTTGACAAATTAGAACTGAGTTCCTGATTCACTCTACTTTGTGCTGCATTTTTCCAAACATCCTAAGATACATTTTATGTATCTTAGTATACATAAACCCTGTTGCATATACTTACAAGTTATTCAAGCACGGTTGTTATTGCTTTTCTGGAATGACCCCATTCTGGGTACACTAGCGGCATATTTATTAACTATGTTGTACTCTATGATACCATGGATTTGAATATTTAGCTACTCTGTGTTAACGATGACTAAGACTGAGGGAATGACCACAACTGTGCAAAACTCTTTGGCGTACCTGAACTAGTTTCTAAGTACAACTTTGACAGAAGTTTGCCCCTCCGCTCTCATGAGACCCCACCTGGAGTACTGCATCCAGCTCTGGAGCCTCCAATAAAAGAAGGACATGGACCTATTGAAGCAGGCCCAGAGGAGGGCCTCAAAGATGATCAGACAGCTGGAGCCGCTCTCCTATGAGGGCAGGCTGAGAGAGCTGGGGTTTTTCAGTCTGGAGGAGAGAAGGCTCCATGGAGACCTTATAGCAGCCTTCCAGTACCTGAAAGGGGGCCTACAAGTAAGCTGGAGAGGAACTTTTTATCAGGGATTTTAGCGATAGGATGAGGGGTAACAGTTTTAAACTGAAAGACAGAAGATTTACATCAGATATCAGGAAGAAATTTTTCTCTGTGAGGGCAGTGGGGCATTGACACAGGCTTCCCAGAGGAGTTGTGGATGCCCCATCCCTGGAGGTGTTCAAGGCCAGGCTGGATGGGGCTTTGAGCAACGTGGTCTGGTGGAAGGTGTCCCTGCCCATGGCAGGGGGGTTGGAACTAAATTATCTTTAAGGTCCCTTCCAACCTAAACCATTCTACGATTCTGTAATTCTAAGAAATATCTGACTGCACTGGGCCCTCATCCAGAAAAGTACTTAAGCATACATGTAAGTTTAAGCATAGGAGTTTTTATATTTAAGCCAAAAGACTGAGCGTCTTGGAGAACAAAACTCTGCATGTGTGACTGCTAGCTTTAAATAAATAATTTTAACACAGAGGGATGCTGCTAGATGTAAAGCATTTCTCTATCACAAGGCTAAGCCGGCAGAAGTTTAGTGCGGCGGTGGGCAGAGGTGGTTTTTCTGTTCTTACTGTGCTCTCCCTTGAGCGTGAGGCATTTACAGCCATTAAACAGAAACAAACTGTTCCCCATTCCAAAATCACCAACAGAGGAGATTCTTCTACCCTGACATAGAGGTCTGTAGGTTATATATTTACGTCTAGATGTGCTTTATGGTTATGGACATACTTGCACAAGATGTTCACCAAAGTCCAAAACATGAAGAGTTAATGCCACTACCTGCAAGAGAAAGTTTTGTAGCATATTGACAATAAAAAATGCTCTTTTGGCAGTGCCTAACTCTCCCATAGCTACAGAGAAAGTTTAGGCATCTAAGACAGAGCTCCATATGCTACTATCCCACCAAAACCGTATATTAAATCTAAAATGTGTTACGCTTGGTAACTGCTAAGCAGATAGTTTTTTTAAGTTTCATGGGATGAAACATCAGTCCCTAGTACACCAAGACAAGCTGTGTCCCAATGCTTTTATTAAAGTAAGAAAGAAGATGAAATCTAAACCCACTTTTACTTTTTAAGAATAAAAAATATCGTGTTGCCTAACCAGGGGCAATGCTTTAGTAAACTATCTTATTTCTAGGTGAAAACATCCAGTGATGTACCTAAGAACTGATCTGGGCCCTGCAGTTTCCTTCGGTTTACAAGAAACAAATTGCATGTATTTGCAGCTGAGGAAAGAGGTAATTTTTAGTGACACTGAAACTTTGGCTTCAGATGTTCGGTTTTCCACCAGAGGGCACTCCTATATTTTTAATGAAGGCAAGTTTCTGAACAACATTCAGCTTGCCGTGTACGCTACAATTCTAGCTGCGACATGGCAAGCAGAAAAATGCAGAATTGAATTCACCTCGTTGCACATCTGTCAACACTATGCATCATCTGGTACCCTCCACTGCTAGCTGATCGTGCACAGCAAGTCTTCAGCCTGCCAGATGCGTCAGGCTGATGCACATAAAATAAATAGTCAATCAGTTCACACACAGAGTGTCTGATGTGGCCAATTTATGACCCGGTTTAACCTGGGATTGAAGGGATCTGCGTCTTCCTCCTGAGAAGTAAGGACACCACCTGTGTCACAAGGGTTGGTACCAGTTTCCAACATTTTCTATGGAATATTCCATCCCTTGCGCTGTCCAGTGATTTTATCTTAGTTTGTGGAAATATACACTGTTATAAAAATTAAATCACTTCAACAGTTCATGCAGCCTGGGTTGATTTTGTAGATTTGATGATCATGAATTTATATCAATATACAATGAACCACAAATATCTGCACTCAAATCTGTAGATACCGAAGAGCTTGTTAGTTTAGATGGATGCTGTTCCTGTCAGGAGACATGTATTGTAGGGTATTTGAGCTCTTTTTAGTTGTTTTTCCTCATTTTTTAGAAAGATATTGCTGTAGTTAAGGTAATATGCTTGGATGAAGAAAACCTAAGTAGTTTGTTTTTGATGACAGAAGAGAAAGCGTAGTTTTTAGGGCATCCACAAGAGGAAGCCAAAGCTTTTTTAAGAAAAGTCATAGAATCATAGAATGTTTTTTGTTGGAAGGGACCTTGAATATCATCTCATTCCAACGCCCCTGCCCTGGGCAGGGACACCTCCCACCAGCCCAGGTTACTCAAAGCCCCATCCAGCCTGGCCTTGGACACCTCCAGGGATGGGGCAGCCACAACTTCTCTGGGCAGCCTGTTTCTGTGCTTCCCCACCCTCAGAGTAAAGAATTTCTTCCTAAGATTTAATCTAAATCTCCCCTCTTTCAGTTTAAAACCCTTACCCCTCGTCCTATTGCTTCACTCCCTGATAAAGAGTCCCTCCCCAGCTTTCCTGTAGGCTCCTTTAAGTACTGGAAGGGGCTCTGAGGTCTCCCCAGAGACCTTATATGTTAGAATGCTAAAGAATGCTAGAGAAAATTAGAGGTTTGTTTCATCTAAGCATATAAGACTAAAACACATTTCTTAACAGGCTCTGTCAAGGCTGAATTACTTCTTAAGGATTTATTAAAGATAGTCTCATTCTTTAGTTACTGAAATACTTGGCAAAGGCAGTTTAAGGAGAAAATAAAGTTTTCTGGTAATTTGACTAATATATATATGAACAGAGTCAGCAGGGATTGGAAGTATGACACACCAAATGGTTTACAAGTTCTGGCACCATGTCAAATTCTCACAGCAACTCTTAAACTGAACAGGTAAATGCTTTTCCCTTCCTGTAAAGGCAGTGAGAAGGAACAGCCTGAAATCAAACTGCCACACTCAGCTCTGCTCCAAGGAAACACCTATGTTAACCTAAACCCAGTTGCGACAACAAGGGAGAGCCAGGCTGGCCTAACACAGGTGTAAGCACGCTTTTTTTTTTTTTTTTTTAATTCTTTCCTTTTTTTGTATTATCGTTTTTCCCAGCTGGTTATAGCTGTGGACAAGGTGCTTACAAAATCACTAGTCTTCATGGAAACTACAGATGTCATGTGGCTGTGACCTGCTGGTCTCGTCAAAAGCAGAGAAAATCACAGAGAAGAGCTGGGCAGCTTTTGGTTACAAATGCACTTTGTTATAAGATTACTTCCTCAACTGCATCATTCTGTGATGACACTTCTACACCCTGCTACCTCCTGTGCTCCAGCTAATGAGTCAGTCACTATCGGTTCTGGGCCAAACTCATAATCCATAATATAATGAATGGGAGATCAAGAATATGAGGTCTCCTATGAACCTGTAATGTTGCTTCAGCAGGAGACAGATTCAGGATTCAAATATGGGGAATCTCCAGCTAGTTCATCTAGTGTCAATGACTAAGTTTATACAGATACAGAAAATCACATCAGTGCTCAAGCCTGTGTTCTGGCTCTCCATAACCTATCATTATAGATAAAGATATGAAAAAAAGAATTGATGGACGGGGTTTGAAGGAAGACCTAGAAAAATGACTAAAGCTAAGAATAGATTCAGGTCATGCCATGGAGACAGCATTTACTCTTCCTACTCTAGAATGCCATCAGTGATTGACCAATAGTGTGTATGTATCCTCTACAATACACAGGGAATGTGTTGGACTGCAATGGACACGAGTAAGGAAGACCTATCTGAGCTAGTTCATGTTTATTGGAAACAGCAGCACAAAGTTGCCAGGAGGAAAACCTACTCCCAACTAATTCATCTTCTCATCAGTGTGTTACCTTTGGAGCCTGCTTGACGGTGTCTCTATGTGGTCTGTAGGAATGATTAAAATGTGCTGTATTTCTTGCACCTCTCCATTTCTTCAGCTGCTTGGCTAATCATGATTGCCTTCATAGCTCTGGTGTGTATACACCACCCATTCCTGCCCTAGATCTGGGGCTATTTTTAGAATGCAGTGCAGCTGTTGACGTGTTTCCCTGTTGCACCATCATACAACACCTGTTCATGAGGATGGACAATACTACACATATCATATGTATTCCATATATGTGGAATATCCAGGCATGCTGCACAATTGCTATTTTGTCTTTGAAACACGACTGCTACTTCCCCAGAATTGAGCTCATACGCTCACTCACCTGCACGGTGCACTTACATGACACTCCTGGCATGAAAAAAATTTGCTTTTCATGCAGAACACTACATCTCACAGAGTCAACGAATGGTTCAGGTTGGAAGGGACCGTTAAAGATCATTTAGTTCCAGCCTTCCTATCATGGGCAGGAACAGTATGAGAGATTACAAAGATTCTATGGCTGGTGTGGTTTAAGACCAGCAGGCAACTAAGCCTCACACAGCTGCTCGCTCCCTCCCCCTCGGTGGGATGGGGGAGAGAATCGGAAGGGTAAAAGTGCAAAAACTCATGGGTTCACATAAAGACAGTTTAATAGGTAAAGCAAAAGCTGCATGCACAAACAAAGCAAAATAAGGAATTTACTCACTACTTCCCATTGATAGGCAAGTGTTCAGTCATCTCCGGGAAAGCAGGGCTCCATCACACGTAACGGTTACTTGGGAAGACAAATGTCAACTCCAGACGTCCTCCACCTTTCCTCCTTCTTCCCCCAGCTTTTTTTGCTGAACACAGCATCATACGGAATGGAATATCCCTTTGGTCAGTTGGGGTCAGCTGTCCCAACTATGTCCCCCCTACAGCTTCTTGTAGACCCCCCCAGCCTACCTGCTGGTGGGGCCATCTGAGAAGCAGAGAAGACCTTGATGCTGTGTAAGCGCTACTCAGCAATAACTAAAACACCAGTGTGTTATCATCAATGCTGTTGTGTCACAAATCAAAACCAACACCATACAAGCTACCATGAAGAAAATTAATTCTATCCTAGCCAAAATCAATATAATGGCAAACAGCTTCACTGATTGCAGCTGAAGGCCCATAGCAGTTGTTTTTCACAGTCTAAAATCATCCCTTTGTTTTTCTGTAGATCCTGTAGAGTATCCACCAGCCCTATGTGTAGACCTTTGCCCACCCAGAGTATCACATAATGCCTCTCTTTGAGAAAAAAATTTGAGTTTCCTATGAATTGTTCCACAAAATTAATAATTTCTCTCCCTTCTCCCCATTAAAGGCTGTCAATACGAATAAACTGGGTGTAGATGGCTAAAGTAATTCAAGATAGATCTCACCCTCCATACTGATATTCCAGACATTTTAATGGATGAGCTTATTTGCTTTGGTTGACTGTGTGGTACTTCTTGGCTAACAGGTGTCTTCAGTGCCTAACCAGTGCAGTCTTGTTTCTTATTAAGTGGTAATGGGTGGACTGGCTGGCAGTTATGGCTCATTAAGTGGTGGGTTAACATGAACGGTCTTGTTATTTGTTGTTAGTTCCTCAAATGCAGCAAAAAGGTAATCTATGTATCGTGTATCACCTCCTGGCAGGATGAGCCTCCTGCTACCACCCACTAACGGCAAAGCAGGTCCGATGATGCAGTTCATAAAGTGAACAAAGACAGCTTGGGCTCAGGGGAGATGCTTTATGCAGAAGATGAGATCAGGCTCAGACATCGAGCTGCTTGGGGCGATGTATTATTAAATGCTATCTACTGATATGCTACTTTTGTAGAAGCTGATTAATGACATCCTACTTTATTATTCCTTATCTTTTATCTTCACCTTGTTTCACAGATGTAGCTGGCAGTACACGGCGCTAACCAAAGACCCGTGGCACTCATTAGGTGGTGGCTGCTCCTCACAAGTGCCATCAGGCATGCAATTCCTATTCACGATTCTGCTAACGATGCTGGTTAACATGTTGCTGTGTTGCTGTTCAAGCAACCTAGACAACATGGTCTTGTCAGTCTCGAACTAACTTATCTTTTACTTATCATTTTCTTTGACACAATCCTCTGATAAGCCGAGAGATAAATACATGACAGACTCTGCAATGTATTCCCCCAGCACTATCATCTGAGCAGTAACACTATAGAGGGGTTTCATCTAACGAGTGCTTCTTTTGACCTGTTTTCTATTTTGTTAGAGTGTTGCAGCTGCAGATCTTAAGGCACATTTAAACTAGAAACAAATTCTTGTTTACCCGTTCCCCATGCCTCGGGAAGTTTTCTGCCTTTGTGTGAATGTGGGTGTTTAACGCTAGCAGCTCAGGACAGGTACTGGATACGGGCAAGCCAAACACGTTCAATTGCTTAAGGTCCTGTTTTGTATTAGCTTTGATGCTGTGATTAGAGGAGGAGCGATGCCCTCTAAGAGAAAACTGACTAGAGGAATAATTTTCTGCTGGGTTAGGGTGCCGGTTTTTCTCAGCAAGGCTGAGTCAGGCACCAGGACACTTTCGTTGAAGACAGCTGACATTATCTTGGTTACTTCTTACAGCAACCAGATGTGGATTTGGCAAGGGGGGACAAGAAGGAAAATGCAGCTCCTTGTTAGTACTGGCCCATTTGTTGGTAATGGTGTGAGCTGCTGGCATTACCTGAGCTATGGCCAGTATAAAATCAGTTCCAAAATAACACTTAGAGCTAGATGGAGTTCAGTCATTAAATTAACAACAGCATGGATACACTGTAGAGATAGCTTCTGCCCGGAGAACATGTCATGGAAAAGGGATGTTGTGAGGCAGAAGAAAAGTAGAGAGAGCATTAACTGAGCCACAGTGTCACTGCAGGTGAGAACGTGGGATTCCACACACCTTGCCAGTTGCTCTATCTCTGCTCCTAAAGCTGACTGCGTGACTAGTTCAGTTACAGATCATGGTATTAAGACACAAACAGTGTCTTTGTTGTCACACCATTGTGAGAATTTGGCTCTGTTTATTTTATTTCAGTGCTGCATAGGAAGCCTGATAATGATGCTGAACTAAGTTGCGGCAATGTACTCACCTCCTCTTTAAATCAGGACATTTTTAATACTTGTCTGCACATTTGCAAGGGTTTACTGAAAGATAAAGAATGGAAAATTTGAAAGAAGATACGTGGTAGATGAACTGGTTTTCAAGCCATACTTAGTGTTCCAGACTGCCGGTCACTGCAAGTCCATTCTACTGCATGCCCTCATCCTAGCTGATGGGAAGAAGACTGATTTAATGAATTGGAAGTGAATAAGATGCAGCTTTCTTAAGGTGCTTATAAAAAAAAGTGAAGTTACTGAACAGAAAATTGATTCTGTTTTACCTCTAACCAGGACACAAGGTGTGAGTGACAAAGCCGTGCTGAGCTCTGCCTTGTCTAAAAGCCAGAAAGCTCACAGAAGAACGGACAGAAAAATCTTCCTGCCCGATGATGACATGTGGTTTGTACCGTAACCCAGCCCCAGGTGGACAAAGCTCAGGTGTTGAGGCACTCTTTTCTCTTCCTCATACTGGGGATTTATCATCAGGTGTTTCTGTTACATCACTCAGGTGATTTTCCCCTTTCTTCACAGTTAGATGTTCAGACATGGAGACCCCAGCATTTTCAAAGGAAGTGCTGGGACAAGATGCTGCTTCCACTCGTGCAGAAAGCTGGGGTGAGCTCAAAGATCATCTCCTACCAATCTGGGGGGATCTCCACCTGAAGCAGCCCTTGCAGTAGAGGTGAGTATGTTGGACCACATCCCACCCACAGCCCTGTCTTCCTTGTCCTTTCCTTTTAATTCTTTCCCTTTACAGCATATCTACTTGACAAGGACTACAAGCACGTCAACTTACTGTTGATGAGGAGGGACCGTGCTGGTGGCTGAAGTGTGGAAACAGATGAAAGGAGACAAAAGGGGAGCTCAGCCATCTCTTCTAAATACGCTCCTGGAATGCAGCTGATTTGGAGCCATCTAACAGCTTCCCACTGTTGCTGGGGGATGTTCTATTCCGTTCTGCATCTGCATGTCTCGGTACCAGCCAGACTGTGGATAGTTTTCTGCTGGGTTAGGAAATGTTATCAACTCAGTAAGGAGGAAACGTAGTGCTGGCACTGGGAATGATCCTCCTCTTCTGACAGTGGTAACCTGTGTAAGCCATCCCAGGTCACTTTGCTTCCATGGTGCTGTCAGATGAGACAGCCAAACTGCGCTAGTAAATTTCTGCTGCTCCCTCATCTCTTAATTCCACCCCTACAAACTCAGTCACTGTACTTTAACAGATTACATCTGAAATCCCACCCATGAGCTATGCATGAAGTAATAACATAGTTTAACTTTCCCCCATTCCACAAAGCTCATTTCTGCCTTTTTACAGCCCCTCAGTTGCAACAAAAAGACTTGACATTGGACCTCATGGTGAATTGTGCTGAGGAGCTTACCCAGACTAAAAATAGATGATTTTTGATAAGTTATTTTTTTCTTGCAGACCAGCTCTCTGAAAAACAGCTCCCTCCAAAACAGTCAGAAGAGCATTTACAGCAAAACTTATGGAAAATTTGATTGAAATTGCTTGATACAGCGCTGCTACTAAATGATAAACTTTGCAAACTATGGCCATAGCATATTACAGGCAGAGCAATAAGGAAATTTACAGCAACAGACAGTCCCTGCCACTTAAAGCTGAAAAAGTAAGAGATTTATTCTTGACATATTACAGCCATTGCTGGCTTGTGGACAGGCTGAGACCCAGATTAAAGGATCCGTACAGACAGCTCTGGGAGAAATACAGCTGCTTAAATCCAAATGTGTGGTCGTAACCGCCTCTGATGGCTCTCTGCCACGCCAAGGGAAATTTGTAACCCTTATGCATGCCACAGCACGGAGCGAGTAGGAGGATTAAAAGCTTGTTTCTTTTTAAATTGTATTAGGCCACTCCCTGCTTAGTCTTTTGTTGCAATTTGCATCCAATTTGGAGACACTTACCTCTTGTGTAAGGCACTGTGCGGGCAGCCTGCGTGCCAAATAGATTGCAGGTGCCACGGCTGGATTTCAGGGTGTAAAACCTCGGGTTCTGGAGCATTTCTTGGACCAGCTGAGGGCACGGATGATCTCTGGCCCTCGTAAGATCTGAACATCATCACCTGTTGTTTTCTTTTGCGGCTTCAAAATGATAAAATTGTAATATACAAAAATATCCGTAGATTGTTTCTGTTTTCTTTAAAGTTTGTCTTATCTTTCTCAGCTGTCTAGCAAGCTGTTGCAGCAGAGCAGTTGGACACGTGTAATGTCAGGAAATCCATCTGAAAGTGGCATAGAAAGAGTTAGAACAATGTTCATTACTTAGTTGTGAAACACTTCTCTAAAAAGCTTACCTGTGGTTAACTGTTACAGAGAAGATTAGTGAGGATTACCTTCATACAAGTAGAAAAGGCACCTTGCCGGTCAGATAATTAATATTTGAAATACAACACTCCCAGTTTTTTTAAGGCCTTTTTAAAGTTCATTGGATTTTTATGATGTCTTTACTCTTGCAGAACAGAATAAAAACCTGGCCGAGGCAGACTGTGGAGAGTCTGGTACCAGATACAGCGTAGTATGCAGCAGATGATGACTCAGCCTCTGAGGAGATCTGTTTGATAAAACCAATCTTACATATGATAGGTCAAAATTTCAACAGTATGGAAGGACGAACCAACCCTGGCAGGAATTAACTGGATGGGAAAAAAGAAGACCCACCATTTCTTGGTCTTGTGTAAACTTGAAATTCCAATCAATTTCTCTGGGTTTACATAATTATGTGAGAGATTGAACCAAAGGTACACGCTTCTGCAAAAAACATAGGACAAAATGCACTAAAAATCAGTGTATTTATCTAATGTAGCAACCAAAGTCAAAAGTGTGAAAAGTATAAATGCGACTTAATTATGGTACTACACTCCTAATTTTTGTAAGCTCACTGTATCCTCTCTCTCTTTTTAGCTATGAACAAATTAGGTTTAGCTGAGGAATGGAAAATTTTATCTACCATGCAATTTCAACTACTTGTGACATGCATTTCAAAAAGTCAAGCTGTCCTTCCACTCAAAGCTTAAGACTTTCTTCAAGACAGTATTTGAATACTATGGAATTTTCCATATTTTGATCAACGCATTCATGTATGATTTCATAGCAGGATGTTGGTAGTAATTGCAAAGTCTACATTTCTTGGCTTCCTCAAAAGTTAATAGCTTATGTTTAGTGCAAAAAAGGGGAAAAAAAAGTTGATAGATACATTAAAAAGTGTGCAGGATGTTAAATTCATTAGCATATTTTAAAACACTAACATTTGTGAACTGTATTATCTAATGATGGTGTCTCTTGCAGTGAGTACAATTTTACCTTTCTGATACGTGCCAGGCAGCGCTTGCTGGAAGCTGTCAGGCAGATTAAAAAAATACAGCTCCCTCTTCAAATCTCAAGAAAGTATGGAAAGAAATTCACTGAAGGCATTACATTATCAAAAGTCAGTTTGCAACCTTTTGGATTAATTTATGAGATCTGTTGGTTTGTCAGGCCTGCTTTCAAAGATAGTGTTATATTAAGCCCATGTGATTGTCTGGTTGCTAGCTCCGTGTTTTAAAATGTTTTGGAGTTTGCTCCTTAGATGTTATTTGGAAATGAATAAAACGATACAAGCAAAATGGAAGTGGGGGGAAAAATAAAAGCTTATTCATGTGAAAATAGTCTTGAAAAAACACAACATAGGGTTATTTTTCCCCTGCTGTTGATTACATGATATACAATTTGGAAGTTAGAATAAGTCTCACCAGTCTTTGGAAGGACATTGCCATTTGCCTAAGATTTACCTCTCTTACAAAGCTATTGGGTGCACACATGCATTGTTAAACAGTGTTGTCCTGCGAGTGCAAAGCGTTCATTGGCTTTAGGAAAGTTAGCTCCGTGATGAGGGTGTTATTTAAAAATTAGAGATCCTTCTCTATTATTTTTTTCAGATGGACGCATACTTTGTTTCATTCATCTCCCTTTCACAGAGAACAAATGTTACTTTAAAGCACGTACAATATCTTTTTCTTGAATTTTGGGTTAGAGCTGTTGCATCGTGCAGCCAGGAGAGAGTCTAAGTGAGAGGCAACCCACGGTTTCAGGAGGGATTTTTCAAACCCACCACACGTAACAAGACTTCACCATTTTTCCATCCTCACCCTTGAAACATTGTTGTAACTCTTTGAAGTGTCAAATCAATCAAGGCTCTAGGCACACATTTAAAAGTGTGCTGCGTGGTTTTGCTTTGTGGGTTTCAAGAATGTTTCTTCAAATTCTGAAAAACTAAGTGAATCAAGGCCTATAGCAGGAGAAGGGTGTAAAATACATCCGTCTTACATCTTTTGGAAGGCTGCATACGTTCTAGGAATACCCAGAAGTTTCATAACTAATGATGACACAGTTTCAAAATGACATTAAAGTTTCTGTTTCAGCGCTAAAAGGATGTCATGACTGTTGGATATCAAATCTGGCGAAAGAGCAGACTCAGTTCTACCTGCCACGGGAATTTTTTACCTGCCATTAAAAGACATTATTCTTGTAGTGCGAGAGACAGGACACCACCTTAGCTGAACTGGGCGTATGATAAAGTTTCACTGTTCCTGTTACACCACTACACAAGTGAGAGTATTGTTGCAGGTTAGAGAGGAACTAGTTCTAAAGTAGTTTGTGGTCGGGCAGTTGGACTAGACGATCATTGTAGGTCCCTTCCAACCAAATCTATTCTATTCTATTCTATTCTATTCTATTCTATTCTATTCTATTCTATTCTATTCTATTCTATTCCATTCTATTCCATTCTATGCTATGCTGTGCTATGTTATTCAATTCTATTCTGCTTTATTCTAAACTGTATACTTTTCTACAGTGAATCAGGGACCCATGATATAGGACGTAATTCAAGCACTGTCCTGGAGCAGCCAGCTGTCTGCAAGGAGCTCCATCAGGAGTAGGTGAGGAGGAATGGGAAATGACCCCTTTCCACAGGCTCTCCCATGGCAGCTCCTTCTCCGCTCTGGATCCTTGGTAGAGGTAGGAAAGGTTTCAGGGGTTTCACCTTGAAAGGTGAAACAATCCAGGAACAGGGTGTGCTAGGAGGGATGCACAATCTGATGTGGGGACCCTAGTGACCACAGGGAGCCATCAGGGAAAAGGCACACTGCCTTGCTGCACATTGTGAAGTATATTTTATAATGGCTTTTGAGTCTTTTACCAGCACTGCCTGGTTGCAGAACAACCATTTTGGCACCAGAGTCAGTCACTAAACCTTTCTCATGCCCAAGAAAAATCAGTGGCTGGACCCCACATAAAGCAGCGGTCATCACCATCTGCCTTCCAATATATGCTGACATGAAAAAAAAGGTGTTGGTGGAGGTCTACTTTTTACCAGTTTGCTTTGTAGTGAGAGAATGCCAGGGGAACGGGAGACATGGCACAATGCCAGTCTGCAGTAAAGCTAAGGTTTATGAAGAATGTACTGCGAACGCTAAGTTAAACGCTATTTGGGATAGGTGAGGAAAACATTCTTTACTTCACCCATCACAGGTATGTCCCTTTGGAGAGAAAAAGCATATAAAATACCTTGAAGCACACACGAGCAGCTTAATATCTCTGTAGCACAGCACAAGAGATCTTGGTTTTCCTGCTCCAGGGGCTGTTTACACCATCATCAATCTATCAATTGTTATTACCTCTCCAAATCTTGTACCTCCTAAGTACCAGTTATTCATGTTATACTAAATTGTAATGGATTAAAATTCTGGCATATTTCTTAGAACAGAATCAGCTCTTAATATTCATTGGAAGAAATCTGGGAACCTAGAACTTGGTTTTGTCCAGGAAAATGCCCTAAATGTGCTTGTGGCAAATGGGAAAGGGGATCTGACCCTCCTTTAGCCAAGAAAAGCATTCCGTGAAGGTTTTCCACATCATTGGCAAAAGCTGTATTGAACCGTGACTGTGACTTGTGGCTGGGGAAGGTCATGGACATTACATGCGAGAGTTGTGCAATTAGCTCTGGATGTGGGTACTGTCCGACTGTGCAGACACCTACCTGCATTGCCAGAGGCCTCCGTCTCTGTCCCTACCCAGGAGCACCATGGATGTGTGTGTCCAACAGCGTGTATGTGTTGTGTCATATTACTTTCATCTGAACCACATCTCCCTAGATCGCAAATGTCTTTTGCAGCTTTGTCAACTGCGGTACCAAAACTGAAACAACAGCCACTTGTCTGAGTTTCTCATTGAAGAAGAAAGTTTGGTTTGGCAAGATCAGCTTGTGACAAATCCATGCTGGTATTTTATATGCTACTGATTACAAAATGACTGGTAAACAATTTGCTCTGTTATCTTCCCAGATATCTAAATTGGGCTTATTGACCTTTAGTTGCCTGGGTCCTCATGGGTGAGATGTACGAGGGCTGGAGCACCTCTCCTATGAGCAAAGGCTGAGAGAGTTGTGGGTGTTCAGCCTGGAGAAGAGAAGGCTCCGGGGAGACCTTATAGTGGCCTTCCAGTACCTAAAGGGGACCTACAGGAAAGCTGGGGAGGGACTTTTTACAAGGGCATTTAGTAATAGGATAAGGGGGAATGACTTTAAACTGGAAAAGGATAGATTTAGATTAGATATTAGGAAGAAATTTTTCACAATGAGGGTGATGAGGCACTGGCCCAGGTTGCCCAGAGAAGTTGTGGAATCTCCATCCCTGTAGGTGTTCAAGGTCAGGCTGGATGGGGCTTTGAGCAACCTGGTCTGGTGGGAGGTGTCCCTGCCCATGGCAGGGTGGGTGGAACTTGATGATCTTCAAGGTCCCTTCCAACCTAAACCATTCTATGATTCTATGATTTTTACCTCATTACACTACTTCTTTCCTCTTGTGAGTGACTGAGAAATCAGTTCTCATGTTTTGGGATAAGATGGAAAGGAACAGATTTCTAGACCCATTACTCATAGTAAAGGGACTTTTTTAGGAGTAGGGGGTAATGGGTCTACCCATTTCCTTAATGGTAACAACACTGGATTAGGTATTGCGTTATCATCATTCTTATTTGGACCTATGCTAATTATTTAAGGGCGCAGTAAGTCATGTTCCAACGCTCACATCTATGTCTTGGCATTGTTTAATTTACTAGTAGAGATGTACCCAAATGAGAGGGCAGTATACCATGGAGGAAAAAGGTTGTGGAGATGAATGAGAAAAAAAATCCAACCCAAACAATATGCACTTTGAATTGTGAAACCAGGCTTAATGCTCATCTTTCATACTAGAAGAAATGCCACTGAAATATGAGTGAGTCAGAAATGTGTGTTGAAATTGCCACTGAAATGAATGAGTCAGAAGTGTGTGCTGAAATTATTCTGTGCCAAAGACTCTGGGACTTGGAATCTCAGTTATGACAGCAGCTTCCTTACTAAAAGAGGACTGAAATGTGAAACCATTGTAAGGTGAGACTAAAATAATATTTAGTCCCACTGTTGACTGCACAGTAGAACACTTGATTCCCAAAGGTCACAGAAGCGAGTATTGCATGTTATTTATGCTAATGGTCATTCTCTCTGAGAGGAGTCGCAAGGAAAGTTGTTTTCCTGACTTCTGGTTTTGTCTAGGAAATCTTCAGGTTCTCACATGAACTGTTTCTGCTTATGCTGCTAAAGGATCAGGCTCCCTTCAAGACCTAACGCTGATAAAGTCACAAAGTTGGTGGAAGTGAAGTGAACTGTATTTCACAGTAATAAGAAGGAAGGAAAATTACAACGAATTGGTCAATGAAGAATGAATAATTTAATGATTGATACAGCAAAATCAGATATTAAAGAATAATTTTGGAAGACATGCTCCCTTGTTGTTAAAAGCGAAGTTTCCAAATGCAAGGATCTTTCCCCTTGGCTATCTGTTTTTGTGAGTTAAGCCCTTTTCTCAGACAGTTGTTTTCCATTAGAGGGCAGGTTTGGTTACCCGTATTTATGCTAAGTGCAATCTTATACTATAAGCAGGATCATTAGTTTAAATGAAATACACCTTTTTTTTTTTTTTTTTTACATTTACATAGGCCTAAGCATTTTACAGTAGAACGTGTGTCAGCAAAAGATACAGATTCTAAACCAGAATAGTTCTAGCGGAAACTGCACTGCTCTCCTAATTCCTTTTGAGAACTACACATTTCAGGTAATCCTGTTCATCTCTTGGTCCTGTTAACAATACAATAGTTCAAAACGTTGGCCAAGTTAAGACTAGTTGCATGACCAAGGACTGTCTATCTATATTATAGAACATATGGAACCACAGAACTTTAAAAATTGCTCCTTAGATAACATTGTGGGAAAAGAAAGATGTGAGAAGCTAACCATTAAATACATCTGGCACCCAAATGCTAAATTTCAATTATGATCTCCACTGTGTTCTTGTCTTGGTTTGAGGACCATCCAGACCATTATCATATAGAATATATACATCCTTCTAAAACTTTTTCTAGTATGAGTCACTGGAATGAAGTCAGTCCTTCTGTGGGAGAAGCAGGATGGAGTCTGTTTTTGTGAAAGAAGTCACTAAGGAGATGGATGTCCAGGGAGGGAAAAGTTGAGCCTATTATTTATTTTTTTTTCAGTTTTTCATTGGCAGGAAACAGGGCAGAGCACTTGATGAAGCTATGCGTACATCCAGGACACTTTGCCAAGGCAGTTGGAATAAACATCTTCACATTTTCAAAGCTTGGCTGAAAATGAATTGAAACACGAAATAAATCATAAATGAGAAATGAGAACCTGCAGCATTTCCTTTTAGAATAATTTTTCATCAATATTTCTTTTCTCTGTAATTTTTTCCTCTTTGTTGCCATTTACTCCACAGCAGCATCCAAAACCTTTGACCACACATACAAAATCCTTAGATTTTTCAAGGAGGTTTCTCACTGAACTTGCAAGATGTTTTGCAGCTTTCTTCCTTTATACTACAGCCCATGATGAGAATTAGGTTAATTCCATTAACAGAAGATTGAAATCATTTTTGCATTATTAGACTCAGCCCATATGTTTTTATTTTCTATTAGAATTCTCAAAACTCAGATTTGGTACTTGCTCTTACCAAGTATGTTGCTACTGCTACCTGATCAACCATTGCTGTTCAAAAGGAGGAACAAGAAAAAAAGATAAAGCCCCCACCTTCCCTAGCAGTTCCCAAATTCAAGGATGAGAATTGCCTCTCCTGGGTATGGAAAAACATATAAACTGCAGCTGGAAATCTGGAGATTTCTGTGCTACCACTGGTATCAACTTATCTTTGACCTCTCTGCAGTCAATGCATCTTCTTACACTAGGAAGTATTCATGAGAGTTTCCATATGGAGACCCCAACACTGTCATCTTTAATGACGGTACCTAGGGCATATGAATATCTTGATCCATGAAGTGGAGGGCATCTTTATCCCAATGTACACCAACTACTGTCTAACATTTGTCCAATCTTATCATAGACTCCTTCTTTGGTTTCACTCCATAAGTCATACCACCTAGGTAAAGCACCTAGCATAATGAAGTGTGGTTCTGTAATAGAGTTTTTGGCCTGGTACTTGAACAAATAATTTTGACACCTTTCCGTTTGCATAAATTAATTGGGATTTTTTTAAAGCATCAACTTTACCTGAGTCACAATTAAAATGCTTAAAACTTACTGCACAATCCGTTCTCACAAGCATTAGGGCAATCACCACAGGGTTCTCCTTTTTTGTAGGGTGTCTGAATTGAACTTAGAAGATTTCCCCTGAAACATCAACATTACCAACATAAGCTATAATGTTACTATAACGTATCTGAGAAAAAAACCCTTAGTTATACAGATGCATACATACATTTATTTACACTCAGTCTTTGGTTATATGTCAAACAATTTATATATATATATATGTTGGGTTTATCTGGAGAGGTTTTGGTAGTGGGGCAGGGTGGAATTTGCAGGGGTGGGTTCTGTGAGAAGACACCAGAAGCTGCCCCTATTTCAGGTAGAGCCAGTGCCAGCTAGCTCCAATTTGTACCCACTGCTGAGCCCATCAACAACAGCGATAGCACCCCTGTGATAACAAATTTAAGAAAGGGTAAAAAACTGCTGTGCAACATCAACTAGAAGAGAGGACTGAGAATATGTGAGAGAAACAGTCCTGCGGACACCAAGATTAGTGAAGAAGGAGGAGGAGGAGATGCTCTAGGAGCTGGAACAGAGATTCCACTGCAGCCTGTGGTAAAGACTACAGCGATGGAGCAGCCCATGGAGGTCCACGGTGGAGCAGATATCCACCTGCAGCCCATGGAGGACCCCACGCTGGAGCAGGTGGGTGCACTCAAAGGAGGCTGTGACTGGATGGAGAGGAGCCACTGGAACAGGTCTTCTGACTGGACCTGTGACCCTGTGGGGGACCCACACTGGAGCAGTCTGTTCCTGAAGGACTGCACCCCATGGAAAGGACTTACGCTGGAGAAGTTTGTGAAGAACTGCAACCCATAGGAAGGGCCCACGTTGGGGAAGTTTGTTCAGGACTGTCTCCCATGGGTGGGACCCCACAATGGAACAGGGCAAGAGAGTGAGGAGGAAGGAGCAGCAGAGAGAAGGCATGATGAACTGACCACAACCCCCATTCCCCGTCCCCCTGCACCGTTCGGGGGGAAGGGGTAGAGAAATTGAAAGTGAAGTTGAGCTTGGGAAGAAGGAAGGGGTGGGCAGAAGGTGGGTTTAGATTTACTTTTGTTTTCTCATTATCCTATTCGGATTTATTGGCAATAAATTTAATTAATTGCCGGAAGCTGAGTCCGGTTTGCCTGTGATGTTAACTGGTGAGTGATCTCCTGTCCTTATCTTGATCCACAAGCTTTTTGTCATATTTTCTCTCCCCCTGTCTTATTGAGGAGGGGGGGGGTGATATAGCAGCTTGGTGGGCTACTGGCAGTCAGCCAAGGTCAAGCCACCGTGATATTTTACAACGTGAATGTGAAAAATAATTTTAGGCAATTTATGAAATCATCACTCTGCCTTAAAACTCCCATTAAAGTATTTAGTATTAATTATAGTTTTCACTGCACTGTGCATACTGATGCCTTTCTGAACCAAGATTTCAAGTAGAATGTGGAAAACACTTATTTGTGAAAATTAGGATTTTTAGGCAAACAAAACAATCATTTTTATGCGTTTTATGCTTTTCCTTGTTTCACAATGCTTTTAATGAGTATGTTTCTGTCTTTCCATATTCCTAATACACTCTTCAAACCTGTTCCTCAGCTATGGCTGACGTCCCCTGTTACAAATTACACCATCTCTTGACTAATTGTTATAATGTAATAAAAAGTTCCACAATTAGAATCAATACATACGCGGGGCAGTACTGGCAGACATAAAAGTACTTGTATTTACTGTTGGGACAGAAAGCAACAGCACATCCAATTTGATAAGAACTGTGCCAAACCACCTGTAGGTATAAGAATAAAAATCATGGGAGAATGAAAAATATACATTTGAAAATCTTTAAAGTACAATATGCATTAAAGAAACATTTGCAACCAAGTTAAGTCACTCTATTTACCCTTTTTAGTAAAATATAAGTCCCACCTTGCTGGAAAAACTTTTTTTCCCCTGCTTTCACCCCTGAACAAAATAACGTTTAGGATATAATGATAATTTATCACAAATATATATAAAATTTTTGAGTTAAAGTGTCTAAATTACATATGTTTTCATTCAATTAAAACTGTTGAGGAAGGTGTAGGAATCATAATATAAAATTTTGGATCCTGTGTTTCGTGCAGGTGAACAGTGGAGCTTATCATAAGCCATTGTCCAATTAGAAACCCAGTTAATGGAACTCTGTAGACTGTAAGAAATCTATTTATATTTCCTTGCTGACACTTTAATAACCCTATTCTTCCAGTGTATGAGCAATTCTTAGATGTTAAACAAACAAATAAGTTTCTTTCCTTTGTTTCTTCCTGAAGTTTTGAAATACCAGTATCCTTACTCTTTACCCCATAAAGACACAGCCTATAATTTTCATTTTAATTCTGTTACTTTGAAAGCTTTCATCTTGTTTTGTGAGAATAACTCTCATGCCTTTATTGTGCTTATTGCCTTCAAATATGATGAGAGAGTAAATGTTGCTTAGCTAACATACACGTTTATTTATTCAGCTTGAAACAGAAAAAAGTTGCACCTACTTGAGTGTAATGGCCAATCACAGCACCTTGTGTTTTTGCTCCAGTTCCATATTCAAAATCTTTCTCCTCATTATACCAGGCCTGAATAGCATCTGACCATGACAAAGGGGCAGTTGACATGAAGAGATTTTCACCGCATAGTACGGCTGAAAAGAGAGATGTATTTAGAAATTCATAAAAGATACATGTTTGAGAAAAAGACAGCAAAAGGTAGTACAATTTCCCTGGCAGTTCTCATCCCAGATGGAGCAGAAGAGTGTTGGGTTTTTTCCCTGTTCAATGACATCACCCTTTGTCAATACTGAAGCTGTTACTTGACCAGTTTGCAGCATGGCCAGCCAGTTTGGCTGGTAATTTGGTTGTTGACAGACCTTCTGCATGTCTGCAGATACACCTGCACCACAGATTCATGACTGCAATTTTGCTGTTTGAAAGTTAGCAACGTAGACATTATTCAGGTCACAGCTCAAGAATCTTGGGAAAATCCCAATAAGTCAAAACTTACTTCTGGTACACAAGAAGGTGTCTACATTGCCTTCACCTGCTGTTTTTATCTAGGTCCAACCCTACTGCTTATGCGTTAGTTCTTATCTGGGATTCACCTTAGCAAGAACCAGAGGATTTGGTTTTTAAGCAAAAAGTATGGGGACTAAAGGACAGCCCACATCTTAAATAAAGTATAGGCAGAAGTCAGTCAGCACCACACTGGGCTCTGATCATGGCTATTGTTAATATAGTGTAGCTGTAACTTCAGTATCCAATGACTGACGTGTTTATATGAGCCTCCAATATAGTTACAGGTTGCAAATAGTCAGCAGATTAAAAACTATGAGTCTTGTCTTAAAAAACTATGAGTCTTGTCTTAGCAATTATTCTTAGCACCACCAGCTGGTTTTGGACCCTTTGCCCCTTCCTTCCAAGATAGTTTCACCCAGCACATGCGGGCTGGAGTCTGCCATAAACTGGGTCTAGATTCTCCTCTTTCTGATGGATATTTTGAGGGAATATGCTTTCTCACTATTATTTTTTTCACCTGCTGAAGAAAATGGGATATACCTATGTAAAACTGATTCAGTTGAGATGAGAATGGGATTGAACATTTCTCACTTGCTAGACATTTATATCTACAACTTTGCCTTTGTCTCATGCACCAACAAAATTACATTAAATATAAATGACATCTCAGAAAAAAAAAAAAAACAAAACAAAAAAAAGCCAAACAAAACACAAACGTGTCACATCAATAACATATACGACATTATTCAGTTAGCACTCATGCTTCACTTACTTGTTGTCCTCATATTACCAGGACTGTGACTTAAAGTACATTTATTAGCCCATTTTTGGGCATTATTTGCAGCCGCAGGATTCCATTCCTTAATGAAAGAAGAAAATATTAGTCAATCAGAGATGTACCAATTAATAATCCTTCATGAAGGAACAACATTTGGAAATTGCAGTTCAAATCAGAAAAAATCGTATACAAAATCCTTTTCTTCCCTTTTTTTTGGAGCATAGGTGGGTAGGAACAAAGTCACTATGCACCCAGGAGAAGAGAAACTGGGAAGACTGATGAAAAATGCATCAGAAAGAAATGAACAATGCTACAGCTCCTCCTTCTCCTTTTCCTTTTCGTTCAAAAGAAAGACATTATTGTTCATACCCCACAAAATTTTCCAGACTTTTTTTCCACCTGCCCAGCTTTATGTTTCTTTTGGTGCTGGCCACGCTCAATCCTTAAGAAAGGTCTGGAGAGTGAATTGTGGCTAGATAAAATAATGAGAGATACAGTCCCATATCTCTCAGAGTCCATTAATCATTAAAAATAGATTTACAGCATGCAACTTACCATCTTCAACATGTTGCTGGCAGTTGGTTTTACTCCTCTCCTGAGGGTATTATGTTTGTCAACAATCAGCTTTTGCTGGTCTATTTTGCTAGTTGACAGAGCATCAAAACCATTAGGTACCTAAATTGAAAGAACATATTATATTTCTTTTTTATTTGAACATAACTAAATCCTGAATCCTGAATCCTATCTAGGAAACCTTAAAATGTCAAAATACTAATATCAACCAAAGAGATGATGCTTGTGATGGAGGAAGTCCTGTGATAGACTTTGTCTCCTAAGTGTTTCTAGGGGTGCTTCCATGTGGAATATCACTTTCAGTGGTTCCATAGTGCAGAGCTTAGCAGTAATAAAACTGGTTCCTGAGTCATATCAGCCAACCCTCTGTGGATGGCCGAGATATCCTGGAACACCTCATGTGCCTGCACACTTTTAAATTTAGGCAACTGAATCAGACTTATTTTACTATTACTATAATTTCCTGCATGAGATTTTGAGGAAACAGAGTTTAAAAATCAGCTGAAGATGTGAATGTGCTTATGATGTGTTCCCCTTCTTCAGTAATGTAAACATACCTATCAATGTTTTAATTTGTTGAAGGAACCTGAGGTTTGGTCACAGGATTGTCACAGACCTTGTGTGATACTTCATCAGGACATCCCACTGAACAAAAAAGTGTGTCTATGTTTTTCATGCCATAGATTTCCTTCCACTCCTGCCATAACTGATAGCGTTTCTAAAACCTTTCATGTTTCCTAATTAAAAAATAGCCATGTGAAGAACTCAGCCTCCCCTTTACAACCATTCTCACTAGCATGGAAAGCAGAAATTGAAAAATTAGGTGGAAATGTAGTCAAGCCTGCAGTCACATTAGTGTCTCTGAAGCAGAGGTAGCAAAATACAAACTTCAGACTAAGTATGGGTTGGGAGGAACCACCCTAAGTGTGCGTTGAGTATGTTTGTTTAGCTGTTTGAGGGACATCAGTGATACATGTTGAGAGGATGGACTGTGAGCAAAGGGAGAGGCAGATAGCTGAGGACCTGTAGGATGAGAAAGGGAAGAGTTAGGTAATGGCTGTGTGTAGAACTATGGGAAACCAACAGGAAGACGGCTGGATCTTTGGGAGATCCAGATTGCTGAATCTGTGTATGGGAGCTTCTGGAAAATGTAGTTATCTCTGACCCAACTCAAAAGTAACACTGAGATGGTTTAGTGTGCAAGTTTGGAACCAGTCTACTGCTCTGAAATGAAACAGACTTCAAGGATAAATGCTTTCCGGATCATAGATATTTAATCAGACTCTTTCCACATCTGGTTGGTGCGCACAGGTAAAGCCCCATTCAGTCAGACCATGAGTGCCCAGATTTTCTGAGTACAAAGCGCGGCTCTTACCTCTCCAGTGGAGAGAGGCAGCACAGCTGCGAGACACAGGAACACCACTGGCAGAATCATCTCTGAAAAGGGGAAAATGAGGATTTAATTTCTTTTTTACAGTGTTTTCATTTCTCTGAATACATGATACGTTTCTTCTGTGTATTTCTTGTCTTTTTCTCAAGTAGCAAGCTAATGTTTTCTTTCTCTCCTCCTTCTCTCATCCTCCCATTTTTAGAAGTTAAAACAATTAAATTCATTCCCCGTCTGCATTTCCAAATTTCTATGAATCAGCTGCTTTGTACGTCTCATACTTCCTGCTGTGATACCTGAATTCACAGTACAGAAGGACGTCAGTGCTTTCCTCCCTGTAGGAAGCCTTCTGTTCATTACCGTGCTGTGGGACAGCTGGGGTGGGATGCTGCTTTAACTTGCTCCTGTGCCTCTTAGTTTGAAACTCCCTCTATTCCCAATTGCCTGCTTTGACTGGACTATATTGGCTGAAAGAGGAATTAAACATTCAGCCTATATGCAGACCTTTACAGTTAGGTGTCCCTTACTAATGACCAGCATGTGAGCTGGGCAGAACTGGCTGGACCAGAGGTAACGGGCACAAACTGTAACTCAGGAAGTTCCATCTTAACATGAGGAGGAACTTCTTTCCTTTGAGGGTGGCAGAGCAGTGGCACAGCTGCCCAGAGAGGTGGGGGAGTCTCCCACACTGGAGCCATCCCAAACCCGCCTGGACGCTGTCCTGTGCAACTGCTGTAGGTGACCCTGCTGTGGCAGGGGGTTGGACTGGATGATCTCCAGAGGTCCCTTCCAACCCTGACCATTCTGTGATTCTGTGACAAGAAATGGACCGGCACTGGCTTCCTGGGAAAGACTTGTTTCAGAAGGCTTTTTTTTGTTTTGATTTATTTAAAGATAGCTCTTGGTTATATTACAGGTATTGTGGAATGGCAACACAAATGAGAGATGCCTTTAATTGAAGAAGCAACCACCAGACCCTGGACTCCAAGGCTACTTGCTTAGGAGCTTCAAAACGCCATACCATCCCACTACAGTGATCCAGGAGGTAATGCGGGTCACTTCAAAGTTCAGGTGTCTGATTGCAATCAGTCATAGGAGTTACATTCAGCTTGTTTCTGCTTAGCTACCTTGGGCAGGCAAGCAGGTGACTAGAGTGGAATTTACTTATTTTGGCATTTTTCCCAGCCTCCCACTGCAAGAGAATTTATGGGCATGTCACCACAGAGATGTATTATTAGCTTAACTCCTTATTTAGCTTTGAGAGGCTGCTGGTTTTAGTTTTAATTTATTCCTGGTGAAAGGCCAATAGGATTTGCTGATCTTTCCACATTCAGCAAAGCCCCTTTACCTTGAGGCAACCAGTTCATATAAAACAGAAGGTGTTCCAGCTCATGGAGAACATGTGGGTAAGAAAAACTCCCCTTTTCCAAATGGTAGAGCAAGGCCCATTTTCCTCATCAGCCTCCTTACATTGCACTGGAGGCGACCCAGAGCCCCCAGCCTGTGGGCAAGGGGAGCCACTCCAGCTCTGCTAAAGAGCAAAGCCCATTGAAGTGGACCGTGGCTATGGGCAGCTGTAGCTCAGAGGCCAAAAAACTGGACAAACTGGCCAAGTCTGTACAATTAAATTCTCAGAGCCTCCAAAATAGTGTGGCTTATTCCGAGCATTTAAAGTTGAGGAAAGATCTCATTGATCTGGGAGGGGGGAACATACTGGTAATTAACCGTATAAGTCATTGATTTCCTGTTTTTGGTATTGATTTATGTCACTTATGTTTAATTTTGACATCACCATTGCCTCCTTGAAGTGCTTTGGCATCACAGAATTTTTTTCTTGCTAACTTTTCTACAACATATTTCTCAGAGCTGTTACAAAACTTTGTAGTGTGTATGACCTAGGTACTTAGAAATAAAAGATTATACTCCAAATAACATGAAAAATTATTCTTTTCACTTCATTTCTAACTAGAAAATAAATAGAGGTGGGGGTTATTTTTAGCTGTACTCAAGTTACAAGGAAAAATACTTCTTTTGAGTGCAAAATGTGATGATGTGCAAATAGAAAACAACCCTTTTTGCACCTAAAACATGTAAAAACAAATTCTCTGTTTCAATGGAAAAATAACTCTTCATTAAAATTGTGAAGCTTTCTATTTTGCAAACCAAACTGAAGAAGCTAACTTAAATACATGGGCAAAGTATTCATTCACGGTAATATTTTCTATGAATTAACTTACAATTAAATATAATTGGTAATCTAATACATGATACAAGTTTCAAAATGCCATTGGAATGCTTTTTAAGACCCAGTGGGTTTCCTGCTCCAAGATATTAACATACTTTTGGCAATCCCACTGATTTCAACCAAATGCTTATAGTTTATGAGATGTAAATTTAATTGCTCTGCATTAATTTCTAGGCACTGGTCCTAAAATCAGTCTCTCTGCCCCCCTCCCCTGTTCCCCCTCAATCAAACACAAATCAGGACATGTGCCAAGTCTTACTGACTTTCCTGTAACTCCATCTGTGTAGAGGGATCTGCCACTGAAAGATGGTGCTTTAGCATCCCTGGTTTGTATGAGTTTAGCAAACTTGTGTGAATATGTTTTTCCCATCCCTCCTCCTAAAAAAAGAGAGATACTGCTTTCTTGCATACAGGCGGCTTTTCATCTGTTTTTGATTGTTCATCAATTTTCTCTCCCTTTTCTTCAGCTTGTGTTACACTGCTGCCTATGTAATCCTTATTTTTCACTGAATAAAATCCTCTTTCTGCGACTCTTCTAAATTGTTCAAGAAATCTTCTGACAATAAGTTGCATTTTAATACATGAAAGAAATTGCAATACTTTAAGCAAAGAAATCAATCTAAATCCTACCTTTTGTTTCCAGGAAGGCTGGATGTTTCTTCCGTCCTTCTTCAGGTGGTTGTGGAAGTGACCAGAGTCGTTCACTGGAGAATGATTTATAGCTCTTCTGTTTCCTGATAGGACAAGGTGACTCAGCGTCACAGGTATTAAAAAATTCAAATAGTGACCAGATAGAACAGCGTATTTGTCAATTGCACAGTCTTCCAAGAAGGAAGTTGTTTCCTCGTGTTCCATTTCTATTTCCTCTTACTTCTTGTATCGGAAGAGATGAAATAGTCTGCAATGAGTTTTGTATGTATTGCTCCTTGTATGTGAAATATGCAGTCAAAGTGAACGCCAGGTACAAAGGCTCTCTGCTAATGATTGACGCATCCAGTTGTAGTGAGACGTGATCTTAATCTCCAGCAATGCAAATAAACTCAGCTGGCTACTGAGGTGTCTCCAAACTGACATTGTGGTAAACAAGCTGGAATCTTGCCTGTTGATTTTTCCATGGGGGTAAAAAAAGTCTGGGGCCAAGTTCCTGTTCATGCTATGGCTTCTTTACATCAATCCTCTAGTATAAAAGTCCAAGAAGGAGACAATGATATTTATGTAATTGATACTTTTACCCAGTATTGGGTAAAGACTAAACGATTATTGTGTGCATTAGCATTAAAACACATATAGTAGTTTGATTTGACAGTTCCAGGTACATGGAGTAAGATGAGAATACTGCCAGATCAGAAGGGTATCTGTGTGCACATCGACTGTTTCTGTCCACATTTAGTCTCAAGTAGTTACTGACCAGAGCAGCCATCATTGTGTGCTTTTATATAAAACGTTGCTGTTTCTCTCTTTAAATTCAAGTCTTCCTTCCTTGTAGCCACTCAACTCCTACCCTCCTCCCTTGTGAAGTGTGCCTTCAGAACAATCTTTTGCTTTTCATTACCTGGGAAACCAGTATATGGGTTCTACCAAACAAAATGGTAGTGGTGTGATTTGTTGTTCTGTAATTATATGGAAAGGAACACACTGTCAGCAAGTTTGTGGTTAACACCAAATTGCAGGGAGCAGTCACTATGCTGGGTAATAAGGCTGCCGTTCAGAGCAATCTCAAAAAGCTGGTGAAGTGATTTGACAGAAATGATCTGAAAGTAAACAATTGGGAGAGACCAATTGTCTAGGGAGCAGCTCTAACAAAAAGCACTTACGGGTAGTTGTTGGACAACAAGTTGCATATGAGTCAACAATGCTCCCTTGCAACAGTGAGGGCTAACTGTGTCCTGCACTGCATTAGCCACTACGGAGCGAGAGTACTGAAAACAGTGATTATACCCATTTTTTCAGCACTTCTTAAAGGTGTCCAGTTTTGGAGTCCCCAGTACAAGAAAGACATTAACAAACTGAAGTAGACCTAGCAAAGGGCCACTACGCTGGCAGAGAAAGGACTCTTTTACAACATGGACATGAGGTAAGGGCCACTGATTGCAACCCTAACTAGATATAAAGAAAAATAATTTTTGCAGTGAGGCTTGTTAAAGCGCTGAAGCAGACTGACTAGGGAGGTGGTAGATTTTGCACAACTGGAGATATTCAAAACTGGACAAGGTGCTGAGCAATCTAACATAACTTACAAGTTGGCGATGCTTTAAACATGGTGTTAGACCAGATGAGTTTCAGGGGTCCTGTACAACCAAAACTGTTCTAAGGTTGTGTGATTTTTATGTTGTTTACACTGGAAAGGCACCAAATGAGACTTGTCTTATTTTACTTGTTGACAGATATGACTAATTAATCACAGTGGGAACCTCTAATTGTTATATGAGAAAGCAAGTGGTACTAGCATAATTGTTATGACTATTACTAACGAAAAAGGTTGCGTTCAGGTGGTCAGTGAACCATGGATCCTAAGGTACAGACTAGATACTATTATGCTCATGTCATTATATCTCTGCCTCATATACAGTGAGACCTCTTGAATCAACTCCCCATTCAAGTGTAAGAGCTGCCTATAAAACCGAGTGAATGATGCAGAACAACATCCTATCCCGTAATAAGAGATTTAAAGAAGCGGGCTTTAAACCAGAGTTGCAGGGGAATGGGAACCTCAATCCATCCCACTCCTACCAGTATGATGCCAATGCCAGCAACAGATGTCCAGAACCAGGAGAAGGGCTGCAGGTCAGCAGGAGAGTACCTGGCATGCAGGATATCTGTTGGAGGGACAACACAGCAGGGCATAAGCAATCCAGGAGGTTCCTGGAATGTGTCGACCATAAATTCCTTCTCCAAGTGACAGAAGAGCCAATGAGGAGAGGTGACATGCTGGGCCTTGTTCTCATCAACAAGGAGGGGTTGGTGGGGAAAGTGAAGGTCAAGGGCAGCCTTGGCTGCAGTGACAATGAGATGGTGCATTTCAAGATCTTTAGGAAGGTGCACAGCAAGCTCACTACTCTGGATTTCAGGAGAGCAGACTTTGGCCTCTTCAGGGATCTACTTGCTGGAGTACAGTGGGATAAAGTGCTGGAAGGAAAAGGAGCCTAAGAAAGCCAGTTAATATTCAAGGATCACCACCTCCAAGCTCAGGAGCGATGCATCCCAACAAAGAGGAAGTCAGGCAGAAATGCCAGGAGGCCTGCGTGGATGAACAAGGTGCTCCTGGTCAAACTCAAACAGAAGAAGGAAGCCTACAGAGAGTGGAAACAAGGACAGGGAACCTGTGAGGAATACAGAGAAACTGTCCAAGCAACCATGGATCAGATTAGAAAAGCTAAAGCCCAGATAGAGCTAAAACTGTCCAGGGACATCGAGAGCAACAACAAAAGTTTCTATAGTTATGTCAGTGACAAAAGGAAGATGGGGGAAAATGTGGGTCCTCTCCGGAATGAAACAGGAGACGAGGTCACTCAAGATATGGACAAGGTTGAGGTACTCAATGACTTTTTTGCCTCAGTCTTCACCAGCAAGGACTCCAGCCACACCACCCAAGTTGCAGAAAGCAAAGGCACGGACTGGGAGAATGAGGAACTGCCCACTGTAGGAGAAGACCATGTTCAAGACCATCTGAGGAACCTGAAGGTGCACAAGTCCATGGGACTTGATGATATTCAACCGTGGGTCCTGAGGGAACTGACAGATGAAGTTTCCAAGCAACTATCTGTCATATTTAAGAAGTCGTGGCAGTCCAGTGAAGTTCCCACTGACTGGAAAAGGGGAAACATAACCCCCATTATTAAAAAGGGAAAAAAGGAAGAACTGGGGAACTACAGGTCGGTCAGTCTCACCTCTGTGCTCGTCAAGATCATGGAGCAGATCCTCCTGGAAACTCTGCTAAGGCAGATGGAAAATAAGGAGGTGGTTGGTGGCAGCCAACATGGCTTCACTAAGGCAAATCGTGCCTGACAAATTTGGTGGCCTTTTATGACAGCATTACAGTGTTGGTGGATAAGGGAAGAGCAACAGACTCTGTCTACCTGGACTTGTGCCAAGCATTTGACGCTGTCCTGTACGACATCTTTGCCTCTAAATTGGAAAGATATGGATTTGATGGATGGACCACTTGGCGCATAAGGAATTGGCTGGATGGCTGCACTCAAAGAGTTGTGGTCAATGGCCTCATGTCCAAGTGGCAACCAGTGATGAGTGGTGTTCCGCAGAGGTCAGTATTGGGACTGGCACAGTTTAACATCTTTGTCGGTGACATGGACGGTGAGATTGAGTGCACCCTCAGCTAGTTTGCAGACAACACCAAGCTGTGTGGTGCAGTTGACATGCCAGAGGGAAGGGATGCCATCCATAGGGACCTGGACAGGCTGGAGAGTTGGGCTTTTGCAAACATCATGAAGTTCAACAAGGACAAGTGCAAGTTCCTGCATGTGGGCTGGGGCAATCCCATGCACAAATACAGGCTCGGCAGAGAATGGGTTGAGAACAGCCCTGAGGAGAAGGACTTGGGGGTGTTGGTGGATGGGAAGTTCAACATGAGCTGGCAATGTGCGCTCATAGCCCAGAAAGCCAGCCACATCCTGGGCTGCATCAAAAGAAGCAGGACCAGCAGGTGGAGGGAGGTGATTCTGTCCCTCTACTCCACCCTGGTGAGACCCCACCTGCAGTACTGTGTCCAGCTCTGGAACCCCCAACATAAGAAGGACATGGACCTGTTAGAGAAAGTCCAGAGGAGGGCCACAAAGACGATGAGAGGGCTGGAGCACCTCTGCTGTGAGGAGAGGTTGAGAGAGTTGGGGTTGTTCAGCCTCGAGAAGACCTTATAGCAGCCTTCCAGTACTTATAGGGGACCTACAGGAAAGCTGGGGAGGGACTTTTTATCAGGGAGTGTAGTGATAGGATGAGGGGTAATGGTTTTAAACTGGAAGAGGGGAGATTTAGATTAGATATTAGGAAGAAATTTTTCACTATGAGGAAACAAATTGCCCAGAGAAGTTGTGGCTGCCCCATCCCTGGAAATGTTCAAGGCCAGGTTGGATGGGGCTTTGAGTAACCTGGTCTAGTGAGAGGTGTCCCTGCCCATGGCAGGGGGTTTGGAATAAGATGATCTTTAAGGACCCTTCCAACACAAACTATTAGATGATTCTATGATTCTATGACTTTTCTTCAAAAAGCTTTGGCTTCCTCATGTGGATGCCCTAAAAACTATGCTTTCTCTTCTGTCATCAAAAAACAAACAAGGCCCCTTCCAACTCTAATCATTCTATGAGTCTATGAACAACATTTCTGTGAATAGACATTCTGTCATGACACTTCATGAGTTTTTCCTATAGTTCATTGTCATAGAATCATAGAACAGCCCAGGTTGGACTGGACCTCAAAAGATCAGCTGGACCAACCTTCTGTGGGAAAGAAAACCTAGATGAGATTATGTAGCATCCTGTCCAATCGCATCTTGAAAGCCTTCAGCAATTGGGTCTCTACCATGTCCCTCGGGAGATTGTTCCAGTGAATGATTGTTCTCACTCTGAAAAATTTACTTCTTATGTTGACGTGAAACCTCTCCCGGTATAATTTGTACCCATTGCCCCCTGTCTTCTCTGTGTGGTTTCTTGTGAAGAGACAGCCTCTGTCTTCATTGTAACTGCCCTTTAAGTCCTGGAATACTGTGATGAGGTGCCTCATCTTCTCCAGGGAGAAAAGACCTAACTTCTTCAGTCTTTCCTCAGAGGGCATGTTCACCAGCCCGCTTAACATCTTTGTGGCCCTTGTTTGGACCCTCTCCAGTCTGTCTGTGTCTTTCTTGAGCTGTGGATACCAGAACCGGACACCATACTCCAGGCGCAGCCTGACAAACAGTGATTAGAGTGGGATCATGATGTCTTTATCTCTGTTAGCTTCTGAGGATGTAACCCAGGATCCCATTTGCCTTTGTTGCTGCAGAGACACACTGCTGACTCATGTTCATCCTGTTATCCACTAGGACCCCGATGTCTCTTTCAGCAAGGCTGCTCCCCAGCTACACAATTCCTAGTCTGTACTGGGCTTTTTGATTATGATATGATATCATAACTCTCAGATGAGGAATGGAGCTCCAGTTCCTCCTGTTTGTTGGCTTTACATTGTTTATAAAGGACTTCTACTAAAGCTTCTCTAGTGGAAGGATCAGCGCCTCCCTGTACACAGGGGACTTGACATCTTCCTGCCTGCCCCACAAGATTCTAAAGCAAAATTAACTGCTAAATGTGTATCAGGGATGATAAAAGGTGGCTATATCAAGTGGTTTTATCTTGACTGTCAAAAACATGCATTGCATAAACACAGGCTTAGAAATGGCCTCTCTGACACTACAGCTCAATCTCCTGTTAGAGGCCAATGACACTATATACCTATTTTCATAAAGCACTTCTAGTTTGAATTTTCATGCCTTCTGTTTCTAGACTTTGTATGACATTTATCTTCGATAAAAATTTTTCCTCTCACAGAATTCTGGACCTGCTGGAGGCCTTAGTTATGTTGATCTCAGGATCACGGAATAGTTGAGGTTGGATTGGGGTCTCTACAGACCATCTAGTTCAATCTTCCTGCTCAGAGCAGGGTCACTTACAGCAGGCTGCTCAGGGCTGTGTCCAGTTGGGTTTTGAATGTCTCCAAAGATGGAGACTCCACAGCTTCTCTGGGCAAGCTGTTCCAGTGTTTGATCACTCTCACTGTAAAAAAGTTTTTTCTCAAGTTTATAGAATTTTTTGTATTTCAATTTGTGCCCACTGCCTCTCATCCATCCCCTGGATACCACTGAGAAGAATCTGATTCCATCGTCTTTGTACACTGCCATCAGATGTCTCCATATACTGATAAGATCCGCCCTGAGTCTTCTCTTCTCCAGAATGAACAGACCCTGCTCTCTCAGCCTTTCTTCAAATGAGAGGTGCTCCAATCCCTTAGTCATCTTAGTGGCTCTTCTCTGTACGTGCTTCAGTATGTTCATTCCACTCTTGTACTGGGGAGCCCAGAACTGGACACAGCACTCCAGTTAGTGCTGAGTAGAGGGGAAGGATCATCTGCCTTGGCCTGCTGACACCGCTCTGTCTGCTGCAGGCCAGGATGCAGCTGGCCACCTTTGCCACAAAGGTACATTGTTGGATCATATTCAACTTGGTGTCTAGCAGGACCCCCAGGTCTTCCTCTGCAATGCTGCTTTTCAGCCAGTTGTCTTCAGCATGTATATGTATGGGGTATTCTTCCTGAGGGGCACAACTTGGCATTTCCCTTTGCTTAACTTCATGAAGCTCTTGTTGGTCTATTTCTCCATTCTGTTGAGGTCCCCCTGAATGGCAGCAGAACCATCTGGTTTATGAACCACTTTTCTTTGTTTTGTATCATGTGCAGACTTGCCAAGGGTGTACTCAGTCCCATCACTCAGGTGATTAATGAAGATGTCTCGTGTTATTGGACACTTGAGAGGAAACAACCATTTTTTGGTAAGCTGTCCTCAGTTTACTCTGTACTATTTTGTTCTCAGAATTCATTTTAATATTACGCTGAACTGAAATGTTTTGTTATCCCTAATCAGAAAATTCAGTATTAGGCTTACTGTTAAAATAAGATCTAAGAAAGTTGTAAATTCTTGAATGCTTAGT
Source organism: Pluvialis apricaria (assembly GCA_017639485.1). Taxonomy (NCBI): domain Eukaryota; kingdom Metazoa; phylum Chordata; class Aves; order Charadriiformes; family Charadriidae; genus Pluvialis; species Pluvialis apricaria. Next base: position 124,661,588 of record CM030009.1, read on the forward strand.
AAAAGTTGATTTACTAGCCTCCCCCACCCACCCCAAAAATGTCTTCTTTTTATGCCTGGCTGGTCATTTTCATTAAATTTGGGAAATTAACTTCTTTGATGTCATTGAAGCTAGGCAGACGCATCTCTCTTGATAGCATATGGAGAAAAATGGACACTTCCAGGATGTGAATCATTTCATCCTGTATTACTTATCTAAAATAGATTATATCCACAAAAGCCTACAAATGTCTGTTTTACTTCATTTTCTCTAAATAAAGCCTAGAGCAACTAACTCAGCTGTAGACTTCTATATGAAAGATGTCTAAAGGTTGATGAAATAAATCACATCCACTGAGGAAGCAAAGTGGTCATGCACACAGAAAACATGATTATCTAAACCTCACTTCTGTAGTAAATCACATTAAGTCTCGGGCATTTATAATGTGTCTGTATGCCTGGCTTTGCTAATATAAATACAATTCCTTATCCTTCTCAAAATTCTCATGCCAGCTCCATCTTATCAGTCATAACTTACTTGTTTCCATTTTTCAGATATGTAGAACCCCTCTCAGTTTCCTGATATTTATCTTTCACCCACTCTTTGGATTCTGACCTCAGCCCCTGGTGATGACTTTCACCTTTTAGTGGGTAAATTTGCAGCATTTTTAGTTTTGTTATGCGAAAGTGGTCAGTAAACATTTGCAGAGCTATCTCCGGATCTTCTTTGCTTTGATGTCTACCAAATATTACAGTGCAGTAAGCTAGCTCTAGTCTGTGAATGTTGTCTTCCAAATAGGTCAAAAGCATTTTATTTTGTCCATATTATCTCCATTTATTGTTCCTGTTTATCTGTACCCCTCTTTTATTTTGTCTGGTAGCTAGCTGTATACCCTCTAGGAGGAAAAGCATCCATTTGTTCTCATTTGTACAGCATCTTGTAAAATGGTTTCTTAGCACAGAGCAGGGTCCCAGAAGCTATCACAGTAAGAAAGCACTAATAAACTGTATAAAGAATCATACTGCAGATTCCTCTCACCTGTCTTTAGGTGTCCAGGCAATGCATATCCAGCACAAAATAGATGTCTATAGAGTCTCTCAATAGTCAACAGAGAGTGAGACACACCTTTGTCTTTTCCTGTCTTAGACACCTATCTTAAGTACATTACCTTCTGAAAGTATTGTTCTGTTCCTGTTGGCTACAAAGAGAGCCTGACGTAGTCTAGATGCCACAAAAACCTCTGAAATCCCACTGCCGAAATATTTTTGTATGTGGGACGTTGTCTCCAAATATCTAGAAGTTCCTGGTTTAGTTCCACTTTGTGATTGCAGAAAGATAAAGATGAGAATTAGATGTAGAAAGAATTAGTTTTTTTTCCATTGGAGGAAAAAATAATTGTTATGATAGATTAGGATTCATCTCAGCTAAATTTATCAATCTAAAAAGGGGCAGGTAACCTCCAAGTTCATCCTACTTAAAGACCAACCTTGGGTGACATCCCTGTTCACTGATTAAAACAAACACCTGAATTAGAGATATCAAAACATTTGAGAGAGACATTTCACCTTCCCAACCACACATTCACTTCTGTTCAGCAGTCCTGCATTATAAATGGGTGGAACTGTCCCATTTTCTTCCCATCACAAACACTCATCTGGAGTTTCATGCCTGTTTGCAAACGGAATAGTCAATGAATGCACCACTTTTAAAGGCCAAAAAGGCTTTCTGGCAGCTTTCCTGCTTGTATTTTAGACATAATCAGCCACATTCTTTTCTCATGCTCCATGTGATGAATATGTTCTCAATTATTTGAGCATATAATTTTTTTATTGCCCTGAACAAAAGTGTGCTCTTTTCTATGTATCATCTGCACTTATCTCAGGGAGATAATTCTTTTGAGCAGTGTAACCTCAGATCACATGCTTGATAAATATTTTGAGTCCATTATTGAGATTCCAAACTGTATTAACAATCCTGAAAGAAACTCAATGCCTTAGCTTCTATTTCTACCTCACTTCTATGTTTCCCAAGGTCTCAGTTTTACCAGTAAACTGTTTGAAATATTATGCCATTAAAAGCAACCTTTGGAAAACAGCAGCCTGAAGGCTCCACTGTCGCTAGGAACAGACTGGTTGCAAAGTCAATCACTGAGGCACAGTGCTTCCATCCTGAAGACGATACCAGTCCTTTTAAGAGTCAATGTCTCTTTCTGCCCTCTCTGTCATCCTTACCTTATGCATGTAGAGCACAAAAGCCAGGCTCTTCTGTAGCTCTTCTCAGAGTACTCTATGTTACTTCCCAGTAACTCTATGTAAGCATGACTTAGAAGAAGGTTAAACAATTCCTTTATGTAGTAACTTCAGACTTCTGCCATAGCAAATGCATTTAGCAACAGTACATTTATTTACAGGAATTATGTTTCAAGGATGTATTCTATTAGGCAATCACACAGCAAATACGTTTTGCTCCAGCACCTATGGTTCCCCAAGCACTGAAAATCAGAACAAATCTTCAGGTCTTTTGGGCTGAGTCAAGACCACTTGGTTGGAAATTCAGTCATTGTTTCACTGGCTGTGATGGTATACACATTATCACATGAAAGAACCCGAGACCTAAAGTGTCATATCTCCTTTTACGCCCAAAGCCAGCATGTTCACTCAAATCCAAATCCCAACATTTTATCTGATCTTTAGTACGTCCTTCATTAATGTGTAGGAGAAAAAGAGGGCTCCAAGAGCCAAAAGAGCTTCTGTGGACCTTTTCAACATCTCTATGAACACACGTAGGCCCTTGTTAATAGCAGTGCAGAATTACACCTTGTGGCCTTTCACAGAAAAGGAAAAGCCCAAAATCTTTTTGAACTGCCTCCCACACAAAGGCCTTGTCTTAATACCATGAACAGGAAATGTTCAGGCACAAATTTAGCAGAGTAGGAGAACTTAATGATTATTTCTAAGAAAAATGGATTGGCAGTTTTATTGAGAAACCTCAAAATCTCTAGGAGTAATTTTTTTTCCTTCTACAGGTTACAAATATATCCTGCTATCAAGTACCTGGACATGATTCCAAATGGCTTCTGAAGTGATATTGTCTCCATCATCAGACTAAATCCTATACATATAAAGGTAATAAAAGCTGAACCTTTTTTTTCAGGTATTCTATGTTAATAGATATATGCAATACAGGAAACTTTACTTATCAACCTGCACATCTGAAGAACTGCTGTGCCAAAACTAAGTCGAGTGTGATTACGATGTAAGAAAGAAATAAAGACAATGCTACTGAATCATGCATTTTGTTTCTTTTTAAAAAATAAGTATGTGCAGTGTGCACAACATTATAGCTGTGGCTGTCTTCTGCGTTAGTGGCTTATATAGTCATATCCCCTTTGAATTCAGTTAAAACCAGGGTTTGCTAGGAAAGATGATGTACAGTTCTGAAGAAAATAATATTACAAAGACCATTAAGACCACGTTCTCAAAGTCATTTAGGTACCTGAAATAAAATTAATTTAATTAAACATAGACACCAGAAGGGTCTGAGCTTCCTCTTTGGATATGTAGTAGTAAGTGTAGAGAAAAGCTTGGGTTATTTTCAAGGAGGAATAAGTATCTCCATTCATGGAGCCATGAGCACTGCCTGGAGATGAGGGTTATCTCCCTTGGCTTACACACCATGCTGCATTATATTGCTCTGAACCTTAGCTGGCTGATACTTGCAGTGCTGTGCTATGTGGGTGACAAATTGCAAGGTTGGATCTCCATATGCTCAGGGAAGTTTGAAGTGCAGACATACAAGGGGGGATTTTGTTGCTGAAACATGGATGTGCGTTGCCAATTTTGCTGTAGCATGTTTGAGGCATATGTATAGTAGTGACAGGTATTACACAGCACTCATGGGAGACTATCCTTCTGGAGTGTCAGATGGAGGCTAGGTAGGACATCCTGAAGTACTTAAAATAACCCTAAATGTCTATGTGTAGGCAAGTGAATCACATCCTTATTGTTTCAGGCACCATGAGCGATCTTGCCTGGCCTCAGCTATGCTTCAAAACTCTGGGGATTTCCCAGACGTTGTCTGGGAAAGTTGTATCTGCGTGGCTGCTAAAATGACACTAAATACCAAAGTCTGGGCAGTTAAATATAGCCCACTGTCTGCTTCAGTCACTTTCCTTCAGACGTTGAATTCAGTTACCTCAGCTTCAGTGCCTGGCACTGTCTTGAGATACCGTAAGATATTCTGCCTTAACATTAGCTACTGGTTCAGAGAGTTTGAGCTTCCCATTGATGTTTTGTAATGCCTGACAAGCCTGTCTCAGGCTGTCTTAGGTATGTCAGGGCATCTTACACAGCCAAGAACAGCTAAACTCAGGGAAAGAAATGGAGGCTCAGCTGTCTAAATGTTAGGGATTTAGTCCACCTTAGGACCCAATCCATACTCAATGAACATAAAAAGTCAGACACTTCCATCCAATTTATCTTTGCTGTGTCTTTTCTCAATCTTAGAAAAGGGTGAACCACCCTCTACAGGTGTCTATCTCTCTCCAGAGACTAAGAGTGAGCCTATGGAAAGATTCAAGTTCACACACCTAATTGTAGGTGTCCACAGTTGACCTGCATGTCCTAACTCTTGTAATCACTGGCAGGAAGATTCAGTTGTCCACGGGCATCCAGACACATTAGTAATACTTTGGAATATTAGAGATATTCATGTGGGCCATGATTTTTGTTTAGATTTACAGATTACGCTAAGGAAGTCCTGCATCCTAGTGGACCTGAAATATATCTCTCAGAGTCACAAGAAAACCAAGTAGTTTCATGTATCATTTGTGTACTCCAGCCCAGATGCTTTACTTGGTCAGATCTTGAACAAACAAGGTTTTTTTCAAGACCTGATCTCAGACTGGATCCAGCTGAGATGTTTCCTTTGATTTCTGTGCATGGTGCATTGTGTTTACAGGAAGTATTCAGCTGCTGCTGTAGGAGGAGACAACACCTTTTTGTTGCGGTACAAGACCCAAAGAGGATATTTCACTTGGAGCCCCAGCACATTGGATAAACACTGTGGCTTCACTGCATTGTACCTTAGACTAACTTGGTAAGGTTACAGCACCCCAACTGTTCTAGACTTAGGAAAATGCCTTGCCGGCTGCCAAGTAAGTATCCGAACGATGGTGGATTGCGATGGGGTAACTTAAATTCATATTCTGTAAGTCAGCCTGGGCCATTCGTCTGTTCACAGGTTTCTCATTGAGTCTTTTTCCCTTATTTTTTTCCTGACATTGGCATTAATGGAAACAACTTCCAAAGTGGAGATCTCCTCCAGTAAATACAGCCACAGATGAGTTCTGGATATAGAACAAAGATGTTACTAACCCTGCAGTTAGAGACTAGGAAACATCCCTTTGAGTTTAGATCTTACATGTTTGATATGATTCATCTTGGCCTGTATCAGGAATACTGCGGGCAGCAGGACTAGGGAAGTGACTGTCCCCCTGTACTCAGCATGGTGAGGCCCAAACTCGAGTACTGTGTTCAATTTTGGGCCCCTCACTACAGGAAAGACATTGAGGGGCTGGAGCGTGTCCAGAGAAGGGCAACGGAGCTGGTGAGGAGTCTGGAGGACAAGTCTTATGAGGAGCAGCTGAGGGAAGTGGGGGTGTTCAGCCTGGAGAAAAGGAGGCTGAGGGGAGACCTTATCACTCTCTACACCTATGTGAAAGGAGGTTGGAGAGAGATGGGGGTCGGTCTCTTCTCCCAAGTAAAAAGCGATAGGACAAGAAGAAATGGCCTCAAGTTGCACCAGGAGAGGTTTGGGATGGATATTAGGAAAAATTTCTTCACAGAAAGAGTTGTCAAGCATTGGAACAGGCTGCCCAGGGAAGTGTTTGAATCACCATCCCTGGAGGTATTTAAAAGAAAGGAAGATATGGTTCTGCGGGACATGTTTTAGTGGTGGTTTTGGCAGTTTGTTAGGTTAATGATTGGACTCAATGATCTTAAAGTTCCCTTCCAACATAGACAATTCTGTTCTATGATTCTATGATTTTAACAAAACCATTAAATATGCCTTCATTGTTTGCAAGTTCTCAGACTTACATAGGAGCACTCTCTTCCTTAAGGTTTTTTTTGTGTGTTCTGTTTTTGTTTTCCTGCTTGGACCTGAGCAGTAGCCAGTGATGGCTGTTTCTCTGTGTGTGTGTGTGCGTGTATGTGTGTTTGTGAGCTCGATGCCATATTTGAAGTCTTTCACCTCATGCTTGTCTGACAGCTGACCAAGTACCGAAAGTGTCTGTCACAGACAGATTTTCACTGCAGTTCACAGCTAGCATAACAGAGGGAGAGGGGAGGGAAAAGACAGTTCACAAAATGTATGAGGAAACGTGCCGGGAAGATGCAGGGATCTCTGCGCAGACAGAGTGTCTTTTGTCTCTCGGGCAGAATGACTCCCTGGCACAAAGCCCACAACGAAGGAAATAACAGAGCAGATTCATTATGCCCTAATGCTGCTACATGACAGTACATCTGGGAATTAAATTATAGACAAAGGTGGGCTCGCTCTCTATTATTTTTTGTCATCTCAAGAAGTTGCCATTGTCTCACCGTTCAATAGCTTCTTTGTACTCACTAGATCTGTACATGAAGCTCCAAATTACCTTACTCGAAATAAGTTACAGTTGCACTGCAAATGTTTCTTCATATTAGTTTTCACTCCATTTGTAAAAGAACAAAGGCCTATTATTGATCAGAGTTATACAAAACAGATGGTATTTTTCTTTTTTATATCAGAGAATAACATAACCATATTTAGGTATGAATAGTGAGATTATTTTTTAACAAAGTTTTCATAGGTTAAAGTCTGATGTCTGGTCTAAGCTAATCATACAGATGTCCTGTAGCGATTAGACTGAAAAAGATATCAATGGAGCATGATTTAACCCACTTGAACAACTTAAGACAAGATGCATTGCATTCTGGAAATGCTTGCACTGCCCCATTGATTACAGACATCTTTGACACATATGTCTGTCTTACAGATCACTAAAGTAAATGTTCTTAATTTCTTCTGAACACTCAAAAAATGTTGACTTTTTAATGAAGATCTTGATTTTTCTACTTAGATTTTTTTCTTTTTCTTTCTTGTTTTTTTTTCTTGTTGTAAATACAGGTATAATTTTACCTTTTTTTTTTAAATTTTCTGATTAAATAGATAAAATTTTAAATAATGTTGTGTAAGAATCCATAAACAAAGAAACAAAGAAAAATCCCCCCAAAGCCCAGCCAACTATTTTTATAGTTATTTACAGGTGGCATTTTACACTTTCACCATTTTACTAATCACTGTCTTTACCCATATCCGTGAACTGCCAGGGCTGATGAATGTCTTACTTTCTTCTGAGGTCCTTGACACTTTCCTCTGTGTTTTGGTAGTTGCATGTCCTTGTGTCATTCAGCTGCAACATAATAGTTAGTGGCTTACGTTAGGAAGGAAAGGCTCTACTCAGAAATAGTTTATTGTTTCAAGTAAGATAAGTCTTCATGAGCTTTGATATATCAAGGGCAAATCATTTGGTGTTGCACCTTTTCCAGATGAGTGGTTTCTTAAATATCCATTCAAATGTCAGGAATTATCATTGATTCTGTATTGATTGCCACAGTACCTGAGATTCTTGCACGTGTACATATTTCTTATAAAGGACTCTGCTGGCAACCCAAATGGAGCCTGGAAAAAAGAGTCTGGAGAAAGTACCAATAATTTAGTTGATGATAGACTTGTGAGCTAAATGCTAGCTCCATTTACAGCATTTTCCTCTTCTCAGACACCTAGTTTGGGTTTAGAAGCATAGAGTTTTCCTAATTTTCAGATTTTGAATTTGCACAGTAAGCCCAGAAGAAAGGCATAAAAACAGTAAACACACAAATATGAGAATAAATGCTGCCAAAATAAATTATGCTGTCACATATTTAGTTTGTAAGAAAGACAAGGTAAACAGATTTTTTTTAATGGAAGTGCTGGAGTTAAGGCCTTATCTGTCTATGCTCTGAGGCTTTATCTGCTTTATGTGTATATATTTACATATCTACACATACATAGACTCTCTATCCTTGTCCCCTTCTCCGTACATACATACATAAATATGTCTGTGTCACACATACATGTACATATATAAGAGCAGCAAATAAATCTGTGCTAGGGACTGTGTAGCTCTGAGCCAAGTTGGTGACTCTCTTAGCCTCCAAACTGGATGACCGCACTGAAATTACCTATTGGGGATGGTCTTTGACCCATGCCGATTGTTGAACCATGCTTGGACATTATTTGGGAAAGAGTTAGATAGACAGATATTCTTCTACCTGTTACAGCGCTGAGTGAATCAATGGGGTTTGCAGAGATAGTAATTTTGGCTACGGTGACTTGATCTCTACTAACTGTAGGAGCAGCCTAGGTACCTAACTTCGACATAGACATCTCTGTATACGTTCTTAAGGGCAGATAAGCTGAATTCCATCTTTGTGTTCTCAAGGAAACTTTGAAAGTGAAAACTCACAGCTAGATTGATTTACTCAGGCAGACATGTAAACAGTTTTCTAAATGACTTTTTTTCTTGCATATATTATTTTTTTTAAATAGAAGCTTTAATGTGCCATTTGAATGTTCTCTAACAATAGAACAATATTACAGGACAGTAAGCTCCGAAAACAAAAGCAGCAGATCGTCCCAAAGCCCAAAACTAATGCAGTACATTTAAAATCACTGCTTTTTCACTCCTACTGGTACTCATGTTGCACAAGTGAACAATCCCACACACAAATACAGGCTGGGCAGAGAATGCATTGAGAGCAGCGCTGAGGAGAAGGACTTGGGGTGTCTGTTGATGAGAAACTCAACATGAGCCAGCAATGCACGATCGCAGCCCAGAAGGCCGACCACATCCTGGGTTGCATCAAAACAAGTGTGGCCAGCAGGTCAAGGGAGGTGATTCTGCCCCTCTACTCTGCTCTCGTGAGACCCCACCCAGAGTACTGCGTCCAGCTCTGGAACCCCCAACATAAGAAGGACATGGACCTGTTGGAGGGGGTCCAGAGGAGGCCATGAAGATGATCAGAGGGCTGGAGCAGCTCTGCTGTGAGGGCAGGCTGAGAGAGTTGGGGTTGTTCACCCTGGAGGAGAGAAGCCTCTGGAGAGACCTTATAGCAGCCTTCCAGTATCCAAAGGGCACCAACAAGAAGGTTGGAGAGGGACATTTTACAAGCGCATGTCGTGATAGGATGAGGGGTAATGGTTTCAAATTAGGAGAGGGTAGATTTAGAATAGATATTCGGAAGAAATTTTTCATTCTGAGGGTGATGAGGCACTGGAACAAATTACCCAGAGAAGTTGTGGATGCCCCATCCCTGGAGGTGTTCAAGGCCAGGATGGATAGGGCTTTGAGCAACCTGGTGTAGTGGAATGTGTCCCTGCCTGTCGCAGGGGGATTGGAACGCAATGATCTTCAAGGTCCCTTCCAACTCAAAGCATTCTATGAAATTCTATGATTTTAGAACACACAGAATAACAGCGATTTCTACTATAAATCAGCATGAATTTGAGGCCATATGTTGACTGCGCACTACAGGTACCTAGCCTGGACAGTGTAAGCTTAATGGTTTATAATTTAAACAGTATTTAGACCACCCAATAATTTCTGTCTATCCATTGGATTTTTTCATTACGGGTGTTGTTGGCTTGGTGCACACATTATAAGCCAGATGTTTGCAAATTGTAGCAAGTTCAGCAGAAGGCCATGAAGATGACTGGGGGCTAGAGTTAATGACGAAAGTCCCACTTCATGGTTCTTATATTGTGAGAAGCTTATGAGAAAGGAAAATAAGAGTTTCATCAGCATCAATGCAGTTTTCCACACTGATAAGAAGGGAAATATTCAATAATGGCAGAAATATATTGGTCATGTGTCCTGAAGAAACCAGACCACCATGAAAATCATAGAGATTCCAGGGATTAATATGGATGATTTGGGTCCTACTTCCTTTTTACATTCCCCCCTCTTTCCCCTGACTGTCTTGAGGAGGGGTGGATTCTCTTGCAGCCTAGCAGTCTAGAGAGGTGCATGGAGGATGACAGCTACTGCTTTTTCTGCTTTCTTTTTTTTTTTTCCCCCCAAACCCATATCTGCTTGAATAACTGCCATATTTCTCCTCAACACTCTTTCCTCTCCATTTTTCTGACTTGGTTGCTGCCAGTATGAAATAGCTTTAATTATACAGGATAACTTATTTAGGGGTGCCCGTTAGTGGCACACATATGGTCCATGATGGAAACCTCAGGTTTATGTTCTTGAAAATTTCCATGCACTGCTAACTTTTCCAAGCTGTCCCCACCTCTGTTCTATGTAAATATATGTCCTAAATCTTGTCAGTTCCAGATCAATGGAGTGAATGTCTTACTGAAAATTCTATTCCGGCAGTTGTTAAAGTGCGCAACTGACTGACAACAAAGAGGTTGATTTTCTGCTGAGTCAGTTGACATTGACTATGACTGTAGGCAATTAATATGAATTTCCCAAATTGCAGCCATTTCCTCTTGGTAATTTCCTTTTTTTTTTTTTTGTCTCAGAAGTAATTTCACATGGGCAGAGTGTGACAGGTTGTGATTGTGAATCTGCTGCAATGCTTCCAGGTATTCATAATATTGTTTGCATTGCTAAGTGCTGTGAGGGAAAAATATCAAAGTTGAGGGATTATGCTGTGCTGAAGCTGATTAAACAGTTCCTTCAGTTTGCAGAGTTATAACAAATAAAAACCTCTTACACATATAACCAAGTCATCCAGGTTGTCTGTTAATGAAACAGATGTCGGTTTGCTTAAATGCCAGGCTTCCTTTTTTCCCATACCTCAAATCCTTGAATTTCTGCCTGAGCAAAAGTTAAGAGTGTGCTCCTGCACAACATTTGCCTACATGATAAGAAAATTCCTTAATTTGGCTCTTTCAGAATTAAAAAGGGGATATTATATAAAAAATAAAATGTTGGAGAAATTGGATCTCATTTCTTTGTTCTGGGTTTCATCTTATTCATAATTACTCCACTGGAAATGCAATTATAAAGCAGTTCAACAGACGGTAGAATTCATCTGACCTAAATTAATCTTTTCACCTTAAGGACCTAACCTAACAGGTTGTGGAGGCTTCTTGTGTAGTAGATGGAGAGAGAGGGATAGCTGTAAGAGTGTTATTCATCACATCTTTGCAGAGGTGTCTCTGAAAGGTAGGATAAAGGATTCTCTGCAAGAGATTCACTTTATCCAGTGATAATGGACAGACTAGATTGGATCAAAACCTTCATGTTTAAAAATCTGCAGTTAAGCAAAATTGAATTTTCTTTAGGAGTTTAGAAACATGGGAAAAAAGACATTGCAGATTCTCTGAGAATTACACTGTGATGAAAAGTTGGAAGCAACTTAAAAAAAGCAGTATCTTTCTTGAGTTTTCTCAAATGGTGTCAAGCCAAACAACATTGGGAAAAAATAAGATTACGATGGTGCAGCTATTTCAGTAGGGAATTTGATTGGCATACAAGGAGACTCAAAGGGGAAATATTCATGGTTAATAAGTAGCAAGACTTAACAGAAAATAAAGGCTAACTGGAAGATGATCTATTATAGCTAAATTATAATACAGCCATACTATAATTCTAGAGTATAGTAGGCATAGTTTGTTGGTTTTTTTTTTAATTCGGAATTGTGTTCTTATGACAAATATATTCTATTGTACCACAAGGACTAATCTTTCCTATGTCAATTATATAACTCTGTTAAATCAAGTATTTTTCTATCTCAGTGATGCATTTATAGGAAGCAGGATATTGTTGTGCAGCTCCAAGGCTCGCATAGGGCTACAGAGACTGTTCTCCTAACTCAGCTGCTCCAGCTCAGTAGGATGAGTGTTTCACTGTCAGCTTTAACATTTTGCTTGTGCGGAAGAGAAAGAGGATTAATTTAGCAACCCCATGTTGGGGGTTATGTCCGTGTTAGGGGTGCAGGTGTGTCTAACAGTCATGTCCTGGAGGAACGGCACTCTGGCCCCGATGCGTCCAGCTGATGCTCTCTTTTAGTGAGGGAGTTGTGAGTAGATGGCATTGGACGTGCTAACAACTGGTTGGCTTGGGATGGTGCTTCTGGGTCAGACAGGGAAAAGGCGCTGTGTCAGAGAACACTGAAGGGAAAAGGCAAAGAAGGGATTTGCCACCTCCAGCTCTGGCTCAACCACAGTCATCTCGTTGCCAAGGGCCTGGTTGCCCCTCTCTCTTCCTTCTTCAAGCTTTACCAACTGCTCATTTATGCCACAAAATTCTGTTCTGCCAGGCTAACTAGCAATATATTTGCAGGTGTTCCACTCATATAAGCTCATTTGACACTGCTTTTGTAACAGTGGTGTGAGTGCACAGGAGCCATTACATTTGGGCATTGGGAAGTTGTTGCATTCCCAGGCATGTTATTCACCACTTACCACTTTTATTCTTTAAAGTGATATAAACAAAATGGTATGTCCATTCTCCTTGCTGTTTTAAAAAGAGGATTTTCCCAACATTTGATGCAAATAGTGTCATATTCACAGGCACTCATGCACTGGCCCAGCACTCCACCAGACCACGGTTTGGTGAATAAATGGCTCCACTCCTCGTATGCAGCTGCTCTTTGAGATCAGTGAGGACGGCCCCACAACAATAATACTAACAGAGGATACAAGAAGGATTTGCTTCATCGGCATGGATGCTACTTTGAGAAGTAGGACAGAATGACTCATTTACATATATTTAGATGGCTAGAATATAGATGCTCATGCTTCATCTGGTCAGCCTTATGCTTCCTCTAAAGACAAGAGAGAAAAATAGGGGCTTGAGGGTAGTGAACTCATTTTAAGGTGCAGCTAAAATAGGTGAGATGTTCGTATTCTTCTTCATTGGCTTTAGCCACAATCAAGACTATGTCAAGTGAAGATGTCAACGCTGTGGACATAGGAGCTTGCCCATACATAGGCATCTAGAGCAATTCAGGACCCCTCAGGGCATCCAAGACGCCCATGACATGGGTCTGACAGGGAAGAAAGACATACAGAAGATCCACAGCCTTCTGGAGCAGCAGCTGGGTGCTGGATAGGACACCTCTGAGTACTTAAAATGACATTATATGTATATGTTTAATCTCATTCTATTTTTCCACTGGTAACAACAGTAACTTTGTCATCTTGTTCTGATGTACACACTACATCGTAGACACTCAAATCTAAAATGACAGTGATGAATACTGCCCTTAAAGCTGGATGACCTCAATCTCACCTTTACAAATATATCTAAGGTCAAGAGACTAAAACCATGTCAATATGTACCAAAAGTAACTCTTAGCAAAGATTGCAAGACTCAGTGTTCTTCCTTAGTCTAAAACTGAGGTAGGAATTTTTATTCTTCTATGTGTGTAGCACAGGTATCATGCTCTGTTGACTTTTTCAATCCACAATGAAGCAGTCAGGGATAATATTCACACTGATTTACTCATATTTGTTCTGAATTTAAAAGGCCATAACAGTTAATCCCATCTCGGCTGACATGGCAGGTAGTCCGTTATGTACTGGGTATGAACACATTCGGTAATACAAACATGTATTGTTTAAACCAAAGAGGCAAGTCCCTCCACTGAACTTGGAACAGATTAGTCAACTCAACATTACCAAAGCCACATCAAATCTTCACGAAAGCAGGGGAATCATTTGGGGTAAGGTGTGTAAGTAGGGCTCGTTAGATTTCCTCTGAAATTTTCAAATGACATAGAATGGAACAAAATCTTTACAATAAATCTATTCCAAAGAAGACAAAAAACCTTGCTCCCTCGTGCTGCAGTTGCTGCCCAAAGGGAGAAATGAATATCTAGTGTCTATCTAATTTTCAGAAAACTGAATTCCAACTTAAAAAAAAAAATTAGGACTGGCAGAGAAATGCTGGTCTAGCTCATTTCCATAGCCTTACTTAACAGTAGGATAATTCAATGGGTTCTGACACTGGGTGCGTGTACTATTAGCAGTACTGAGCAAATACCTAGCTGTTACAACATAGTAAAAGTCTGGCATAATTTTGGGAGATATTGCTGCCATTGTAAAAGCTCTCAATCAGCAGTGCTACAGAGCAAAGGGTTGGTTCTAATGCAGCGTAATTTTTATAGTTCAAGTAACTCCTGGGATTGATTTCCCACCACTGTCCTGGATGTTGTTGGTCCATTAAACATGAAGGTTTGGGTTTCATTAAACCACTCCTGGACTGAAGATGATCATGAGGTGTGTGCACTTGCATAATAGGGATTTTAAACATTGTAAAAATGTAGACAAGACACAGTATGAGAGTTTGCTTGTTTTTGTCAAGGGACTGTTATGAAACCGTTCAGGGATCTCAGAATTAAAGAGAATGGCATGCAAAAGCTACAGAGCAAGTGCTTCAAAACAGCATTTTGGACACCCCTCGTATATCTTTAGCAACATTAAGCTGATTGTTCTTGCATGCCTACACGTACTTAAACATTTTGACCTGAATTTCATTTATGCCAAGGTTTCTTTGATCTGCTGTGGCAGCCTAAACAGGACTTCAAATGTGAGAAAATGTATTGCCGCTGTCCTATCTCTCTCACCTGTTTACATTGTCAAAATCATGCTCATATACACAAAGACTTTGTGTATATGAGAATCTGACTCTGCACTTGAAGCTGATCCACCTGTAAAGTTTTTAATATGAAACAGTTTAAAGCTTGACCCTTTCCTAAGCCTCTTTATCAATGCCCAGAATCCAATCAGATAGACCTAATCTTTGAAGGAAGGCTTTCTTTTCATCCTTTTCTAACTCCTGCTTTGCCTTAGTGTCCCATTTCTACCTTAGCAGAGGAGAGTAAAAATTCTTGCTGGCAGTTGATATAGACTATTAGCCTTCATAATGGGTCAGCGCCATCAGATTCGGGTTTCCATTTTCCCACTGTAGATTTTAGCAGCTTGGTTAGATGTCTGCCGCTTTACATCCTCTGCTCCAGCACATCACATAATTCATAGAATCATAGAATAGTTTTGGTTGGAAAGACCATTTCAAGGTCATCTAGTCCAACCCCCCTGCAATGAGCAGGGACATCTCCAACTAGATCAGGCTTCTCAGAGCCCCGTCCAACCTGACCTCGGACGCTTACAGGGATGGGGCATCCACAGCTTCTCTGTGCAACCTGGGCCAGGGGCTCACCACCCTCAGTGTAAAAGAAATTCTTCCTTATATCTCATCTAAATCTTCCCTCTTTTGGTTTAAAACCATTATCCCTTCCTCTATTGTTATAAGCCCTACTAAAAAGTCTGTCCCCATCTTTCTAATAAGCCCCCTTAAAATATTGAAAGGAATTCAGATATCTTGTGCTTTTGGAGATAATTCTGTTATACTTCTTCTACTCTTTTTCCTATATACAAAAGAATGCCAAGAGGCTTAGATCAATTAGGGAGTACTTGAGGAAAACAAGCAAGCAAGCAAGCAACCAACTAACCAAACTTACTTTTGTATTTTCTTCCACAATTAGAACTATAAAATGAAGTGTACTTGTCTGCCTAAGGTTTAGCATTCTTTGCAGCTTCTTCATTTCACAGATTAAGAAAACATGGGAAAAGGAACACAATTTGAAGGGTAAAATAAACTACTGAAGGGGGGTTGTTTTCTTTGGTGGCTTTATCTAAAGTTGAATATTCAAGCTGATATTTTCAACAACTGTCACTGAGAACTGTGCGTCTAAACTCCTAGGACCTGTTGAATTTCTTAGCCCAGTGTGCACAGGTAGTTCAACTGTCTGCAGAACAAGTTTTAAAATTGCTTACGTCTCTCATGGACACTGTATTTCTCTGTATCTATAAAAACTGGCTACGTAATCAGGTTTCTCCCTCAGGAATTAGATCCCCAAATATAGATATCTAATCTTCTAAAATAAACTTGCTCTCATTTGCTTAGTGTACCAAATGTCTCATGAGATATAATGATAAACTTTTACCTTTAGCTCACAGATTGAATTTTTAGTTAATAAATACTGAGCTAAAGCGACGTTCCTCAGTTACTTGTCAAACCGGTTGTTGATTTGAATTCATTACTATTTGAGGAACTGCTTACTGAGTAAAGAAAACTTCCATACTAGCACAAATTTCCAGCATTATTGGCTAATTAAGGCTTTGTCTACACTGGCAGCTGGGGACTTTAGGCAATCTCATGCCCATATGCACTAACCATTTACATTGTAAATCTTTTGGCTGGGTCTTAAGTGACAGTCTTGCCTGATGCTGCAAAAAATGTTGGCATGAGGCTGATCTGACCCCTTCATACCATGTGCTTTGAAATTATCTGGGCACACAATCTGTAAGCACTATAAATCGATCTGCTGCAATCCCACAAGTCCCTGTGTTTGATTTCTTGCAGTTCCTGCAAATCCTTTCTTTTGTTTTTACCACCCATAAGTACAGACAATCTCAGAAAAAGGCAGACAATTCACAATTGATTATTATTATAAGAGTTCAGTTTCCTATGGTATAAAGGAAACTGTAATTCAATTTTAGCCCTTATTCAAGTAATATGAAGCATCAGATGCATGATTTATGGGAATGGGGGAACAGTTTAGGTTCACTGTGGACAATTCAAAGTTGGTCATAAATATCAGATGAGGTTTCCTTTGCACAATGTCATGAAGACAACACTTCAAGGTAGCTCATGGCAGAAACATAACATTTAGCAGGATAAAATAAAGTTTATCTTGCAAACTTGCCACACTTTTATGCACAGATTTTTCCAACTCTTACTTTTTGCAAAGATCTTGATTTCATTACACGAGCACCTAAGAACAAATTGGGCCTTCGACTTGTGTGCATGTGTAATACATAGCGAAAAAAAATTGTCAAGACTAATAAGCCTGAAAACACAAGGAATGCCTGCTTTTATTGAACCCAAAATTGCATTTACTTGCCACTCTTGATATTTCGTTCAATAGCTAACGACAGTTTCAGTCATTATTCTCTACAGTTCCTCTCGTTTTTTCCTCCAGGTTTTCTGCATTTCTCACTATCACCAGTGCTATTTATTCTTCTGATTAAAGGGATGAAGGATGATTTGTAATATCTGCTGCCTTGATCTCTTTCAGCTCCACAGCATAGTGCATACCTATGTAGTACTATCCAGCCCAAATCCTGCCTAAATTAGAACTAGATCTTGGATGTTTTGCAGAAAGTCTCCCTTTTCTTAGGCAGAAATAAAGTGGGGGAGACAGATATTTTACATCAAGAGAACAGCATCCCTTTCAGAAGGGACTGAATTTCCAGCTGATAGAGAGAAGCAGGTAGGATAAGCAGACTGGATCCTCCTCTGCAGAGGCGGCAATGTGAGCAGCCCTAAAGGTGGCCTGGTTAGAAAGGGAAAATTACTGAACAGAGAAAATGTCTGCTGAAAAATACTGACAGAGAAATTGCCTGCCAGCCTGGGAGCTGTGAGCCTGGGAACTAAGCCTTCAAACTAGAAACATCCTTGAAAAGTGCAGTTGGCTTCTCTGAAGTATAGCTGGGGTACCCAGGAGCCAGAGACGACCTGAGATACCACCAATAAGCACAATAAACTGTAACAGCAATTTATCATCTGAAAAAGTGGAAATAGCCTAGGAAAATAAAACTGGTCTGAAAGAACCAAAACCATCATCATTTGTTAGCTGGTACAAGTGAAAAATAGAAATTAACAACACCTATTGGTGCCTTGAAGTGGTGATGTCCTATGCACTCTTATGTCTCTATGACACAAAAAGGACTTAATTTTTATCCAAAATAAAGCCTCTGTCTCTGAGAATTTCCCATTCTGCACATCCTTTTCCCTTCCTAAACAGGCTGTTTCCTCTGCATGAACTTTCTATGAGGTCTTGGATTCTCACCAGGGACATCACGTCAACTCCAGACTCCATGATATGGATCATCTTTGAAGTGTGACTGTCTGTTCTCTTATTGGTCCCCCTTTGTGTCCACTTTTGGGGTTGGGAAAGTTTGTCCTCCCTGTTCTGGGATGGTTTGGTCCCCCTCTGGGATTGGTTTCCACTCCCCTTTGGGATTGTTTGTTCCCTACTGAAATCTGTCTAATTCAGTCGATACCAGCATTATATATCCATATAATTAATCTTTTATAAGTATATCAGCTGTTATATTGTTGGTAAGTTGCTTCACTAATGATAAGTTTGTAGTAACCTGTAATATTATATACCTACTTGGTTATTGTTGTTATTGGTTGTTGCAATATGATTGGTTGCTGCTATTATTAACTGTTGCCATGCTATTAATTGCTGCTATATTATTGATTGTTGATAGATCTTGTAATAACTTGAGATATATATATATTCACTCTATTACTCATAGGTATCCTTGCTAGCGGTGCTTTGGTGGTAATATACTTGCTAGTGGTGGTTATTTATGGTAATCTGTAATAAAGTAGAGAAATCCAGAAAATAAAAGCCTCTGTGCCCTTGTGTATTACAGAATCCTGCAAACCCATGGTCATGGTCACAGTCTCTACACCCCTGCAGGTTGGGCAAACCTTTAGGCTATGACAGGCTGACTTTGTGCCAAAGGGTGCAAAGAATTTCTCTCCCTAAAGTCAGACTTTTCAACATTGAACAAGATTGGCAGGCCAGATTCCACACAATTTAAGAGTTCATTGTTATTGCTATATAACACAATGAAATACATTAAAAATGAGCAGCCATGTAATTATACACGGTTTGGTGGTCTGGAAGACACAGAATCGCAGAATGGTTAAGGTTGGAAAGCATCTCTGGAGGTCATCTCGTCCAGCCTCCCCTGCTCAAGCAGAGCCACCCAGCCCAGTTTCCCAGCACTGTGTCCAGACAGCTCTTGAATATCGCCATGGAGGGAGACACTCTCCAAGTCACAGTTCCTGTAGCACCTGGTGAGAAGGATGAGGTGTCGGGACATTTCAACCAAAATGGTTGCAATCTTTTCCTTGCCTCCACCAGAAGATCAATGAAAACAGAGTTTGTGAGGCTTCTGGTATGAAAATGTTTGAGAACCACTGCTCCAGAAACAGGAGCAATATCTTTATCACAAATGCCATCATCAGCATAAACTGCAGCAAAGTCCTAAGATGCAATTAAAGATTTAAGGAAAAGCATTTCTTTAAATAGATATTTATTTGCATTTTCAGATCTTACATTGTATTGATCTAGGTGCCAGCCTGGGACAGGTGTTTGTCAGCAATACTGTAAGATTTCCAGGGCTGTAAGAAGTGTTTCTGGTGATCTCATGTCAGGTCTTCTCAAAAAGTTTCTATGGAAACACCACAGCTGTCTGAGGGCACACCTCAAATTTCAAGTTCATACCTGTCCAAGGTAGAAGAGATCCAGCAACTGGCTAGATGAGCACAGCTGGTGGACTCATCTCTGAAAAGGAAAAAACGTTTTTGAATTCCCTGAACTGCTGCAAGTTTAATCACCTGGAGAGTTCCTGTAAGACTGTCTTACAGAAGACACATAATTAACTCATCAAAGAGTGTGACTTTATTGAATGACTAATACCAAAACATATGTAAATGCAGGAAGGGATTGTCTTAATCTCGGCAGTAAGTGTTGACTGGATGCTCATGCTGAAATGTTCCAGTCAAAGCTATCATCTGACTTATCACAGCTGAACAAAAAATCTGAATTTTCCCAGATTTCACCCCTGTAAGGAAAGTTAAAATACTTGTGGGATACTAACTAGGCAAGTCTGCTTGGTAACTCTTTCAGCCCATCTGCACACACGTCTCATGGTTCTGGGATGTTTCATGATAGTTTCTATCCACTCCAAGTTTTACAACTCCAGAGCTAATGGATCGGCCTGTATATTTATACTTATAAATTACATAGGGCATGATCCATCGCACTGCAGTGGAATGCAAAGCCTCTTGCTTAAACTGTCAGCACAGGCCACCGCTGGAGCTCAGGCTGATCAACACTCCCTAGACAATCCCAGGGTAAAGTCCCGGAGTTGCTGTGCACCAAGGACCATCCTCAACTGACAATTTAGGATCTAGCCACACCGTTTGGAGTGTAACAGCTGTAGTTGAGCCCAATGACTTGGCCTTATGTCAGAAGACAGGCCTGGCAATGTTAACATCACTTGTATAGATATAGTCCCACATGTAGAACGGAAAGACTATAGGCTGTCGCCTGTATGGATAAACAAAGCTGCCTCACCTTACAGTGTTGTAAATTTTGGCTCTGTATATCACGTAGACAGTAGAGTTAGATGCTAGGGGAGGATATACGGAGGTTAGTAGCAGTTTCTAGGCTAAACAAATAGTTCTTGATGGGTTTATAAGCCACAGGTTGAATATACTACTGCAAACCATCCCAAAAATTTGAATAATTACAGTTTCCCATAAAGTCCACGTCTGCGCCTGAATTCACTATGGTGGAAAATGTGGAAAGGCTCCAGGTGAAAATTCAGTATTGGTTTATGGCTTGTTAGCAGTTATGAGACAACTAAAGGCCAGGACAAGTTCCTCGAGCTGTATCGATCATGACCTGCCACAGGACAAGAGTCCAAATGGCCTTTGTGACTCCCAAGCTTGGCATCCATGACTAGCTCTCCCTCCTTGCCAGCCTAAAAGGAGGTTGTTGCTCTAGAATAAGAGTAAGTCATCATCCACACCACCCTAGGTTGATATATTGTTCTTGGCAAACACCCATGGAAAATTTCCATGTAACCTGATGAGACGATCCGCTTCCCACCGGCCCATGAATCTGATCTAAATGCAGATCTGACTTAAGGGAACACAGTGGATTGATCCATTTTGGAAGGTACTTCTCACAACTGTCACTACCATTTTGGGTCACTTCTTACATAATGTTTTTGTTTCATTTTTTTTGTAACAAAAATACCAAAGCCATGTGTACAGTTCAGCAAAGAACTGAAATGTGTACTCCAGTTCATTCTCATTCAGGTCAAGGTGGGAAAATACTTTTAGCATTTTTACTCACACTCCTCTGATCATAATGAGCTTTTAATACATTTGTTATCTTAGGCAATTTTTTAAATCCTGTTTTGAATATGAATCACTTTTTAAATAAGGGTCGAAATCATTATGGGCCCTCAATCAAAGGGCACATTGCTCACATAAGAAAAAATAGAGGTGTCTTTCTGTCCAAGATATGGAATAATTAGAACACCATGGAAACTGCCTCAATCCTACAGCAGAAATAGTCCCATTGCACAAACTCCTATAAAGCACAGGTGGAATGGTAGAATAAATATGTTGGTGGATGGTTCAGCCTTTCTGCTGTGTATTTTGCATTTCCATCACAAAGAACTGGAGAAGCCAAACTGCTCAACAGCCATAAGAGCTCAGTCCTCTCTGTAAAGATACCGATTCCAGCCCAATTTTTTACTGGAAAACCACATCATTGTCACCTTTGCTCATACGCTACTGGGTAGCATAGGCTTATGTAGACATAAGGATGCACTTATTTAAACAGAAAAGTGATTGTGAATCCACTGAGTTCAGCTTCTGCAGTTCTTTGTGTGTAACAGATAAATAGCTTGACAGAGATTGGGCTTTTGGTGTTTTCTCAGGTTCAGATTATCCAAAATATCCAAGATAATCGAATGACACTAAACTATTCCCTAATACGTTACAGCAGTAAAAGAGAAGTTCATAACATTGTCTCATTTGGAACTGATACAGGAAAACATTTCTTGTCATCATTTTGGCAAGGAAGCAAGCTTTTCTCTGTGATGTCCATTTTTAAAAATTAAAATCAGCGGACTTTTAATGAAAGGAGTGAGAATTCATCTACAAACTCTCTAGGAAGACTGTAGAAATGAATGGTATCAAGATATGAAGTAATTTGAGATATTTGTCTTTCTTTTCACCTGTTTTGACACTATATCTTAAGCAGTATCTCATCACATCCAAGCTGAGAAACCTTTTCTGTCTTTGTCATGCATGTTTCTGAGTGATATAAGGAATATTTAGGTTTTTTACCCGGCTGTTACTGTAGACGACAGTAGCATGCAAGGTGAGCAATACAGTCAGAATATGAAGTTGTCTCTGGGTTAACTTACCTACTGATATTACAGTAATTTAATACAGCAGTAACGGTACCACAGGTTTCAGGATCTGTGGAGCCTCATATATATATTCTGAAGGTATTCTTTGTAATTCTTTAATTGTATCACACCTCTTGCAAGTTTCAGCTAATCCTTGCCATTTACTTAGGCACTATATATCATTTAAAATCAAATACACTCTTACAACCATTTCACAATCAGTTCAGCCTGGCTTAACACAGAATGACTCCCAGCAACTCCCAAGGGAGTGTCATATTTAAATAATCCTGATGTTTAATGTCTATTTTCCTGGACAAATAAAAATGGATTAAAAGTATCTTTACCCTTATTTTTTATAGGATTAGAAATAAATAAAGTCTTACATTGCCCTTGAAAAACAAATTTCATCATACAGGACTGATGTGAGGGTTGCAGAAGGAGCAGAAGCAATTCAGTCCTTGATGCTGGGGGCCTTCTGAGCTAGTGCCCGACTCAACATTATGGCAGGTTTGCATAACTTTGGTATGCATGAAAGTGTAGAAAACGGCTTTTAACACTGTAAGACACTCTGCCAGCTGGGAGCATAGCAGCTATCTTTGTGTCCTCTCTAATACTATGTGTATATTACAGCATAGGTAGTTTTTGGCCATATTGACTGCTCACTCGTTGAGGACTCTCTCACGGCGCGGCTGTTCCTAGCTAGCTTTGAGGAATTCACTTGCACTCTCCGGAGTTTAGGTCTCAACAAAGGTTTCAGGCAACTTGTTCTATACTGTGCCTCAGTAATATTTAACAGTTTTGCAAATGCCAGCTGACAGAAGTTTAAGCATTTATGGTCAGGCACCGTCTGAAAAGCAGGTTGGAAAAATGGTGGGAATAAGCAATTAGATCATTTAAAGATTTTAACTTGAACATCAAATCATGTTCTCAGAACAACATAGGACAGCTGTTTGCTGCACTTCTTATATCAGAAGTCATCTAGGTTGCAAGACTAGAAGGGAGTTTCTGAGCTGTTAAGTCTATCCCTCTGATATTGCAGATAACTGAATTAGATAGTTCCTTTTCAATTCATAGTATGTCCTCTAAAAGCCAGTTTATATTTCTTGTCACCATAGGTTGTTTCCAAACTTTGGCCAAGCACTTTAAACTATTTACAGCTGCTGTTGGGTTGCTAAGGAAGTGTGTTAATCAGAAGCACCTAATATATCATTCCTCACTAACAAGAGTTTGGCTTTTTGCTAAACGTGAACTATCACCATAGACAATCAATATTAACTTTTTCTCTGAGTACAGATAAGGATTCCTCACTGCAATTTACATCACATGAGCATTGAGGGTCTACAACCAGGAAGACCTCTTCTAACTGTTCTTCTCAGACAATGGAAAGCAGGGAGGAGAACAGCAAGATTTTAGATATTAAAAAAAAAAAACTAGATAAAATTACAGTCTTTTATTCTCTTTTTAAACACTCCATGTTTAATCACTTTTTTTTTTAACTGGTAGGAGTAATTCAGAGACCCTGTTGTGCCATTGATCACAGGTTGAAAGTCACATTAGAGTAAGGCAGCATATCAGCCAAAAATCAGCAATTTCAAAGCTTAGTCAGGGAGGCTTGTGGATGGATCACATATTCTCTCCTTGTTCGGTTCGAAGGAACAGTATCCTTTATATAGCCTTTCTCTTGAATGTACACAAGATACCACCTTGGAAGTAGTAAGTTCATAGCAAATGGTATGGAAACGACGAGATCATGAGACTGAGATCATGTGCACATAGTCTAAACAGAAGGTCGGTTTGTTGCATTTGTTCAGTCATGAGCACTCAGCATTTACCTTTTGCGTTTTTAATGTTGTGTTTTGCAGTTTTAATCTTGCAATTTAACAGGAGAAAGGAATAAATATTTGCGTTCGTGCAGAAGTACTGATATTTAATATTCAGAGTGACCATAAAGATACAAACCCTGGCATAAAGTTCATGGCCTTATGCACTCACAGTATTAATAGTGAGGGATGGTACTCAGCCTACCTACCTGTCCTAGCCCTAATGAAGGGGACAATATATAAAGCATAATGAAACATCATTCCAAAGCAAGTGGTTAGCTAGTCTGTACTTTAAAAGAGGACATACCGTCTTTTGCATCATTTGCTTCAATTTCATTTGCTTCAATTAGATCCCTCAAAATAAGTAAAAATTCTAGTTTAGTCTTTCACTTGTAGCTATAAAAAGATTTGTGAAGGTTTGCCATTGGACAATTAATCTTTAAAAATGGAATGTGACTAAAGTGCCATAGACTTTAAGTGCTGTTATAGTAATCAGATCCACTGGTATTCAAGCGATCTGTTTTTTCTTGAGACATGTCTGAGGGACATGGTTTAGTGGTAACTCGGCAGTGCTAGGTTAATGGTTGGAGTTGATGATCTTAAAGGTCTCTTTCAACCATAACAATTCTATGATTCTATGATTCTATGATCGTCCCTGTACTTACAGTTTAAAATCGATGTTTACTTGACAGAAATCTCTTTTTACAGACCCCAGGACATTCAGGCCAGCTGATTTCTAGTCTGTTACCTTACTCAACATAAGCTGTGGTTTTTCACACCATATTTCCTGCTTTGAGGACAAATCTTTTATGGAAATCAAAGAAACTAGAAAGTTGTACAGGATAATCTTAACCTTTATAGTAATTGCTCCACGTACTCTGATTGCACGATTTCCATGTGTCAGTTCATTCACCTGAAAAAAGTCTCCTCCGTGACATCTCAGTGATGATTTATAACCAGGTCTCCCGGAAGTGGGTGGTAGTAATCCCACGTTTGCATTATCTGCATTTCCTTCCGGATGAACAGGGAGATGAAGCAAGGATGACAAAGTCTGAACCTGAGCCATGTCAAACGAATCTTCAGGGTAGCTAGAGTATCTTTTTCTGTGCCCCCCCCCCCCACCCCCCCCCAGTTTTTGTTGCTGTATAAGGCCAAAATATTTGATCTTTTCGTATTTTTATTCAGCCTGTTTTCTAATGTATAGCGATGCAAAATTGTCCTCCAAAATGGATAGATATGGCTTTTCCAGTACAGTATATATTAGTATATACTTTATCCCATAATCAAAGTATATGTTTTCCTGTTGCTTGACTTCCTCCTTTCTTAGAGGTGATACAAGACATGGGTATTTATCAGTCATATCTTCTCTGACATTTCAGAAAACTACTGGCTGCTCACATTATTAAAATGTTACTCCAGTGATTCATGAAGAATTTCCTTTAGCTGGCACTGAATGCACTGAATGATAAGTAGACAATATGTGACCTTTTCAATGCTTATAAATATTATACATGCTTTTACAGAAGTCAGTTTCAACACTGTGTCAAAATATTTACTTACTTATTGTGGATTTAGGCTTATAATGAGCTAAAGGATCCTGCCTCATTCATCCAAAGTAATTGAAGGCATAATTGACTGAAAGCAGTTTCTACCAGCCACCTGCATGAAGGAGCATTTGTTGAAATTGCCTTTTCCCTGTAAGCAATTATCAGATTTGTTACTGACAGTATCACATTGAGCTTCATTAACCAACGGATCCTGAATCCCGCAAAACCGAATGTGCTTAATTATAATCCCAGTTTACCATGCTTATTATTGCAAACGTATCCTAACCATATAAATTGAACTAATTAATTGCAGCTTTATTGCTGAATGAAGCAACAGCAGACCTAGATTTTCCTAGTTTGTGGTTTCCTAGGCATAGAGGTTTTGTGGTTGGACAGGGAAAAACTAAAAATATTGACAGAGAGCCACGAGGATGATCCGAGGGCTGGAGCATCTCTCCTATGAGGAGAGGCTGAGAGAGTTGGGGCTGTTCAGCCTGGAGAAGAGAAGGCTCCGGGGAGATCTTATTGCGGCCTTCCAGTACCTAAAGGGGGCCTACAGGAGAGCTGGGGAAGGACTTTTTACAAGGGCATGTAGTGATAGGATGAGGGGGAACGGCTTTAAACTGGAAGAGGGCAGGTTTAGATTAAACATTAGGAAGAAGTTTTTCACTTTAAGGGTGGTGAGGCACTGGAACAGGTTGCCCAGAGAGGTTGTTGAGGCCCCGTCCCTGGAGGTGTTCAAAGCCAAGCTGGATGTGGCCTTGGGCAACCTGGTCTAGTGAGAGGTGTCCCTGTCTATGGCAGGGGGTTTGGAACTCGATGATCTTCAAGGTCCCTTCCAACCTAAACCGTTCTATGATTCTATGATTCTATGACAGCTGAAGGGAGTATTTGTCACCTTTCTAATATCTCTAAAACTTGGCATTTGATATTGTGCTGGTTGATGTGTTAGCACAACTTTATGTTGCAGCACTCTCACTACTAAATAATAGTTTTGCGAGCAGTGGAGCTACTGAAGCCGCAGATGGGATTTAGCTGGCGGATTAAGACATGTCTATTTAAGTGGCCACATGTAGGTGTGCACTAGGTGTTCAAATCATGTTGCAGTCAACAGAGCTCTGTCAATACAGGGAAATCTACAGCTGTTCAGCTGACCAAATGTCAGAATAACTCCAAGATTAACATCGCCTTTCTCTTGTTAAGGGCACAAATTTTCATTTCTGTTTTCTATCTTGTCAGTAATTTTAAAGTAATTTTAGAAATGTAATACCTGCAGTGATTTTGATGCCACTAAGCCGCACCACACTAGGAAATAATCTTGAGCGCTGGCACCTGGTTGCTGTGTTTGCCTGGGTCCTGGCCTTCTACTGGCCTGGGACAATACAGAGTCATAGAATCATAGAATGTTTCCGGTTGGAAGGGACCTTTGAGATCATCAACCCTTAACTTAACACTGCCAAAATCACCACTAAGCCATGTCCCTCAGCACCACGTCTACACATCTTTTAAACACCTCCAGGGATGGTGACTCCACCACTTCCCTGGGCAGCCTTTTCCAACGTTTGATAACCCTTTCATTGAAGAAATTTTTCTTAATATCCATGCTAAACCTCCCCTGGCACAACCTGAGGCTGTTTCCTTTTGTCTTATCACTTGTTACTTGGGAAAAGAGACTGACCCCCACCTCACTACAACCTCCTTTCAGATAGTCGTAGAGAGCGTTATGCAGTATCCATCTCCCAAATAATTCCTGGACATGATCTGAGAGTTAACATGGACCAAAGACCATTCCTAAAAGACCATTTGGATGTGGCTGGTTTTGGAAGTTAAAAAATTTTAACAGTATGGCATAGCTCAACTATGCACTTGTGCCTATAGGCACAGTGTTAAGTATAGCTGTAGCCAGCGAAATCCCTCTTTTTTTATCAAACATAGTAGGTTGAAGAGTGGGTCCAAACGTTGTTAAGGTAAATAGTGACTGCCAAAGGTAGATGTGCAGGTGAAAGGTGACTAGATATCATGATAGCATTTAAACCAGGCTAACAATACAGTAGCCGAGACAAGCATGACTCCGTTAAACCAGCCTGAAATCATATTAGTAAAATATGCAGTACAAGCTCAACTGCATGTATACACGGAAGTGGGTTACCATGGTTGCTGCCTGAAGGTCGTAACTGAGACATTTCAGCCACACTCCTGCACTGGGACTTGTGCACTGGGACTCACTTGCTACGGTGAGTATTTTTTTTTTGCATTCTGTCACATCCACAGATGGCAATGACATGCCAACAGACCTCTCACTATTTGGGTAAGCTAAACATTGTCAGCTCCTATTCTGCCACTGTGAGACCAACTACCCCAATCTGCCACGTTCATGCTCTGAAAGAGGGACTCTGCATCTTGCTGTGTGCTCAGACAAGGTCTGGTGTAGCTCCTGAAGCATGCCTAGGAAATGTATGGGACAGTGCTCATGGATCCAAGCCCAAACAGCTTCAGAGACCGTTCTAACACTTCAGCAAGATAGGCAAAAATCAAATTCCAGTGCAAAGCCACGGGCCTCAGCACTGCTGGATTCTCTAATACAGGCGCAGATTTTGAAAATGTATTCATTCAAGCACAGTCTTTCACTAACCCTCTGCACATGAAATGTAGTTTGAGTACAGTACAACATGTAATGCCCCACTGAGGTAGGACATGGTGAAGGTGGAGCTCTGAACTGAAACATTTGCTAAAGCTCTTACAGTCTTTCGAAATAACCTTTGGTCTGAGGGCTTGTAATGAATCATCCTACTCTGTAACAAAATTTGCAACTTTAAAAACTTCTGGCTATTTTGGGAGAGATTAAAATGCTCTCAACTTATGTCCACACCGCATAGACACCCCAGCAGGAGTAGTGTGAGCTAACCCAGAACATGAAGTGCTAAAGAGAAATTTCACAAACGTTCAAATTAATATATCTGTGCCAGGAAGCACCAAACAGCGTGTACTTGCTGCCTCAAGTTGGCTCCAGTCTGATGTTTCTTTATTACATGCCATTAATTGCTGTATAGAAGACCTTTCTTGCTTTGCTTTGTAGATCATTAATTGAATTCAACAATCCTATCTTTCAAGAAACATAGTTTTGAAGATGAACCAGGAATTCTCTCTCATAGTTGAGATTTGGCTTGATTTTTTTATTTGGTCACTAATTGCAAAAAAAAATGTGTGTGTATATATATATACCTCTGGACTGATCTACAAAACAGACACAGAGGCAACCCCTTAAATCAGTGGTGCTCTTTTTGAAGTACACAACAAGAATAAAACACTTTGTTACTGTATAATGGGACTTGATTCTGAGTTGCAAAGCTCATTGTTCCTTTCTCATGTTCCCTTCTTAAGGCTCATTAAACAAATGATTCCTATCTCTAAAGTTTTTCTTATTCAATTCTGAAATTCCATAGAATAATTGATGGGAGCAGGCTATGGGTCTAATGAATTGTTCTTCTGGACCTTTCTCACTTCCTGTTCCCAAAAACTCTGCTTAGGGTCATCATGCATATTGAAATAACTTTATAAATCTTGAAAAAAATTACATCAAATTCCCTTATGAAAAATCCTGTTGTGTATCACAATGGACGCAAAAAAGAGTTTAATTCAACTATCTTTAGTAATGCCTAGAAGTATTACTTTGCCTACATTGCCAATGTTACATTATAGCTTGAGAGGTGGGCCTGTGCAAACCTCATGAAGTTCAACAAGTCCTGCACGTAGGCTGGGGCAATCCCATGCACAAATACAGGCTGGGCAGAGAATGGATTGAGAGCAGCCCTGAGGACAAGGATTTGGGGGTGTTGGTTAATGCGAAACTCAATATGAGCCGGCAATGTGCACTTGCAGCCCAGAAGGCTGACCACATCCTGGGCTGCATCAGAAGAAGCGTGGCCAGCAGGTGGAGTGAGGTGATTCTGCCCCTCTACTCTGCTCTCGTGAGACCCCATCTGGAGTACTGCATCCAGCTCTGGAACCCCCAACATAAGAAGGACATGGACCTGCTGGAGCAGGTCCAGAGGAGGACAAGAAGATGATGAGAGGGCTGGAGAACCCCTCCTATGAAGACAGGCTGAGAGAGTTGGGGTTGTTCAGCCTGGAGAAGAGAAGGCTCCAGGGAGACCTTATAGCAGCCTTCCAGTATCCGAAGAGGGCTGACGAGAAGGCTGGAGAGGGAATTTTTAGAAGGGCATGTCGTGATAAGATGAGGGGTAATGGATTCAAACTGGAAGAGGGTAGATTTAGAATAGATATTAGGAAGAAATTTTTCACCATGAAGGTGGTGAGACCCTGGAATAGGTTGCCCAGAGAAGCTGTGGCTGCCCCATCCCTGGAGGTGTTCAAGGCCAGGTTGGATGCGGCTTGGAGCAACCTGGGCTGGTGGGAGGTGTCCCTGGCCATGGCAGGGGGGTTGGAACTAGATGATCTTCAAGGTCCCTTCCAACCTAAACCACTTAATGATGATGGTTTGATGACGATTCTTCATGGGTATGGATTTGTTCGATAGAGGATCGTGACAAGATTAAATTCAATATCTTTAAAGCTATCTTCTGAAAACTTGTTTTCGTTATTGCTATATTTATGACACTATGTTAAGCCTTGTCATAGGAAAGTCTGGCATTGGAAATATACATTTTATAATCTCAAAAATCTTTCCTTTCCTGTCGGGTCAGCTGTTCCCCTTCCATTCACATATAAAACAACTTTCAAACATGTTTTTTAGTAGTTTTTGCAAAGAGGTATCAGAAGAAAATAGATATATTCAAAGCTGAAATGTCTCGGTATGCCTGTATTGGCCCATCTACACTCCCTTTTTTGACAATCCTCTAGAATTGCAGTTGAGAAACAAAATATAGCCTGAAAATGATTTTTCCCCAACATCAGGGATACTCAGAATTGGGTTTTGACTTGGATGTATTTTGTCAGTTATGTTAATGAGATTTGATGGGATTTCTATTTAAGACACATTAATGTTTCTCTGTGGGACGTTTGGTTCAATTGGAAAAAAAACCTCCAAATCTAAAGGCAGATGAAAATATTATTTAACTGTTAATCCACCTTTTAATTGGAAGCAGTAAAGTACCTTTGAAGGAATCCTTAGCTAAAATAACACAAATTCAACAACATTTTAAAGTCAATGTCTCAGTGTTCAAGTGGAAACCAGTAACAAGCGGTGTCCCTCAAGAGTCTATACTGGGATCAATACTGTTTAATATCTTCATCAGTGACAGTGGGATTGAGTGCACCCTCAGCAAGTTTGCAGATGACACCAAGATGAGTGGCGCAGTTGCTTTGCTGGAGGAAAGGGATGCCATCCAGAGGGACCTTGACTGCTTGAAGGGTGGGCCTCTGTAGACCTCATGAAGTTCAACAAGGCCAACTGCAGAGTCCTGCACCTGGGTAAGGGCAGTCCTCACTATCAATACAGACTGGGGAATTCTGTCCCTCTACTCTGGTCTCATGAGACGCCACCTGCAGTACCGCATCCAGCTCTGGGGCCCACAGGGACCTGTTGGAGTGGGTCCAGTGGAGGGCCATGAAAATGATCAGAGGGATGGAAAACCTCTCCTATGAAGACAGGCTGAGAGAGAGTGGGGTTGTCTAGCCTGGATAAGAGAAAGCTCCGGGCAGACCTTATTGTGGCCTTTCAATACTCAAAGGAGGCTTATAAGAAAGACAGAGAGAGACTTTTTATCAGAGCCTGTAGTGCCAGAAAAAGGGGCAATAGTTTTAAACTGAAAGAGAGTAGAGTTACGTTAGACATAAAATATTATTTTTTTGCAATGAAGGTTGTGAGACACTGGAACAGGTTGCTCAGAGAGGCGGTAGCTGTCCAGTCCCTGGAAACATTCAAGGTCAGGTTGGATGGGGCTCTGAGCAACCTGGTCTAGTTGAAGATGTCCCTGCCCATGGCAGGGATCTTGGAACTAGATGATCTTTAAAGGACCCTGTCAACCCAAACCATTCCATGATTCTAAATTAAAAATGACGTAAACACTTACATTCAGGTAAAGAATCAGCATCACTTTTCCATTGATCAGTCAATCAGTTGATAAAGCAGTGTAGGACAAGCTGTATAAATGCATACAGATTCCCCAGGCTTTTTTTGTTGTTGTTGTTGTTGAAAGGTAGTCAATACTTAATGACTAAGCAAAATTTTCCTCCTAATTTCTTTGTTTTGACTTTAAAAATTCATAATAAGAAATTTTCAGTACCAAAAAAATGATATCTACTGTTGGTCATGAGCTGTAATAATCTTTTCTTGAGAATACTAATTAATTTCAGCCAATGAAAATGAAAAAATTATTTACATTTGATTTAACCATTGATAAAGGAAAGCAAAGCATATAACTATACCCTGAATGTGCAGGTTCTAATTCAAGACTCCAGGCAGCATTCCCTAGAGTCATTATCTGTCCATTATAGGAAATTATATTGAAGATAGGATTTAAGATGCGAGGCGTTTTCTATGCAACCCCAAAAAAAGTCTTCTAGTAAAACCCATGAGTTCAATTACAAAGCAGTTAATCACAATTTATGTCAAATAACCTGACTGAAAACTCTCAGGTTTATGTAAAGCTTCCAATAATTTTTAAAAGCTTTGATTAAGTTTATAAATGGGAACCAGACCTTTGGTCAGATGCTAATGAATTCTCCTTAACTTCTAAAAATGGCCATGTATGTGTGGAGGAGAAATAGTACTTGCAACTGGCTATTAGATGAATAGAGACTATTGTAATGCGTTTATTCTGCCATGGACTCCAGTCTCACTCAGCAGCAAATCTATCTTCTCTCAGTGCTTAAAGAAGAAATTGAGTGTATTAAGTCTTTGGATAAAATAACTATAAATGATAGTGAAATTGTACTTGTTGTTATGGTAACTAAAGTAGAAAATATCTGATTCTTTCACAAAAATCAAGGAACAGAATAATCTGTCAATTATTATTTTTCAAATGAAGATGCAGTTTCAAAGAACCAATTTAACTAAAATAATGTCTTTTCATAAAATAAAAATAATGAATTGTTGAGGTATTTGTAAGTTATTTTGATTTTTCAAATTGCTGAAGTAAAAATGATAAAATTGATGAAAGGTTTGTCTTATTTAATTTGCTTGCAGGACACTCCATGTAATCCTTGTTTATGGATCTTAAACATGGAAACCATTTCTTTTATACTAGATTTGAAATCTCTCTGAACAACAACAATAATTTTCCCAAATTAATTTTGCCAATATGACACACTTTAGATCAGAACTGTGCTCCCCAGAGATAAATAAATGACAGTTCAATCTTACTCCCAGTCCGTTGGTTCTTTTCCTATTGAGATTGTCAACAGTGTGCCAGTTCTGAATTAACTTTTTAATGCTGATTCCTCCTTGTACAGAGACAAAAAAATATTTAACTTGTGTCAAGAAACAGATCAGGCTTTCAACTTTGTGTTTCCATTTTTCAGCTTGATTTTCCTTTTAAGGCATATCTTAACGCAAGCAAGACAATCCATGACATATAAATCTCAATGTGTGTGATGAGTTTAATCATAAGGTGCTGGTTTCCAAAGTGATATGTAAAGGTTAAGAAGATTTACTTTGGTCTATAGCTATCTTTGTAAATCATATCAGGTATCCATAAGACATGCAGTAAGGCCCAAGCCACCTAAGTCAGTGGCACCATAGGATTGTTCCTTAAGGTATTTGCAGAGCTTCTCACCATTTCTGGGTTTTCCTGCTTGCAGCACCAGCATGTTGTCTCAAAAGGCACCATTCATGAACTCTTTGGAGGAAATGTTGCTTCATTCTGCCTACACACCCTGTATGATTGGGCCATAATTCATCGCTGATGCCTTTGGACACTATTTCCACGTGTGCCATTACGTACCACATAAACAAGGCTACCTATGGAGTCTCAGGTATGTAATCCAGAAGTAATGTCCCATTACTTTACAATATTACCATGAAAAGAATGTTAGATGACCTGAAAAATTTCTCATGTCAAAAATATGACTTAAATAAATAAAACGTGAGCTTCACGTTTTTTTGTGGAGTCACATCTGTGTCGTATATTTATGTTTCTGCTTTTGATGCTACAGGGTAAGATGAAACAACAGTGGTAACTGGCTATTACTGCCAGTTTATCTGTGTAAAAGGTGTAGACTTCATCAAAAGCATAGACATCATCACAGGCAAAAGGGGTGGATTACTTGGAGTGGAGCAGGACACACAAACAGAACTTACGTCTTAACTATTATTATACCATTCCTGTAAATATAAATGTCTACATCTGAAGTAGTTACTTGATTTCAAAGTGAATGAGAACAAGGCGGCATTTCAGTGACCTGACTCATACTGGAGATGTTAGTATTTGCTGTAGGATGAGATGAACTGAAATTTGGAAACACCCGTTTCCTCTCTTGTCCACAATAGGGAGACTAGTCGGCTTTCAAAGGGATTTTCGCTTCATTGTTTGCCAGAACTGGAGGAACTGTACCTTCAGAGCTTACTTCAATGGCCTACTTTGTAAGCAAATAACTTGAAGAGTAGTATCTAAGTAGAGAACAATTATTCTCTTGTGCTTGCATCTTGATCACCTGGGAAAAGGACAAAAGGTTAAGGAACAAGGTGTTTTTTATCTATGATAGAAGTGTCATTGAACACCAGTCTACTAACTATAAATTAAATATATTCCTAAATATGCCTGTATATATATATACTTGATTATATACATATGCATGCAGCTTTCTTTTTCCTCTTTATTGACACTTTAAAGAGGAACTTTTGTCTTTTTAATCTAAACATTTGTATTTCAAATGTTACTTTTCTCACAAAATTTAACAACAAAGGTAGACAAAAAAACCCAAAACACATTTCTCAAGAGTATTATTGAAAAGGTCCTTCTTCCCTTCCAGGTTGACCATCATCCTTAATTGCCTAAAAGTGGAGAATCATTCCTCCCCAAACCTTTCCGTTTGTTTCTTTTTTTTTTTTTTTTTAATGGGCACAGCTCACTGAAATTTTACATGCAACAGAAAAGACATACATGCTCATGGCAAGAAACTTTTTCCTGATGTAGGAAATTTCTGAATGAACAAGTGACATGATTTAGACTTTTATTCCCCAGCTAGGAATAAAGAAAATACACTAAAACAAATCACTATACCAGTACACCCTACAACTGCCAGCGTCACTGCTTATGAAAAATAAGAAAACCAAATTTAAAAGGAGATATCATCATCAGTTTCATTAATGGGGTGCTCCTAAGACATAGAAATAGGTACAAAATAGGAATGGTGACTAAACTGGCAGGGTAGTCACTGAGGTAGAAAAGGAACATCAAATATTCTGGCTGACATCTTGCATGTTTGGATGAATGAGCTGTGGAAGGATTGACTTAATGGAAGAATTCTGGAGTCATATAGTCCAACCTCCTATTAATTGTGGAACTGAGCAGGATTTTTCTCAAAGAGAAAAATCAGTCTCTGACCCAATTTTGGAGTTCCTCACTTTATTAAAGTTTTTATAAGACATTAATAAGGGATGACTTCTGTCTAAAAAGTAATTTATTTAGTAATATAATGGTATTACACTTTTCCTATTTCTATATATACAGAAATATCATCAACATACTTGATATCTGAAGATCTTCAAAGATACCTGATGTTGTCATTTCATTTAGGAAACCAAATATGGTAGAAATCAAGATTTGATAACCAGAATAGTAATGTTGGGGGTTGGACTATATGACTTTTAAAGGTCTCTTTCCAACCCAAATGACTTTATGATTTTATGTTTAAAACTAACAGCCTCTACTACCTGTGTAAGAGTGTTCAAACCTTCAAGGAATTCATAAAAATGCAACAACTCTTCTTATTATTCTGGTCTTTGATTTTAGCTGAACTCAGTGCTGATCATGCTTTCAAGTTTTGATCAGTCAATGACATTGAGAGAGGAATACACAGAATGTGTCTATTCTTAAGTACAAACAGAGTCAGTGCAAGGAAAATGGAGTCTGTCCTTGCTTAATCACCTAAGAAAATTGTTTGGATAAAGAGACATCTATATGATTAGGGGTCAGAGGTGTTTCAATGGATTGGTCCATTATAACACATTGGTCCATGTGGACCATAAATAACAAACTGCCACCTGTGTTTTAAATGAAGTAAATGGGTGTTGGCAGACACTTTGTTTAATTGTGAAAATATTTTGCAAGTATGAAGCAGAGCTTACATGGAATTAGGTGTCATATTTTAAAAGTTCAGTTCTCCAGCTCCCCTAGTTAATTGTATAGTCATTTCAGAGCTGTAGCTGTCTCTGTTTTGCAACAATATAATTCCTCAGAGCTTGGTACACCATAAATTTTTACAAATGAGCACAAAAGCATTCGTTTCCTGTCTAGGTTAATCTTTGACTCACAAAGATGACGTTGACTTGCCTGCATCATTTGAGGAAGCAGACCTCATTGGCATCCTTTGAACACGTTTTATGTGTATTATGGAGACTGGACTCCACAGTGAAGCCCAGCTGCTGTTTTGATGTAATAAAGTGAAAGTAACATCAGCAACTGAAGCTCCTGGATGCAGCTGGTAATATTCCACTTCCCGATAACACTTCCGTGGCTAAAATATGTACCAAAAATGTAGAAGGAAAGGGCTGAGTTTCTTTTCCTCCTAAATGGAAGTACAAATGTTTGGTCTTCTCAAACAAGACCCCAACATGAACAACTTTCCACTTTTGACTTCTGACTTCATTTCCATCCCTGTGTCCCTTTAGAAACCTGTCCTTTGTTGCTTGCTCAATGCCTGGCTGAAGTAAAAGGGATTCAACACTGCAGTGAGGATGAATAAATTAATACCAACAAAGTGCTCAGAGGAGTAATTACGGATGTTAGGAAAGAAACTGAAATATGGATCATTAACCAGGGCTTCCTATTTAATTGTTAAGTTCTGTTAATCTTTAGCAAGCTTCTCCTTTCTGGAAGACATGTTCTTTTTATGTTATTTTAACTTTTACCTCCATATTATACTATATACTTATATACTATAGATCTATATACCTATGTACTACAGAGAGTTGGTGACAACTAATAGGCTTGTTCAAAGGATTTATAATGACACACTCTGTGGACTCTGTGGACCACTGATCATTCCTCCTACTACAAAATGATGACTTTTTAGGATTAATCTAACTTGTTGTGAACTTGGGAACTTTTCCGGCTAATATTAAACTGCTAATCAGCCTAATTATCAGATAGTGTGGTGATTGAAAAAAAAAAAATAAATAGAGAATTGCCAATACATGCTCATTGAGGACTTAAAAGCATTAGAAGAACTAAGAAGTTGAGTAAGTGTGGCGGGATTTTGTATTTAGGTTTTAAGCACGTCAATTTCCCTGCCTATGCTTGATTGCACCTCTTCAAAATAAAACAAAATTTTAAATACAGCAGAGGTATGAAGATAAGATTCCTAGGTATGAAGATAAGATTCCTGGTTTCCTGTATTTCTCACTAATTGCAGACTAATTGCACTTACAGCAATTTAAATTAGCATTCAGTTTTAGTTCAGTCAGTGTTCAGAAAAGAGCTACTATAGAATGGCTGCAGTATCACTGAAAAATAAATATTTCCTGGGGTGCAACTTTTTTTTTTCTCGTATTCTTCTGTCCAGCTATAGAGAATATCTCTAGAAGACTGAAAACAAAGGATTTCTACTAAAGGGGACTGAGAAAACTGTGATTTTCCCAGGTCAAAAGTGAAGAATTCAGGTGTCCTGAACCCCTGCCAGGCAGCAGTAAAGTCTCACTGATACATATCCTTAGACCAACTACATTTTCTTCCAAACAGATCAGTTCCTTTTTCAATGAAATGAACATATAAGTCTGATCTGGGTTTTGTCATAAACAGAAATGTCAAACAGCTGTAGCAGCCATTTTAAATTAATTCTTTTACTACTCAATACTTAATTAGAAAGGAAAGACAATTCTTCAAGCAGTATCGGTCTCGACCGTGTAGGCAATATCATGCACCCCACTGTGCATGCACACATACAAATACAGATGTTCATGAACACTTGCCTTCACTTGAAATAGCATGTTTACAACTGTTAGTGACTTCTCTAAGGCTGTCGCAGCATCTTAAATCTTTTCCTATGCCTTGTAGCAGAGCTGATTTGACATGTCTTAGGTAAAATTGCATTTTGTGACTGTGACAGAAGAAGCGTGAAGGTTTTTATGGAGATAAATTTGATGATGAGTCACAAGAAATGTTCTGAAGGATGACAGTGTGGGTTTGAAGGAAGCTCCAGGGACATGAAGCAGGCTTAGGGATGAGAACAAGGTGGGTTGATGAAGATTTGAAGAGCAGTGAATGATTCCAGGAAGTTTTTCCTGGGAGAATACTACCTTTCCCCCTTTCCTTAAAGATCATCTAGCTCCAACCCACCTGCCATGGGCAGGGACACTTTTCACTAGATCAAGTTGCCAAAGGCCCAACCAACCTAACCCTGAACACTTCCAACAATGGGGCACCCACAACTTCTCTGGGCAACCTGTTTCAGTGTGTCACTGCCCTCATTGTAAAAAATGTCTTTTCCATACCTGTTCTAACTCTACCCTCTTTCAGTTTAAAACCATTGCCCCTTGTTCTGTCACTACAGGCCCTGGTAAAAAGTTTCGCTCTGCCTTTCTTATAAAAGGCCCCACATAAATGGACCTCTGGACCCACTCTAGCAGGTCCATGTCTTTCCCCTACCAGGGGACCTAGAGCTGGACACAATACTTCAGGTGGGGTCTCACGAGAGCAGAGTAGATAGGGAGCATCACCTCCCTTGACCTGCTGACCCCCCTTCTTGTTATGCAGCCCAGGAGATGATTGGCCACAACTGACTTCCTGGGACTCTTGGGCTCCCATCGCTCCAGTGAAGAGTGGGATCTCCTTAGGGCAATGGAATGGGGTAGAGGGGTTGTAGGCAGAGCCTGGAGCAACCCTGGGAAGCTGGGCTTGGGGCAAGAAAAGGCATTGGAAAGGCAATGGCAGTGCTGAGAAGAACTCTTCTCCCTCCTGCACTACCACCCACCACTCAGAAACAGATTTATCTCAGTGGCAAGAGCAGCGAGGCTGTTTGTATTGAGCTGCGTGGGCAGGAGGCAGAGGTCAGCATTTCAGATGGTGCAGCTTGCTCAAATAACCAGGCCTTGTGACCCTTGGTACAGGAAAGGTAGTACGACTATTTTATTGTTCCAGCAGACCACTTTCCAAGGTAAATCCTTACTTTGCCAGCTATAAAAGCCACTTCTCAAGAATTCTGTTTGGATAAAATCCAAGCCATAGAAACATGTCTCCAGTCATTTGCTCTGCAGTAATGCAGCAGAAAGAGAAAGAGACATTTGGCTCAGAGTTCAAATTCTATTTTTTTCTCAATAATCTCTACCTCCAAACAGTTCAGGAGGCTGAAAACCTGCTTGGATCTGCAGTTTGGCTGTTATTCACTAGGATTTGATCAATTGCATAATAAGAAAAAAATTACCCCATGAAGTTTCACTATGTTCAGGGTCACAGGCTCCTGGTCTGACCTGGTGAAATAGCTGAACTCAGCCCTGTAACTGTCCTCTGACGTGAATCTTGCCAACAATAAAAACCTGGGCCAAGGGGAAAGATGGTTGTGTTAGATTTTTCCCATTGCACCTCAAAGTGTAAGACATGTAAAGCTTAGAATGTGGAACAACGGGAGACAAGTGAAGTAGGAAGGTCACTCTTGCAGCTCAGCCAAAGTTAAAAAAAAAAAAAAAAGGAAGTCAACTTCTGGAACTATTTAATGTCTGATTCTTTTAGATGGAAGAAGCGGAGCTCCTAGGCCCAGAAAGCCACATACTGAAACTTTCATATGTCCAGCTCTACATCAAGGGATGAAAATACAGACGTGTAGCCATATACCTGGACAATTTGGTAGCGGTAGCTTCAGCAGCTCCCACCGGTTCATTTGCTTTCACAGGAGTCAGATTCCCCAGCAGCTGCTATGTGAGCACAAACCCATGTCTGGTTATGTGATGTCTTCATCATTCAGTGCCAGTCTAGGATACCTTGCAAACTGCTAAGGAGCCATAGGATGAGAAATCAGACAGCTGATGGGTTTCTCTTAAAGATATCTCGAAAGATCTGTTGTAACACCCATGTTTCAAACCATCTATCCACTGATGTCTTCAAGCCTCAGTCCACCTTCTTGCCTGACCATGCTTCCTCAGCCAGGAAGCTGAGGAAAAACCAGAACACAACTATCCAACAATGAAAACTGAAGTTGTGGAAGCAGAATTGAAATGAACATCTCGGATAACAAACAAACCCAAACAGAGGCACAAGATCTAGTGTGGAATGCCCTATTCATTATTGTCTACTTTGTATTAAAGGTTCTCATTCCTTATTTGAATCAAATTTTGATTCAAATTCTGCCAGTCATAGTCATAGAATTTTTTAGGCTGGAAAATGCCTTTAAGATCATCCAGTCCAACCATTAACATAACACTGCCAAAACCACCACAAAACCATGTCATGCAGCACCATGTCTACCTGTCTTTTAAATACCTCCAGGAATGGGGACTCAACCACTTCCCTGGGCAGCCTGTTCCAATGTTTGACAACGCTTTTGGTGGAGACATTTTCCTAATATCCAATCTAAATCTCCCCTGGTGCAATTTGAGTCCATTTCCTCTTGTCTTGTCGTTTGTTACTTGGGAGAAGAGACCGATCCCCATTCCACTACAACCTCCTTTCAGGTAGTTGTAGAGAGCGATAAGGTCTCCCCTCAGCCTCCTTTTCTCCAGGCTGAACACCCCCAGTTCCCTCAGCTGCTCCTCATAAGCCGTGCTCCAGACCTTTCGCCAGCTTTGTTGCCCTTCTCTGGACACGCTCCAGCCCCTCAATGTCTTTCTTGTAGTGAGGGGCCCAAAACTGAACACAGTACTCAAGGTGAGGACTCACCAGTGCCAAGTACGGAGGGACAATCACTTCTCTAGTCTTGCTGGCCACACCATTTCTGATACAAACCAGCATGCTGTTGGC
Organism: Pluvialis apricaria; assembly: GCA_017639485.1. NCBI lineage: Eukaryota > Metazoa > Chordata > Aves > Charadriiformes > Charadriidae > Pluvialis > Pluvialis apricaria. The sequence goes on from CM030009.1 coordinate 124,702,127, forward strand.
CTTCTTGGCAGCCTGGGCACACTGCTGGCTCATATTCAGCTGGCTGTCTGCCAACACACCCAGGTCTTTTTCTGCTGGGCAGCTTTCCAGCCACCCCTCCCCAAACTGTAGTGCTGCATGGGGTTGTTGTGACCCGTGTGGGACCTGGCACTTGCTCTTGTTGAACTTCATACCATTGTCTTTGTCCCATAAATCCAGCCTGTCCAGATCCCTCTGTAGAGCCTTCTTACCCTAAAGCAGATCAATGTTCCTGCCCAACTTGGTGTCATCTGCAAACTTACTGAGGGTACACTTGATTCCCTCATCCAGGTCATTGATAAAGATGTTAAACAGAACAGGCCCCAGTACTGAGCCCTGGGGAACACCACTTGTGACTGGTCGTTAACTGGATTGAACTCCATTCACCATCACTCTTTGGGCCCGAACATCCAGCCTGTTTTTTACCCAGCAAAGGGTATGCTTGTGAAAGCCAAGAGCAGTCAGTTTCTCCAGGAGAATGCTGTGGGAAACAGTGTCAAAGGGTTTACTGAAGTCCAGGTAGACAACATCCACAGCCTTTTCCTCCTCCACTAAGTGGGTCACCTTGTAATAGAAGGAGTTCAGGTTTGTCAAGCAAGACCTGCCTTTCATGAACCTGTGCTGACTGGGCCTGATCACCTTGTTGTCCTGTATGTGCTGCTTGATGGCACTCAAGATGATTTGCTCTGTAACATTCCCATGCACCAAGGTCAGACTGACAGGCCCGTAATTCCCTGGATCCTCCTTCTGACCCTTCCTGTAGACGGGCTTCATGTTTGATAACTTCCGGTCAACTGGGACCTCCCTGGTTAGCCAGGACTGCTGATAAATGATGGAAAGTGGCTTGGTGAGCACTTCTGCCAGCTCCCTCAGTACCCTCAGGTGGATCCCATCTGGCCCCATAGACTTGTGTACTTCCAAGTGGTATAGAAGGTCACCCACTCTTTCCCCATGGATTATGGGGTCTTCATTGTGCTCCCCATCTCTGTCTTCCTGCTCAGGGGGCTGGGAACCTGGAGAACAACTGGTCTTACTGTTAAAGACTGAGGAAAAGACGCCATTTAGTACCTCAGCCTTTTCCTCATCCTTTGTCACTCTGTTTCCCCCTGCATCCAATAAAGTATGGCGATTCTCCTTAGTCCTCCTTTTGTTGCTAATGTATTTAAAAAAACCTTTTTTATTCTCTTTTATGTCACGATCCAGATTAAGCTCTCATTGGACTTTGGCCCTTCTAATTTTCTCCTGGCATAACCTCATGATCTGCTTGTAGTTTTCCTGTGTTGCTCACCCCTTCTTCCAAAGGTCATAAACTCTCCTTTTTTTCCTGAGTTCCAGCCAGGAACAGGAACAGAGAACAGGAAGCTCTCTGTTCAGCCAGGCTGGTCTTCTTCACCCTGGCTCGTCTGTCAGCACATGGGGATGGCCCGCTCCTGTGCCTTTAAGATTTAATAATGTCCAGCCTTCCTGGACTCCTTTGCCCTTCAGGACTGCCTCCCAAGGCACTCTGACAACCAGTCTCCTAAACAGACCAAAGTCTGCCCTCTGGAAGTCCAAGGTAGCAGTTCTGCTGACCCTCCTCCTTACTTCTCCAAGAATGAAAAACTCTACTATTTCATGATCACTATGCCCAAGACAGCCTCTAACCGTCTCATAACCCACTACTTTATCTCTGTTCACAAACAAGTCCAGCAAGGGGCCTTCCCTAGGTGGTTCTCTCACCAGCTGTCAGGAAGTTATCCTCAACCCACCCCAGGAACCTCCTAGGCTGTTCCCTCTCCACTGTATTGTATTTCCAGCAGACATCTGGTAAGTTGAAGTCCCCCACAAGAACAAGGGCTAGTGATTGTGAGACTTCTCCCAGTTTCTTATAGAATATTTTGTTTGACCATTCATCCTGGTTGGGCGGTCTATAACAGACTCCCACCATATCTGCCTTGTTGACTTTCCCCCTAATTCTTACTCATAAACACTCAACCCTATCATCACCATCATTAAGCTCTAGACCATCAAAACACTCCCTGACATACAGGGCCACCCTACCACCTCTCCTTCCTTGCCTATCCCTTCTGAAGAGTTTATAGCCATCCACTGCAGCACTCCAGTTGTGCAAGTCATCCCACCATGTTTCCTTGATATCAAATATATCATAGTTTTCCTGCTGCACAATGGCTTCCAGCCCCTCCTGTTTGTTTCTGCGTGCATTGGTGTAGAGGCACTTCGGTTGGGCTATTGATCCCACCACCTTTTGCGGGGGAGAAGCCCTAACTCCTATGTGACCATTCCCAGGCACTTCCATGGTTTCTAACATGTCAATAACCCTTGCGTCTTTGCTGCCTCATGGATCTCCATCCCCTACCTCCACTGAAGCATCAGATCGAAGAACCTCACGAGGACACCATCCCTCAAAGATTGGCATGCTGCCCCCAGGCTTGTCTCTAGCGAGCCTGGTTTTATCCCTTTCCCCTTTCAGATCTAGTATAAAGCCCTTTCAATGAACCCTGCTAACTCCTGTGCAACAATCCTTTTCCTCATTTGAGCCAGGTATGCCCCATCCGTTGCCAGCAGGCCCAGTCTTGTGTAAACTGACCCATGATTGAAAACGCCACAACTCTGCCAGTGACACCAGGCTCGGAGCCAGGTATTGATCAGTTGTGTCTACCTGTTTCTTCCCTCATCATTCCCTGTAACTGGAAGAATAAAGGAGAACACTGCTTGTGCTCCTGATCCCTTAACGAGTCGTCCCAAGGCCCTGAAGTCTCTCTTGATCGCCCTCAGCCTTCTTGTTGCAACTTCATTGCTGCCTACCTCAAAAATCAACAACGGATAGTAATCTGAGGGCCATACCAGGGTAGGAAGCTTTCTCTTCACGTTTAACCTGGGCCGAATTCCCTAAGCAGTGGGTCTGGTCTACATATTTGTCCTTCTATTCCCTTTGGAAGGGAGTCTCCTATGACAATGATGTCCTATCTTTTTTTCTTTATGGAAGAGGTTTTGATGCAGGGCGTAGGCCAAGTTAACCTTGGTGACACCTCTAAGCTAGATAAACCATCGTCCTTGTTATTGTTTGGTTCTACTTTCAGGGCCTCATACTGATTATGCAAGGGCACCTGGGAAGATGGGGTAGTCACAGAGGAGACATGCCTGGGCAGGAACTTGTTGCCACCATTGCCCCCTATCCCTAAAGTCATTGTGTTCAGCCAGGAAGAGAGAGGGTAGGGAATCCTCCATATCATGCATTCTGTCCACCTGACAGGCCTGTCCCAGGGAAGATAGGGTGCAGTTCCAGTGATATCTCTCTCACTCTTCCTGATGCTCCTCAACCTATTCATCCTGGGACTCTGTCAGTAGAAGTCATCAATGTCATTAATGAAGACTCATTTCTGCCTTCATGAAAAGTGCAGATGCTAAGGCCTCTGATACACAGACACCTTGGATGGAGGGCTTGAAAAACCATGAGGTTTTTTAACTCTTTCAAGTCACTTTTAGGATGCCAAAAATAATGTCCAAGAAAGCTCTGAGATGAACTCATTCTTAGTTATCCATTACTCAAGGAACGCTGGGCTAAGCGCAACGGTGTGGAATAAGAAAATGTGTGTACAAAGCGTACACATACATTGTCTTATGCCACACCATTGTGCTTAATCCTCCGTTCACTAAACCGCACTGTAAAAATAAATTGGCATAAAATGAAATATATTCTGGAAAGAAGTAGGAAGTTCCTTCTGACTGACAGCGGCTTGCAATGCCAGGGCTTGTTCTATATTCATGCTTACAAAATGCAGATTATATTTCTCTCATGCTGGCAAGCCAATAACTAAGCTTCACTGCTTTTGGCATTCACTAGATTTTTGTCATACCTCCCTAATATGCCTTAAGGGTACTTGTTGATACCAAGAATTGAAACAAAGCTTATGCTTTCGGTTGCCAAGTCACTTCAGCCAGATGGAAACATAAATCTGGAGCCAGAAAATATTATTACTTTTATTTGAATTTGGAATGTACAATGGTGGCTTTGTCTTTACCATGCAAATCTTTCTTCTTATCATGGAAAAGTCTAACATAAGAAAAGACGTATCTCGTTAAGGCTTCCTTTGTTGCTGTCCTAATAAGTTGGCTTGAATATGTTGCGAGGTCTATAACCTAGTTCTGGTAAATAAATGTACCATGCTCCTTTATGGAATTTACTTCCTTTTTGGCTGAGGAAGGAATAACAATGAGTAATGGTTGTAAGATGAAGCCAGGCAAATCACAGCAGAGCAGTGCACATATATTTAACAGAGAAGGTTGAATGTCCCTGATAGTTCATCTCCGTGCCTTTAAATCAAGAGTGTATGTTTTTCTGGAAGATCTGTTGTCATGCAACTTGAGGGGTTCTTAGTATAATACACGTATATCTGGACAGGGTGTGATTGCTGTATTGTACAAAAGATGTTAGGAGTTGTAAACGTCTCAGCTTTATAAATCCATGGAATTCTGAAGTTGGTAGCAAAGGTCTTAATTTGCTGGGAACGTGCTCAGGACATTTTTAAAATAGCAGTATATTTTGTATCTTTTTTTTTTGTATAAACAATACTTTTCTTCATAATTTCCCTGGGAAGATTTAGTGAAAGGAGAAAAGTGACATGAAATAGAGAGCAAAATATCACTGCAACATTAAACTTCTTCAGTAAAAGGAGGTGTTACCCTGTGTGAAATGTAACAGGTAGTGACGTACTTTTCTGGTATTCATTTTTGGTATTCATTGCTGAGACTGGAAATGAAAATGATCATCAAGAGATAGCAACTAAATTAGCAAATGCGTATTATCTAATGGAAGCTACCAGAATTTAACAGAGGTCATCTGAGACTACACAGTGTCACCTTAGGATGATGAAGCCTTTAGCAGCTGTTCTTACATCACTGTAGTCAATTGTCATGGTTTAGGCCAAATTGGCTATTGGGGACGTGGGGAACCCCAGATGGGACCGACAGATGCTCCTTTATACCCTTCTTCAAAGAGAGAGGCAGAGGGCAGAAAAAGAGACTTATGAGTTTAGAAGGAACTGAACTACTTTAATGAAATATTAATAATAAAATAAAAGGAAATAATGAAATATGTGCAAAACCATGTCGAGCTCCCAGGATGACAATCACGACACCGGCTGACACTGGGGAAGTCCCAGACTGCACTCAGTGACGGACAGGAACCGGATTCCAGATCTGCATTCAGGATCGAGACCAAAGGCAGACGAACAGACAGAGTCTTCCTCAGACATCGGCTATTGAAGGAAGAGAGCTGACCCTTTGATCCTCAACTTTTACACTGAGCATGAGGCAGATGGGATGGAATACCCTGTTGGTCAGTTTTGGATCACCTGTTCTGTCCTCTCCTCCCCACAGGTGGGACCCCACTGTGCTTTTCCGCTTCTGACCCTCCAACGGGGCATGTAACAGAGTGAGCTGCCCTTGGGGGTTAGAGCAATGAGTATAAGCAAGAGCTTCTCCACATCCCATGCCTGGGCATCAGCTATAAACATTGGTCTGATCACTCTGAGAAAGCAAATGTTGTCTGCATGATATACTGTTAACTTTAGTAGTTAGAAGAGGCCCAGCTAAAAAGCAAAGTTACTGAACAGAATTGGTCCTGTTTTACCTCAAGCCAGGACATTCCACCCCTTATTCCATACCATTTGCAGCTCCATACTGTTATACCAGAAACTCCTTATTCTTTCCAGGAGACACTAATGAAATTGAGATGACACTTGCAGCCATCCCGACTTTGGTATCTACTTCAGCTATTCTACAACAAACAGCAGCAAAATAATCAGGTTAATCAAATTTTCCCAAATGGCGGCACAGGCCAGGCCTCTGTCAAAGACTGCAGAGTAATGATTTTGAAGAGAGGTGCCATATTTTCTTCCAGTGTGGAACTGCCTATGCAAACAAAAACTGATGGGCCCATGCTGTAGGAAACATCAGCCTTCTGATTTAAACTTTGCAATTTTATCTTCTGTTCAGCCCAGAAAGACTGGACAGAAGAAGCATCAGTTGGCCAGAACAAAACCTAAGAAAAAAAGTGAGAGTCAAGGAGAAATCAGTGATGCTTTTCCGTATTACTTGTCTCATACCATATGTCAGCAGAACCAGGATCTTTTCTTAATGCACGTGCTGCTGAAGGGATGGCTGTGCTGCTTGGGACATGTGGGGTTGGTGGCTTCAGTGAAGTGCCGGATCCCCAGAGCTGCCTGACTCACGGGCCGGCGCTCTCACCAGGCTGCCCAAACACCTGCATCCCACCGGCTGGTGTCCGAGCCAGGAGCCAGATGGTCTGGGTGTCTGGAAACATGGGGACCGACGCTTCCAGGGCAATCTGCATACGTGCAGCCTTTCCAGGGCTGATCCGGAGCTGCGAGTCCTCCAGCCTGCGCAGCCCTGATGGATCCTGGCCAGTGCCACCGTTAAAAGGCATTGCTGTCACAGACCAGATTGTCCTTTACCGTCAGCAGCTGTCAGGGTACCTAGGGAGTGTATTTTGCTTCTGGATCACACGTGCACCAATATTGCTGAAAGAAATCAGTGCAGAATTTCCTTTTTTACTGATATATCTGCGTTTCTGGCTGTCTCTCCTCATGCAGGATAAGTTTTCTTTTCTGCAAAAAACCTTCTTCCCCAAAACTCCAGAGTTAACAGCGTGATGAAAAAAACTCGTGCCTGCGAGAACTGTAGGTTTTACCAGCGGTTAAAAGCACCATCTAGTGGCATCAGGGGCACTTTACAGGGAACAGAGAAATTCTGGCTCATTTGCAGACGATAAACCGACTCACAAGCAGTAGAAGTGTCAGGGCCTTCCTTTCGTGTTTCTCTCCATGACACCTTATGGAAGGATGCTTGCTGCATGCGAGACAAGCTTGCAGGCTGCACACAGCAAACCCTGCTTCATCACAGGTCCGGCATCTCACTGTCCCTCACACCACTCTATTGCTTACCCCCAAATAAGACAGTGGCATTTTTATGCCGTTCTTCCAGAAACTGCTGGCAGATCCTTCAGAGCAGGACTTAGATACTGCAGAGATTTCAACAGGAGAGGTTTCAAGCCAAAGGAAGTGTTCTTCTCAATTCCTTTCCCCCCACCCAAGACTTCAATCATTCACGTTTGACTTCAGAATGGGATATGTTACGAGTGGAGGCAAGACATATCTTTGGGCACAGCAGCCAGCTTTGGTCTGCACCTTTCCTCCAGTTGGCAGCCTGAATGACCAACCTCCTTTACATCTACACTGACAGACATATGGGTTCAACTGTCTTACTAGAGACTCACTTTCCAGAAACATCTACCTGTCCTGTCAAGAAGTCCCATGGCGTTACTGTGTAGGATGTCCCATGTCTCTAAGCTGTAATGATGCTAAAATGAGGCAGGCCTAAAGCACTGAGAGATTAACAACTGAAGTGATGTATGGGGCATGTGGGAGCTAAACATCTGGATATCAGACTAATGAGTTGGGTGTCTAACATCTAAGAATTAAGATAAGTTTAGATAACGGTTTAGATAACAGTTGGACTTGATGATCTATTATTTAGATAACCTTGGACTTAGGTTGGACTTGAAGAGTCTGCACAAGGCAGCTGATGCATCACAGAAAATCTGAGGAAGTCAAAATACAGCCCTTTATTTATGGGTAAAGACTGAAGACACCATGCTGGTGACTGGAGTTGGTATATGTAATCAACCTTTTCAAAGGGGTCATATTGGCACGCAGAGGAACAGAGTGCTCTGTGAACATTTGGTGAAGGGAAGGGAGAGGAAGGGCCCAGGCCCAGGCCCCCAGGCCCAGAGCCCAGGCCTTAAACACCTGAGTTTATGCATGCTGCTTTGTCGTGCTTGAAAGGATGTGTATGAAAGTTTCTCTTTCCCACCAAGCAGTGACCCCCATCCATGCAGCTGATCTGCCTCCCTGTCTTTATCCACTTCCCTGTGTATTGTATTATGCATTTTCCTTACCACCTTCTATCATTAGCCTTGCTTCCCGTTGATCAGAAACACCAAGGGTCAGCTTCAAATTTTGGGATCATTAATGAACTTGCAATTGGGATCATTAATAACTTTGCAAGTTCTCATTAACTGCTCTTTCAATTTCGGTTCTCTGATGCAGCTTCAAGTACTATGTCTTGCACAGGAGAAACACAAAAGGGCTTCTGTTCAGTGCTGGTGTCTTACACTGAGAGTAGTTGTGAAGTCCATCTCCTAACAAAGGTATCAGCTACAGGGTAATTCCAGTGGTGTCCTAATCGTCTTCAGTCTCAGTAAGGGCTTCAGCATCTTTCTCACAGAAACACAGAACAGTTTGGAATTAGCCTTATTTCAATGGCATGGATTTGATTTCTTCAGCAAGATGATGGCAAAACCTCATAGAAATCACTGATCCCTCCAGTTCAGGGAACTTCTGCTGAGAAGACTGCTTCTTTTCTGTAATTCATGTCCAGCTACTCTCCTAAGAGGAATTAAGAAGGATAGTGTTGCCACCTTAGGCCTGGCTAACCCATGGACTTTGGTTCTTGCCTGTTGGCTGCCTCAGCAGTAGGTCAGTGCCCCTATGGAGATGAGATTTGAAATTGTGGTAAGGAAATCAATTGCAATAAGTGACATATGTTAAGGACTTAAACAGTCCTTATTTTTCCTATAAAATACAGGAGGATGATACCTTGCTTGTCTGCTAAATGCAAAAGGAATATTAACTTGTCCTAAATCTAAAAATATTTTAAAAAAACCTTCTGTCCATATCACTGTCACGTAACTACAACAGCACATGCATGACAGTTTGACAGATTAAGTTAATTAAACAACTACTGGGTATGTATTTCTGAAAGGTTGCATTTGCCCTAATCTACAGGAAAGCCTTCCATTCTTCTTTGGTAATACTCCATATCTCGCAGGTAGGTTTTGTTCAGTTAAAAATAGATTTTAGCTAGCTAAATCTAAGCAGTGGTCTAAAAATCATGAAAAAAGCAGGCAAGATGGCCTTTAATGTACTGAGTTACACACACTCATTGATGATATAAGGTTGGCTAAATGGCATCTCTTAGGTATCTTGTAACTCTTCTGGGGTGAAAAAGCAGCTCTTGGAGCATAAACAACAACATGAGTAACAATAATTAATGATCGTGGTCTCTAAGCTCAGCTGGAAGTGTGAACTGGGGGCTCACACTGAGGCGAAATGTGTGTGAAGCAGCAGCTCCTGCCTTCTGCTGAGTTACAAAATCGGCTTGAGCCAAAGAATAAAAGGAGGTTGAAAGCATAAGGGTGGGGTGCATATAGAGGAGGAAGGGAAGGGACACAGGAAACCATTTTTGTGGCAGGAGTGGAAGGGCAGTGGAAAGGCAGTAAGGTCAGCCATGCTCTTGATACGATATATTTTCCTGGCTTTTCATCTGGGAAAGATTGGTTACGTCCAGGCTAACCTGTTTTCAACAGCGCCCTTCATGCCAAACCTGCTAATATAATTCAAGAGCGGGTACAAGAAGCGAGCACTTTATGGAGGAAAACAACCTGTTCTGAATCTGTGTTTATCTTTAAGCTGATGAAGTTGATAGCAGTTAAGCACATGCTTAATTGGAAAGATACAGACATGCTTAGAAGCATACATAGATTTAAGATTTTGCTTTAGATTTTTTCCTGAATTCAAGTTATTGTTTTTATTAATTCTGTTATAACATTACATATGGGTACAGCTTTACAAAGCAAAGATGAATGCAGCATAAAGAGAATAGAAAGGCAGAAAAATCAGAACAAAATGCAATGATCATCAGCTCATGCTGACTTCATCCATGTAATTTTATTATCTACTTGAACAAAATGAGATTAAACCTTATTCTTGGGTTGTTCTATTCTTGGGATGTTTGCCGTATTCATTTTTTCTTTGCTTTTTCCTTCTGCTTTCACATTTTAGTGAAACACATGCCAGTTCTAATGCAGAGCAATCTGATTTCTTATGCCTTTGAAACCCTGAACTGTGCTGACAAGACAGGTTAATGTTGATTTGTCAATAGTTCATATTTGATGTGCTGGAGAAAATGCAGATATAAGACAAAAATGCGATGGCTTTAGAGAGAGATTGAACTTAATCTGTTCTTTCTGGGTGTAGAAACATCAGAAGTTTCAAAGTGCTATCTCAAAAGCATTTCTCCAGACAGCACATAATCTTTAGGGGAGTTAAAATCTAGGGAATTATTGGAAGGTAAGAGTGAGAACAGAATTAAAATACTCCAGTCACAGGGCCACAGAACAGTGTGAAGACAGCAGGGATCCTTCCACAAGGAACATCACTTCAGGAGTGTGTGGATCCTCTCTGGGATGTGCTCGCGTCAGGGATATTTAAACCATGGAAAAAAGAGTTTTCAGACGGACAGACTGGCTAACCATGCAGGACAGAGTAGAAAATATCCCTTGCATCCTAAAAGAATGAAATGCAGAATTAACAGAGGGAAAAGAGCCTTTAACCGCTCCTCCCATCATCACTGGCCAGCACCATGTATAGTCCTACATCACATCACATACTTGTCATGCAAACCACAGAAACTTTCCCTATGCTACACCTCCCCTGTTCTGTCTGGAGCTGTGTCTATGCTGGTGAAGACTGTAAGTAACCTGTATAGCTGTTTTTTACATAAAAATTGTAAACCACAACCACAGGTTCCTTTAAGGTTTGTTGGTTTAGGAAATACCTTGGGCCTGTTGTTTTGATCTCCGGACATGTCACATCTTTCCATCAACTATAGAGAGATCCTGTGTGTTTAGCAGTCCAGGATAACTACCCATACTGTACCATACCATACATTCATATTAGCAAATGAAACAGGACCGTGGCTTTGTACAGTTGTGGGTTAACAATGATCAGGGACCATTTCCAACAGATGGCTTGCATGCAGCCTCATTTTTTTCTGAGAATAAGAGAGTGTCATAGTACGGACATGGCAGACTACCCATGGGCTCTGTGGACAAAGAATAGGCCCTGTCACTGCGTAGTTTAATACTATAGTTACAACCTCAAAGTCAAATATTTCTTTGGAAAGATGAAGAGTATGCGGGCATAACTGTTGGGTTTCACAACCAGAGGTCATGAACCAGGGAGTTCTTCCTCAAAAGGATCACATGAAAGCCTGTGGTCTGAAAGATAAACCGACTGATTGGTCAACTATGCCTTTTATGTGCAGCTTCATTAAGAAAAGAACAGCAAATGCTTTGTCCTATCAGCACACAGTGTAAGATGCAGACTCTCAGAGGGTTCAGGCACTTAACTCCTCTACAACTATTGCGTTTTGTCTGCAGAAACCTGAGAGCTAATTACCTGGTGAGTATTTGGTACTTGCATACTTTAGGGGAGGAATCTGGGCAGAAAAGCCCAGTTTCAAGAAGGAGCCACCACAGAAGTTGAATACTATTTTATCGGGAAGGAGCTATCTGACTTGGCTTCATTACAGATTCACACATTCAATCACACCAACATCACTTTTCAAATACCATCTCTTACAAATGGATGTTGTTAACTTTCCCCGACAGTAAAGGCACAGCATGTGATTTTCATCCATCAGAGGAAGCTTAATAAATCAACCAGTACATTACAGCTTCACGCCAAGTTAGCACCTTCATCATGGAATGAAATTAGCAAAGCAAATACACTGGCTAATTGTGAAATATGCTAATTACCAGCTCAACCCGTGAAATAAGGCATGAGTGATGTGTGACGAGCTTTGTACAGAGTCGTGAACACTTGGAAATGCGACACTTAAATAAAGTCTAAAACTGCTTATGCAGAGAGAAAGGAGAACAGACAGGGCTAGGGAACAGGCATGGTGGAAAAATATTTTCATAAGAAGTTTGAAACCTTTTCACTTCTGCTACTCTCATGGGATTAAAGGCTGGGAGTAGGGAAATGCGCTGATAACAGGCTACAGACCATTTTTCATCTATTTCACACCAATCTAAATCTATTCAAGGTCATTACCGAAGAGAACCGAGCTAGCAGTTTGGGATAAATTCACAAGTTGGCACAGTTTGACTTGAAGTCAACAGAGTTGTGGTTTTCCATCAGTAGAGAATTTGTCTTTCTATTTGATGAATTCAGACTCTTGCTCGCAAGCTAGGCACTGACAGTTAGTCTTTGTAAACGTCTTCATTACTGAGAACGAGAAGATGATACATGGGAGTATATCCCAGCCTAGGGGTTTCTCTGCCATTCACCTCGGTTATTATGTAGATTCTTACTCGTGTTTCTACACAAATTTCCTACTTGCGCTTCTGTATTGATCTTCTAAATTATGCAGTGTTTTCTCTATTTAAAGACCCCCCCCCCCAATTTTTCATCTGCTGGGGGGGGAAAGATATTGAGAGAAGGATACAGTCTTACTACATTTCAACAATGAGAGAAAGCAGCACAGATGCAGAGGATGAGTCCTCTTTTATTAGGGCTTCCCATTTAATGCCCAGCTGTTTTCTCCTTGACTCATTCCCTGGAGTCTAACAAGGTCTACTCACATGCAGCCTTGGATAAGAGGTACAGCACGAACTAAGCCTTTAGAGACTTTGAAGGACAGTGCCAATCTCTGAAAATGGTCCGATATTTTGATTTGTAAAAATGAATTAACCCAACAGCTTATTCCATAGTAAAACAAATGAACAAACAAACAAACAAACAAACTCTGTATCTTTAAAGGTTCTTTTCTGAAAATTGCTACCTGGCGCTTTCCCAGCCCTCCATTATATTGGCAAAAATTCAGCAGTTTTTTTCAAATTCTGCTGTAAAACAAGTGATAGAATGAAATGTGTCCCAAATTAAATATTTGCAGAAGGGCTCAGAGAAACTCAAGACTGAAACTGAATAATGTTTGACTTTTTAAATCTCACCAGATTGAAAAAAAAAATTGCAATTCACTAAGGGAAACATGGGACATTCCTTCATGATTTAGTATTAACAGTAGAATGATCTGCAGCTGACCATGTGTAAGTGAAGTGGAAATTGTGTTGACTGAGCTTTTCCACCTTTCCAGGTTATGTAGCCCCTAAGATTTGTTGACAAAGATATAGACCTTGTCTAGCTCATGCAAGCTTTTTATAGTATGCTCACTTGAGAAAGATGAGTAAATCCACGATCAGTTTAGATAACACAGCTCAACACTGTTGCCAGAACATCCTATTCCCCGGCTCTTTACTCTCACACCCTCCCTCGTGCCAGCACGGGTGCTTGTGTGGCCCCACTGTGAGTTGGATCAGGGAATTGATTCAGCTGAAAACTAACAGATTGAATTTCTAAAGATACCAAATTTCATTTGTTGCATGCATGGGTGAGTCTTACAGAAGATCTACCTAGTTCAACACCATCTCCAGCACTCACTTTGAGAAGAAGATAAGACCATGCAACTGCAGAAGAAACTGTCTCCACAGTTCGTAGCTCTGGGACTACAATACATCTGATATATTGTCTTTGTATATTGGAGTCAAACTGCACAACTATGGAGTAGCTCTTCACCTCCAGACACCACAGAACAAGTTAATGGGTGCCCAGGATGACCAGATAGTAGTTTGGAAGGAGTTAACATGCAGATTTTTGATCATCGCTTGCAGTGCAAAAGAACGCAATGTACATTCACTCCTTTTTTTTCTAATCACCTGTTACTTGTTAAAAACATAACCTCAACCAAAGCAGGTGAGGATTGAAGTGTTTCTATAAATTTGACATTTTATCTACCTGTGCCTCTGTCTACACTTAAGATTCATGAGTATTTTAAAATTAAAACTGAGTATTTTAAAATTAAAACTGAGTATTTGCGGTACAAAGTTGTTCTATACCTGGTAGGTTTATTTTGTTTCTGCTGAACAAAATATTAACCCTCTTGATGGGTTTGTAGCTAGTTAAGGATCCTCTTTCAAGACAGACTGAGGGGAAGCATTCTGTCCAAGTTCAGATGCTGGCTCACCCCCTGAGGTTTTTTCCATTTTTTTTAAATTTCTCCTCTTCAATTATTAAATACCTGAACTGGTTTATCTAAAGTTTGTTGCTGAATCCCAGTAAGATTAAGGAGAAGAGAAAAATGCAGTCTGCAGGTAGTGCCTGTTCATTTTGCCTCTGACAGATCAGCAGAGGAACAGGTTGCCCAGAGAGGCTGTAGATGCCCCATCCCTGGAAACATTCAAGGTCAGGTTGGATGGGCCTTTGAGCAACCTGAACTAGTTGAAGATGTCACTGCTCTATGCAGGGGGGTTGGACTAGATGACCTTTAAAGGTCCCTTCCAACACAAACCATTCCATCATTCTCATTCTAAAGGGTGGGGCAGGATGGGTAAAACTGCCAAGAGCTCTTGTCTTCTCATTGTCCCTCTGGAAGTAGGTGGTGGAGACACTGGTGGCAGTATGGCCATCCTGTGAGACAAAGACAGGAGAACGAACACTATAAATCAGATCTACATAATATGGTAAAGATAAGCAATCTGATACCTGTCTGGTACCACCAGACATCTCACCAACAGGATCAAGCCCACAGCAGGGACAAGCCTTACATGAAAGGCAAGTCGGGTGTTGTTTCTGTCATAGTCCAAAGAAAGGGAGATTTCAGACTCTGGTAAACTGTGGAGTTAGACTTTATTAACCTCATTTTCTTCTCACTTGCTGCTGGCCTGAATCAGTCAGTAAAGTCATACCCACAGAAGGCTGATAAGTCTGACAGGAGAATCAGGTGGGAGATTTTAGCATTTGGGATATTAGATGTATAGGGGATGTTAGGGGGGAAGCAAGCTGATGTAAAGAGAGACAGTGTGTTTAGAAGAACTTACGTGTTCCTTAGTGAATTTCCCTTGACAGTTTGCAGAAATACAGTGAGTCAGCTGTCATCATATAATATATTAGTATAAAACAGTGTAAAAAGGGACAATATGCTTAGGCACTGATTAAAGAGAAAAGGAGAAAGCAAAAAAAAAAAAACAAACCACCACCAACCCAACACCCAAACAACCAAGCTCTTTGTCAGTGAGAGGGAATTGTGAGAAAGTTTGGAAATGTGTCTCCACTCAACTTCAGGAATTAGTTTTGAATTAGTTGGAAGTATTTTCATTCAGGCTGCAAACCAGCCCAAAGACCACCTGCTGTGAAATAACGGAGCACAGACCAGCGGTTATTATAGCAATAGCCATAAGTTTATTGCTTATTGCTACTAAACTTAAATCTTAGTAATTTTGAATTACTGAGTTAACTTAGATTTATGGAGATGCAGGATCATTTAGAACTGCAGTCATTCCAGAAGGGTATATTATCTAAACCAATTTTCTTATAGTGATGCAATTGCAATACCATAGTTACGGTTGTATCAGCGTTTCCATTATAAACTCCTATTTTCAGGGTTTTGTAATTTGACCATAAAAATTCACTCCTTGTTGAAACTTCGCATACAAGGTCTGAGATGAACAACTTTTTTTTTTTTTTTCAAAATTTAAAGAAAAAAAAATCTGATCTGTTCAGCCGATTCTAATGTTCCTGCTCTGCAAGCAACAAAAACGACAAAGCAGAAGTTGGCTGTTTGACATCCTTCACTGTCCATTTACCATAACTTAGATGAGACCTTTCTTGGTAAGTAGGAGATGACAAAATGCTCCTGTGTTGTGATGGGGAGGAAAACAAATCATACACGTCATTGAAAACACTTGAGGGAAGATTTGCACATCTTTGTAGGTTTTCTAACATGCATGGATGAGATTTCAAGTGTTCATAAAACTGATAAGAACAACTTCTTAAGAATCTCTAGGCGCAAAAAGAGGGATTAAGTTTTGGAAAGTTAAGTGGTTCACATGACGGCACAGCCCGTATGAAAACACCTTCTCTGGTTTGTTTTTGCTCTTTTAAAATTTTTGCTTGGAAACATTAACAACCTCTTTCCACTAAAGAATTCCCATGAATGTAATTGAGCTAAAATATTAATATTTAGCTAAATTAATTCAACATTGATTCAATTTGTTAATTTACTTATTAGCCTTTCCTCATAAATCAGTTATGCAATATATTTGCTCAACCTGCTTATTTCAAATGTACCTCTCTATCCACTAGAAGGCATACCTTACATTCAGATTAACCTACTTAGAAACGGAGGAGTCTTATTCAGAACCATGTTTAAAAGCACATTTTTTCCATCTGATCTTAAAATAATGCAGATAAGGTCTGACATTTCAGCCAACAGAAAATATACTAGTTTTGGCTTTAGCATTAAATGAAACTAGCAATGATTATTTTGCCTCTGGCTGCTAATTATTACTGTGCAGTACTTCAGAAATACTTAAAGCCACCGAGTGTGTAAACCTACAGCAAAGTTCGCAAAGTCACAGTCGGATGAAGTACCTACAAAGCAATTGCTCTGCATTTAGCTGAAACTGAGATTCTGTAAAATCACCCCTACTTAAGCAGTTCTTTGAACTGTGAGATGGACTTGTATTTTTGTTTATTCCTCCTGTGGTTAATAGGCCATTGAAATGGAAGGTTTGGGTTAACCTCAGAAAGGGCGCCAGATACTACTGTTGCTTGAGGGGTTGGTCTTATGCTCAAGGAAGTCAATGACAAAATGCTTATTGATTGCAAAGAATTGAGATTAAACCAAAAATAATAATAAAAAAAACCCCACAGTGTACTGTATTCCTAAAAATCTGAACCTTGATGTAATTTTGAAAGTGGAAATGGTGTGATCCTACATTAGACACACATTTCGCAAATATCTAAAATAAAAAATATGGTAATGTTTCTGATGA
The DNA here is from genome assembly GCA_017639485.1 of Pluvialis apricaria. Lineage (NCBI taxonomy): Eukaryota > Metazoa > Chordata > Aves > Charadriiformes > Charadriidae > Pluvialis > Pluvialis apricaria. The sequence goes on from CM030009.1 coordinate 124,718,901, forward strand.
GGAATAGGAATGGGTACCAGACATAAGACTGAAGGTACAAATCCCTGCCTGATATATGCAAATCAGTATCCGTTAATGTAGAAAACAGTGAAAATTCATTCTGTGTTACTAAAATGAAGGAATCTTTTTTTAAAGCCTCTAAAACTGTGTCTTATTTATTTCTGTAATTATGAAGAAAGCTGGTAAAATGTTGAAGTTGCATAAAAAGCTAGGGATAATGTCAGGATTCATTTCTGCTGGCTTTTGGATCTTCAACCTCAGACTTTTAAAGTTAAATTCTAGGCTAACAATTTACAGTGCTTACAGTTTATTGTATGCAACCAGCATATCTCAAAACTAAGCTAAGATTTAAACCAAAATGGAAGCATAGCAAGAAAAACTATTTGCCTTGCATGCAGTCATGAGAAGTGCTGGTAAATTGTGTGATGTTTCGAAAGAGCTAGTAGACAATGCCTCCACTTACCGACGCAGGTTTTGTGGCGGTTAAGGTTGTGTGAATTTTCAATATGGTTACTCAAAAGAAAATTTTCTGTAGACTTAAACATGTGACTTTAGTCAGCCAAACTTGGTAATCTTGGTCTAGAGCTAAGGTGTTGAAATATCATATTGTTATCGTTATGAGGTTGTATTATTGGCTTTATCGTAATTAAAGACTCCTGTGATTGTATCTATATTGGTGTCCTTGAGACTGCGCAACATCAAAGGTCAGCTCTTGCCATGATAATCTTTTTCTTAAAATAGAAAAGATCAACACTGGGTAAGACCAAGGAGCTATCAGCCTTGCTAAATTATATACACAAAGTCAAGGCATAGAAGAATTACAAGTTGGAGGGCACCCTTCGGATGTGGAGAATGAATTTCAAATCCCACGCAGTTCTGTAGGAGAAAAAAATAAAGTAGAACCTTAAAACAGTTGGTTGGTCTTTTTAGATATGCCAGCATCTTGATGAAGCAATTCAGGATTGGTTGTCTCCCTCATTCTGGGTATATTTTGATGATGGCATGAATAGAGAGCTTCAGCAGTGGACCTTTCCCTCACTATATTATGTGACACCTCTGTGGAAACCCAGGAGTAACTGTCCCCAGGAGGTGGAATTGGCCTGCACTATCCTAAGTCCATATAAAATGTATTGTATATTTAAGACTTCATGGGGTTTCTTTACATTCTCTCTGATGGCAGTGAGACAGAGGTGAATGACGCAAAATCAGAACTGGCAGAAAAGAGCCTCTAAACCATGATAATTTTAAATTTTCACACTTTTTTCCAATTCTGGTACAAGATGAGAGAGTGAAATAGAAAACATTTTCACTAGACAAAATAAAATAAAATAGATACTATTTTGGATCAGGTCAAAAGCAATGTTTATTTTCATCATTTTAAAACATTTTGTTTCCTAACTAGGGTTTTTTTTACATATTCTTAAGTGGCAAATTAACTCACAGTTTGGAATGCTCTTGAGATAGAAAAATCCTTGAAAATGATACTTTCTCACACACTGAAAGATTTGTTTCCTAAAAATTGGCATATTCTAATATTCTGCTGAGGGAAAAAAAATAAAAAGCTTCAGTTATAAAATTCCTTAACAGTATCACTAAAAATATATAACTATTAAGAAAGGTGGGGGGAAAGGTATGGATCCCAAGGGATATCTTTCATGTTGCTTATACCTAGTTTTGATTTTGCCACTGTTAATGAGAGGACACTTTGCTTTTTCAGGGGTTAATTTAGCTCTTATTTTCGGGTATTCCATCTTCATTTCTAAAACTGCCTGCTGCCTGTCTCCCACATGGAAGAAATATTCACACACGCTTCTTGTTTCCTCAGCAAAACAGGGAGCTGAATTCTTATGGGATCTCACCTTATAGATATGATGTCTTTTATTCTTGCTTTCCACATTGGACAAGAACAATGTCTTATATTTTATTTGCTTTCCTTTTAGCGTTCCTATGCTCAAAGTCATTTCTCTGGATTAAAATCTGGGTTAAAGAGAAAGTATGAAAGCATTGGCAGAGACAACCATGTTTATCAGTCAAATATGTTTATCAGTTAGGGGGCTGGTAAACTTCTAGTGCTTATTTCACAACAAGCAAAAGACTGCATTAATTATGTAGAGAAATAAGGCGTCCTCAAAAGGAGAGGCATGGATTTACATTAAGGGATGAATCTATACTTCCAAATAAAATGGGCCATGGACCTTTCACTGGAGGGAGGTGGCATTATGGAGTGCTAGCTGGCACCGGCTAAAGCTGTGTTGAGGAACCTGCTAACAAAAGGTGGGAAGACTGTGGGACCCAGTTCAAGCCTATGCCCTGGAGCTGGTTTGTTTATTTGTATGGATGCAGCCTGGGAAATTGGGTTCTGTTCTTTTCTCAGTTTTTTGTATTTTAGAAAGAAAGAAAACCTTAGTAAACACACTTCACCTACTTCTGTTTCCCCATTTGCTAATGGGCATAAAAATACTGACCTGTTTTGCAAAGATCCTTGACATCTGCTAATGAAAAATGCTATAGGTCAGCAAAGCTTTTTTCCTTAGCATTATGCACATACTAATTTCGAAGGACAATGAAATTAGATCACATAGTCATTGCTAGGGAGTGAAATGAACATGAATGACTTTGGCACCAGTCACTACGATGGGGAAGCATTGGTGTGATTAAGGCCAATAAAGTTGGAACAACTCTGGTTCTTCCAGCCAAAAATATGTGGCTTGCTGGCAAGAAGAAACCTAGCCAGACCTCTGCCAGATACTGCATGCACAGCTGTATTGATTATGTGCCATTGCTGTTCCATCTGTAAAACGGGCCCACAGATCCAACACTTCATGACTGGTCTGAGGTTGAAAGGGAATTAATCAGGAAGAAAAAAAATAAAAATAAATGTGACCTGTTTCTCAGAACAAAAACTTTAATATTCTTTTTGTCAAAGTATCGTCTTTCTTTTTTCTTTTCATTTATACAAATCCACTAAAGTGCAAACTACTAGCATTAGTTTATTTATTACCATAGGGATCAGAAACCCCTGTTCTGATCCAGAACTCTACTGAGACATGCCCCAAAGACAGAGAATCAGCTAGGCTGTGTTCAGTCATCTGAAGAGCTGAGACAAAGCACTCTCAGGGAGTGATATATCCAGGGAGCAATATATGCCTTAGATAACGATTTTAGGAAAGTACCAAATATTTCTGTAGAAATACTCTCTTTCTCTCTATTCCTGCTAAGTAGAGAAGGTGTTTTAATGGCCATGGACACAAAGACAAAATCTTCTGGGATTTCCCCCTTCACCCGCTGAGACCTAGGGTCTAAAGTTAAAAATCCTCTAAAAGTCATGCTGAAGGAAAGTTTAGGGGGATTGGAGGAAACTGGAAAAAGACAGTTACAGAAAATAAAGACGGAGTAACATGGTTTCAAGAAAACCAGCTTGGATTATCTTGGTTAACTTTGCAGAAAGAGACGGGCAGAAGAAAGGTGACCCTGGGAAGGTGGTTCTGAGATAAGAGGATAATACCAAGAGCCAAATTCATTTAGTGGATGGTTTAGGAGGCAGTTCTGAAAGGTCCAATATGGAACAATAGAAGAGCAACTTTATTTATGAAACCAAGTGTGATATAACTTTACACGGAGTGGTCGGGTGTCTTTGTAACATGTTCCAGCTTGTTCATTTATTATTCTTTGAATAAAGATCTGAATTTGGAATGCTAAGTACACCAGCAGTCTGAATTAGAGAGAGATCAAACCTTCCCTATAGTTGTAATTTGCCAGAGTAATTTTAGGATTTTTCCAAGAAGATACACATATCAACCTTCACAAAAACCTCAAATCTGATTATGAGGTTTTTTTGTTGTTGCTCATCTGTTAAGTTCAGAGAGCAGTGGAATCGGTCCTGTAAGAAAACATAAGACGCTTGAATTAAGAGGGAACACAACCTAGGAAATATAGCATAAGAAATGGGCATCTCAGCTACCATAATCTCTAAAAACACAGTTCAACTTCTCAGAGATCTTGTGCTCACATGCCATGATATGCCTCCCAACCCATTTTTCTAATAAATCCTCCCCTTTTGTCTACCACATCCATCTTAAAGACAGGTTTTTATTCTTCACTTCTCCCAGAAAATATTAAAATTTATAGCTAAAACTTTGAATAGAGTCTTGTTTTGACTAAATGTTGAGGTCAGATACCATCCTTAGTGGCTGTAAAGACAGGCTAGCACTGGGTGTCTTGAATTATGACCAGGTGCCCTTACCTTGCCTAAATTGTTGTTTACATTAAGCGTAACCAAATAGACCAAAAGGCAAACCTAACGAACACACAATAAATGGAAAGTGGAGTCAATGTTGCTCTCTTCTTTGAGTTAATAAATAAAATCTGCTTGTCTTCTAGGGCAAATTGAATCTTCTTGTTTAGCTGAGTCCTTTTCAACAGTTTACTTTTGTTCTCTTTCAGTGTACTTTTATCCACAGCTGTAAATTAAATTTTCTTTCAAAGATATCTCAGCATTATGAATTGGTTGTTAATTTTCCCCTAATTCAGCGACCTTCTGTCCTGTCCACTGGTTCTGCCAACCTAAGCTGAAACATTTCTTTACTAGAAGCAGTACATATGTCCCTGTTTGTTTTCTTTTCTTTTGCTGAAATCAATATTCAACCAAATGCACTGCAGTCCCTCAGTTTGAGATTCACTTCACTCTGATTCTCTGTTTTTTTCCACCATAAATTTAGATTCAGAATTCCCTGCCCAGTAGGAGAGGGAGGAAAGATGCGTGCTGGTCATTTGCATATTTTAACAGACGGAGCTGCTTTTACTGTGCAGCTGTCGATGCAGAAGAAATATTCTTTGGGGTAAAGCATTAGGCTAGGCAAAAAAGTCTGTGAAGACTTCCATCTCTTCCACTCCTGCTTTTCCACCAACAGGGACAGAAGATATTGTCATGGTATAAGATAATCTACCCTCCTGTAGTCAGAAGGACAGATATCCCTGGTGGCTTCTGGAAAGCTCAGCTCCCCCAGAGACAAAAATCCTTTCTATTTTAATAACTCCAAGAACAGATGAGTATGCTTTGCAACTGCTTGGATTTTGCTAACCAAACAGATTGGATTAAATTTTGCACTAGACCCATAAAGTAAAAAGTTTCTAGCTCAATGGTCAGTGATGGCATCTGCTGCAGAAAAAGCCAATGTATTCTTTCTGGGAGAAATCAAGGCTTAGGATCACATTAAATTCTTCTCTTCAAAACCGGGCATTTGCTATCATAAGCAATAATAGAGAGTGATAAAGAAACAGACAGAGATGATAAATGTGTTATTGAAGATGGTAGAAAGGTAGGATTTATTTGCATGTTTTTAATTGACTAAAAAGCAGATATACAGAAATGTGTTATCTAATTCAAAGCACTTAATATTGGATGTCTAAAAGTTAAGCTGAATACGTAGGCCATTTCTTTAGTCAAGGGGAAAAAAAAAAGCCGTCTTGAGAGAGTTATTTATCATACCATAACACCTATGTCTAATGTAGAATATTCCTCTGGAGCTGTACTGTTTTATTAAGGGTGCGGAAATCTCACTGATTAGTTTAAACTGGGCACACAAGTTTTAGAAGGCCAAACATGGATGTGAAAATTCAAGTTTGTTTGGATTTACTGAGCTGAAGTGACAATGATTCTTCTGGTCTTTTGGTAACGGTGCTTAAATATCTTTGGTTTTCAGAAAGCTTCCTTGTCTCTAACTTTAAATTGTTCAGGTTTCAGCTTCTGAGCACAGGGATTTGATATGCCTTTTTTTATTCAATTAAACTATGTCCAAAATTGTTGTCAGGATGGAGGTAGTCTCTTGGTCAAAGGCAGGAACACCAGAAGATTGAGAGAAAAAATGGGGACACGCGACAGGGGAAGTAGCTATATTTTGTATATGATGTACTGCATAGAGATATTGAGGCATCATCTACTCCCTCTCTTTACATCCAGTCTTGTATTCTGACCACTGCTGCCATCAGTGTGACCCAGAGCATATTTGTCAACCTAGGAATTTTTAATGTAACTCCTATTTCAGCCCTCCTGATAAATTTGCAGAGCTATATTTTTCACCATTCTTATTGTTAGAGCATAACCCAGTTACTTTATATGCTTCACTCTTCAATGCAAAATGCCATCTCTTCTTTTTTTTTTTTCATTTATTTTGTGTTTGTGAGTTGTGTCCAACAATACTGCCCACATATTTTAAAAGTGGCAACATAAGGAGTTATTTGCAAGAAGTCTTGAAGCACCATCAAGGACACCTGCTTGCAGGATTGTATTAAACTGAGATCAGCCAACATTACAGTGTATTTCAGCACTGGATTCAGCCAAAAATATGTCCCTAGCAGTGCTATTTTCATTATTCAGACCTTCACCCAAAATCTGTGTAACTGCCTCTTAAATTAATTTTCACACTTGCCTGTCTCTATAACTAGCTTCAGCAGTGTGCTGTATATTTTAACTACAAGGAAATACTGCAGGTAGAGGAGTTCTCCCTGAAGTCACTACATCCTCCTTAAATTCAATCCACGGTCTCTCAGTCCCACGCTTGCAGTGGGGGGCACCTGTCATCTTTTTCATCATGGCAAGCTGTGCCCTAGATTCTGCACCCCCCTCCCCTTCCCACCATACAGGTACGTGTGAGCGTATGTTCTTTTCCCACTGAATTTTTTATTCAATAAATAAATAAAACTCTCCTGAAGTTGCTAAGGTCTCAAAGGTGCAGGAACTTGTAATATGAAAAAAAAGAGAAAAGAAAAGAAAAGAAAAAGAAAAAGAAAAGAAAAAGAAAAGAAAAGAAAAGAAAAGAAAAGAAAAGAAAAGAAAAGAAAAGAAAAGAAAAGAAAAGAAAAGAAAAGAAAAGAAAAGAAAAGAAAAGAAAAGAAAAGAAAAGAAAAGAAAAGAAAAGAAAAGAAAAGAAAAGAAAAGAAAAGAAAAGAAAAGAAAAGAAAGGAAAAGAAAAGAAGAAAAGAAAAGAGAAGAGAAGAAAAGAGAAGAGAAGAAAAGAGAAGAAAAGAGAAGAAAAGAAAAGAGAAGAAAAGAGAAGAAAAGAGAAGAGAAGAAAAGAGAAGAAAAGAGAAGAAAAGAGAAGAAAAGAGAAGAAAAGAGAAGAAAAGAGAAGAAAAGAGAAGAAAAGAGAAGAAAAGAGAAGAAAAGAAAAGAAAAGAAAAGAAAAGAAAAGAAAGGAGAAGAAAAGAAGAAAGAAAAGAAAAGAAAAGAAAAGAAAAGAAAATAAAAGAAAAGAAAAGAAAAGAAAAGAAAAGAAAAGAAAAGATAAGAGAAGAAAATAGAAGAAAAGAGAATAAAAGAAAAGAGAAGAAAATAAAAGAGAAGAAAAGAGAAGAAAAGAGAAGAAAAGAGAAGAAAAGAGAAGAAAAGAGAAGAAAAGAGAAGAAAAGAAAAGAAAAGAAAAGAAAAGAAAAGAAAAGAGAGTTCAAAGATAGCCAGGCAAGGTAGAAAGGAAAAGATCAGTTCAGTGGGATGTAACAGGAAAATGGAGTTGTTCTAGACTAACACCAGTAGAAGGGATGGAAATACCAACAAAGTCCAAATAAGTATCATATTGATCTTATGCATTTGGGTCAAATTAATCTGGTTTTGGGTGAGAATGAACATCAAAATGCTTAAGGGGTGCAGCAAACTTTCACTGGTAGTGAAATACAGATCTTCCAGGAATGCAATAATTAATGATACCATATTTAAAGAACCACTTCCTTCCCAGTAAGATGCAGTTGTACTGGATCCTTCTTCCTCTTATGGGATGTGTAGACTGTGCTTTACTAAGAAGTAAGTCACAATATATAAATAAACATTAGCTTCTCCTAGGATCAGACCAAATCCCAGAGTTTTCTGAAGTGCTTTGGCCGTTTTTTGCCTGGTCCCACTTGTTGAAGCCATTGCATAACCTCTTTATTACATTGGACATCATATTAAAACTTTTTGGAGTCTATCTCAAACATAGTACTAACCTGTTCATATCTACAGCTCTCATGTTTCTACCACCACAGCCATTTAGGTGTCTTAGAGGAAGAGAAAAACAATTTTCAGATTATTTTCACCAAATAATCTTCGCTGTTAAGCTTCAGGCTCCATCTGAATAAAAGGCAACAAACAAAAGCAATTTATCCCTACCCTGCTTTCAGCACCCTTTCCTCTCCAACTTTCTGTTCGCAGCACATCAGTTTTCTTCACAAAATGCTCATTCTTTGAAGGCTAAATATTCCACCCCAAACCTTTTGATTTTGGTGAGGGAGCAGCAGAGAATAGATCGGTTTCCATTCAGGTAACCCAGGATCCACAGCGATGATTTTTTGAAATATCAGAATGTCCCGTACATTAAAATTCCCAGTTTTATCCAAGAACAGCACTGCTGTTGAAATACGTTTTGTTCTGTCTCGAGACTGATGAAAAAAATCTACAAGTTTGTTGATATGTTTTTGATCGTGGGCCAAAAGTAAGCATTTGGAATGTGTTTGTGAAATGTCTCAAACTGATGTTGGTAGGCAACCAGTGTCAAGGAACTCCTTGAGGGTTGTTTTGGGTCCCTAAACAATTCCAGCAATAGAATATTACCTGAATTAAATTATAAGTATTTTTTCTATAAATAGCTTAAATAGAAATAATTTTCTTTGAATTGAATTATAAATAATTTTCTTGGACAGAAGAACTGTCCAAGATGGGCAAGACCTCTATCTTGCCAATCTTTAATGACAGTCATCTGAAAGCTGTGCCTGGACAGAAAACTTTCAGTGGTGTTTCTCATATCTTCTTTAGGATGTCAAATACAGGCAGCTTGGTGAACCCCTGCAAGGAGATTCAGAAGGATGGTTTAAAGTTCGTGATTTACAATGGCCCAGTTCAGGAGATGTGGCTTCTGCTACTCACTTGTTTGTAGCTTTAGGTACTCTGCCTCACCTCATGAGTTTCTTCTCATGTTGATTTATTGATTAAAACAGTAGGATCCTTGGGATATGAGATTTTTTGGACAACGATGAATACAGTGGGGCTTGAGTTCATGTCCTCTAGATGTTTTCATACATGAATAATAAGTGATAGTGGGCTGACAGTGTACAAAGCTTACCCTGGACTTCTGCAAAAGGGGAATCTCACCTTCTGGAAAAAAACCATGCTGAAGTCAAAGGAACCTCTGCAACCTGAACTGCTACCACACTTCCAGCTCACATTAAATTGTCTTTTCCACCCTCCATATGACAATTTCCCAGGTGAGATTTCAAAGTCCACTGCCTTTGCCAGATATTTAATTTTTTTTGAATTATTCTTTTGCATCCGTCTTAATTCTACTCAACTCATGGGGGAACAGAAAAGGAAAAAAAAAAAAAAAAGAGAATGCAAAACAGAGAAAGAAGTTAAAAAAAAAAGACAAACAAACCCATCAAAATGATAATTGCTAAGTTATCATTTGCTTGCTCTTTTCCAGTCTAGCTGCTGCGGCAGCTCCTCTCTCGTCTTCCACTCTGCCTCAGCTCCCAAATGGTATCAATTATCCACAAATCTCACAGGGCCTGCACCATCTGAATAACAATTCATTAACCTTCACTTTCCTCCTGCTGATTAACTCGCCCCCACCACTCCCTGATGTAAGAGACAGCGTGTCGGAAATTCAGCCAAACTTTTTAATTATGCAAATAATACAATACCCGGAGATAATTATTTAGCCCAGGACTCCGGCTGCATAGTCTGTGCTCTGCTCTGCTCTCATAGACTTTTCAACTCTGTTCTCTTCTTTACATCATCTTAGTTGTGTCAAGGAGAATGAAGGATTTTCAGTGTCACTCAGTGCAGGTGATCACTCAGAGAAGCTGTGCACAGATGTGCCATGGTTTGGGGAAGAACAGGGTGCTGCAAGGTTGGCCTCGGAGCTAAAAGAGCCATTTTAAGTTTTCAATATCTATCTTTCAATCTATCAGCTTCCAAGCAGCCTCCAGATAAACCCTGTGTGGATCCGAAAGCTTCCATTGCAGGGCTGAATTTTGCATCTTACATCTGGTAGGACCCAATCTGCGTAGTTCAAGTTTTTTTCATTGCTCATGTCTGGTATAGAATTGCTGAGCACTGCCTACTTTTTTTCAGCCAAACCCCCTTCTTATTCCAGCCAAATTTAATATTTCATAAATGAATAATTAGAAATAGAGTTTAAGCATTCAAACTTTTCTTTTTGACAGAGATAACTTTAAAAACCAAATAAATTTATGACCAGAATTTTGTTTTATACAGATACACATAGCTTTCACCCAGAGCTACCTCAGGAATGGCAGGATGGATTTGTTTCAAACTCTTTAGCATGTTTTTTGACAGACACATATGGGATTGTTTCCATTATGCAAAGGGTAAGGTTCTGGGCACATGAGATTTTGAACTTGGGTCTGTAATCAACTTGCCTTATGGCTCTGACCAAGTCACATAAATATGTCTAGGCATCAGTTCAAGTGGTCTGCATATTTACTTTGTAGCGCTGGCTGGTCTGTTGAGTTTCTTTACCTGTGAAATAGAGGTGACATTGCTTTATAAAGAATTTTCAAATCTCTGAACTGAAATTTCTTATAATTACAGAACGCAGACAATATCAAATTTTACCATCTGCTACACTCATCTGACATCATTCATGCACACTGGAAAAATACAATTGATTCTGCTTGATAATTACCTTCAAATATAGCAGCATAAGCAAACCTTTGTGAGCTTACACTACACAAGATTCAAGCAAGATTGGGTTCCTCTGGCAATATTTTATATGTCCTAGTTTAACAGTGCTTAAATTTCATTCTTGGAAGCAGGTCATGGTTATGAATTTAATATCTTCAATTTCTGCTAGAATTTTTATAAAATTTCAAACACATTTCAACTGATTTCACTGACCAGAATGTAAAGGAGAGCAAACCTACGTCATTATGAAGGTGGTAAACTTCAAAATCACTTTGAAATAAGAAATAATGATACTAGGCCATTCTATTATCTATTTCTTAATTTCTTAGCTAGTAGTTGAACACAATTATCTCAATTTGGTAAGTGGGAAAGTGAAGATACAGACAAGATAAAGCCCTGTTATTAAATATTTTTTTAAGCTTAAGTAGGAATTGCTAAATCCATAACTGTACTATGAAGAATGTTTTCTCAGATGCTTCCTAATGGGAGAGGAGTCTAATTTTCCTTGGCACCTTGGTTGTCCTTCAGAAACACCTCCCTTTCTCTCAGTGAGCAAAAACTATCCAAATCTTGATGCTGGAAAGTTCACCGCCTAAAATTCCAGCATTTCACAACAAATGCTTTCCCTGACCTCTGTTAGCAGTCAGACTCAGTCCACGAGGAAGATGAAACAGCTCTGGATGACACAAAATATTAAACGTCTATATAAAGACTGTGACTACAGATTCGTTCTTTCTCTCTCTCACATTTCCTATTCTTATAGGCAGCCCCTTGCTCAGGCTGCTGTCTTCTACAGGTCTCATCCTTAGGTACCTAGCTGTTCTCATACGATTTGGTATAGGAAACCAAAGTGAAGGTATCCACCCAACAGCAGGAGTAAGAAATGACAATAGGAAGTCCAAACTCATCCTATAGACCAAATGCCATAAGACGTTTAAGAACCTAGTGCTTAGAGAAATACCTTGTTTCATAGAGACCCTGAGTACCTTTAGCCTTCATTGTCTACAGTGGAAGAGTCAGATGGTCTTCTCTTCTAGAAACAGGTCGCATGCTTAATTGCTTATGTATGGTGCTTCATAACTAATTTTAGGGACCCAAGTTTTAATAGTTTGTCCTATGCAACTGGAAAAAAAACCACACTGAAAAGCAGAGTCGGTACTGAAGTGAAGATAAAGGCAGCCTTAGCTCTCTGGCCCACGTTCAGTGTCTTGGATGAAATTGCTTCTTTATATCAGTGCTACATATGAGTAACTCTTTGCCTGCCTAGGGGTTGCTTCTGTCCTTTTTGGTGGCCAGAAAATGACATTTAACAATACACAGAAGTCAGGTTAGGAAATTAAATGAAGAATAATATTTGATGCAAATGAAATATTTGGGACACAGCATCAGGCCTATGCGAGGATTACTAATGGAATGCATTCACTTTCCCAAAGGTTAGAGAAGTTCCCACTAAATATTTTCTGTGAAGGCAATAAGTGGGAGGAGGTAGAAATACCTAGCTTTAAAATGTATCAAGGACATTACTCTTGGTAAATCTTCAATCACTGTGAATGGCCAAGGTTTGATTTTTTCACTGACTTAGAGACATCCTAATAGCTACTGATTGCATAATGCCACCAAGGGACATGGGTTTGGTGTCGGTAGGGATTCCCAGGCACAACTCTTCTTAATGGAGCTCTAAGATCATGTCTTGCACCATTCTGAAGGTCTCCACACCTCTGGATGCACATTTGCCCTTCAAGTTTTCCTACTTAAGCATAAAAATATGCAGAAGTCTTCTACGCTAGTATTTCGCTCTTAACACTCAATGAGATATTTATGATTAATTCAGGTCTTCTTGGGTGCAACCATGTTTACCCTAATAAATTTAAATCGTCCATGATATTCCTATGCCATTTTTTGGAAGATATGCAACACTGATTATATGGCTTGCCTTTTCATTTGTACAAACCAATACTCATCCTAGGACTTTCCAGATTTAGAGCTGGAAGAAGGTTTCCAGGTAAGACTTGCTGACCCTGTTTCTCTATCCAGCTGGACTGACCTTCAAAACCAAGCTTGGAGAAGGGCTCAGTTAATGTATGTCTACAAACTTGTAACTTGATTTTTATATAAGTGCTAAGCTAACTCTGTTTAATTGATTTTCCACATTGTACACTGAGAAATAGGATTTTTATGGCTCTTGAATAATTCAGAACTTTGATTCCTAAGGCAAAAAAAATGGGCAAGGAATAAAAGCATAATTATCATTGTAGCAGAGGTCAAAAGGACAAGCTGGCCATAAGTTCATAATGTGCTTGTGCTCTTGGACTCGTTGTGGACTGTGGAATATTACCTTGTTGAAATCTTATTACTTAAGGAGGAAAAAAAAAAAAAGCACACAGGCAGTTAGCTGCAAAAGAAATGGAGGAAGTGTTAATTTTTAAGCAAGTTTGACAAAGATTGAGTTTCATATGACAAATACTGTCAGCAAGACAGGATTCTGTCAGTGGAAGAAGTTTAAACATTAACAATTTCTGTCAGGCTGTTGACACAACCACGGCAGACATTTCCCAAGATGCTGAGATGACTGCTGGCATTTGTCAACAATCCTGTCACAGTGACAGCAATAAGACCATGTCTGGAAATGTGACAGTTTTGGCTTTGTGTTCCCCTGAGCATTGGCCCAGGTGTTCAGAGAAAGTGTGGGAAAAACCCGTATTTCTGCATTGTCATTCGAACGCGGAAAAAACACAGGAGGAAAATGAGCTGTCACTCCAATTCCCGTGATGCCTTGCTGCTTAGCATAACTCCACTCTGCGGCCCAGGGTCCACTGGTCCATACTCTGACAGATAATTAAGAAAGCAGCAGCTTTTTCTAGACGGCTCTTCCTCATGATTTGCATTTTAGCCAGAGGCGACCAGTTATAAAAAAAACATGATGGAAAGATGGTAAGAAGCCAATTAGATGGATGGATGGCTGACTGACAGCTCTCTGGTATTACTACTCCAGATTTCATTGTATGTAGCCTGGCAGTTTTCAACAAGAACCAACTTTTGCAGGTTTGTAGAGCTGTTAAGTGAAGGGCTATATATAGAATGCAATGGTTTTGCACAAATCTTTTACATTTTCCTGAAATAAACATTTATTATTTCCATTCTATTTAAGTGCAACAATCTTTCTTAATTAATCACAATTTATGTAACTGCATTCAGAAATTCTGGAAGACTTTGGATTAAAATAGCTCTGTCAATACAGCAAGGATTAAAAAGTGAGCTGTAAGTTAAACTGTGACACTTTACAACACGGCAGAGGTGAAGCCAGTTAGTAATTAATGTTTCTAAGGAGCAAGTCTGATTTTTAACATAAGTAAATGACTCCAATTCATTTGAAAGAATAAAGTGTTTGTTTGAAAGAAAGCAAGTAGTTGGAAGAATAAAGAGAAATCTGAAATTACTCATTGTGCTGGGAGAATCTGTTCTCAGTGGATGTTTCCTGTCTTCTGGGGATCTTTTTTTCAATATTTTTTTTTCTGTTGTTTTTCCCAGGGAGAAAAGATTGTTTTGCACAGGACCTAACAGTTTTAAATATGAAATAGCTTGTAAATTGCTACTTTCCAGCTCATCTGTTCAGCTCCAACAGCTGGTAGCCAATCAGAAATATTCTTCTGTGCTAGTGCCTTGTGGCTGTATCTCACCATAAAATTTAAACATTAGCAGGGTTTTTGTTTCACTTTTGTGTTGTTTGTGGATTTTTTTTTTGTCCTTTTATGAATACCAAATTTAACAAAGCACGGCAGCAATTGCAGTTCCAAAGCTGCAACTGCCATCCGATGAGTAATAGTCTTCACCAACATAAAAAGTCCCTCAGCTTTCTTTGGGTTCTGCAAGTTTAGCCAACGCTGGCAATTATCTCTTGATGAATGATTGGTTGTTTTAGCAAAGTTTCCCGTAAACCAGTGCTTCAGGGAATATGACTTTGTGTATGTGAGTCATCCGAATTGTTGGGAGCATGGATAACTGCAAATGTTACTCCTTCCTTTTTCCTGCTGCAATGTAACAAAACCAAAACAAACCCATTGGAATCTCCTTGTTCAAACCTGGCTAAGGTTTTGTTTTTTTTTTTCAGATAAAAAAATAGGAGAAAAATATAAAGCAAATTCATAACATGTTAAAGGCCAGGTTATACTAATTCATATTAAGTAGCAGTCTGTGGGTTTTCCACTGGAACAAAATTAAACTATTCATATTAACAAAGTAAGTGAATTTATTCTATAGTGAATTGCTCAGAGCTTGCAAAACTTTTAGAAGATTAAGAAATCTTCCTCTAGTCTTGCTTCTGTTTCACTTCATTCTCCACTATATCCCTATTTTTCATCGTCTACGAAGAACCTGAACCATGGGCTGCAGGATATGTTGTGAACCTGCTGAATAAAAAAATTAGACTTTTAACGGCACAGCTTGTAGATCTTCCCAAAAGTCAAGTCTCCACTGCAAGGTCCTTTATCTACTTTTCATCATCCAGCTACAGAAACTCCTCTCCCACATAATCTTCTATTACATCAACCACAACAGATGGCCCTTAAGGTTCTTCATAGCCTTCATAGCCTTTCCACTGTAACTGAAATTTTGTATGGTAATAAAGACTTCTCTTTTATCCTGAAAACCCTTAGTCTCAATAGTAATACTCAGCCATCCCCATATTAGTGATAATCCTAATATACCATAGATTTAGCCCAAAAGCATCCTTGCAGGCAAGCACTGAAGGCTAAACACAACACAGTGCATAAAGACTGTGGTACCGAATAGACTTTGCCAACTAAACTCCTTGAAGGGGAATCATGCAGATCTGCCATAGGACTTGGAAAATTAGTACAATTCTGAAAAAGCATTAGTATAGGAATTATGATGTAGTGCTCAGGAAGTCCTGTCTGGCTGAGGAGAATCTCACGCTGCTTTTGCTGACCTGAATTTAAAACCTTGGGAGAACCCTTCATGAGAAAAATCAGAATGTAGGCTTAAATTTGTATTCATAACCTTTGGCAGGAACTTGTCATGTTTCTTCCAAGTAGTAGCAAAGCTACAAAGATGCTGTTCATGACCATCTCTAAACTAAAATTACCATCTGCCATTGGGATGCCAAGAAGAACTTAGGACCAAGTATTTCCAAGTAAACAGAAAAGTCTGCTAATGCTGTATCTTCCAGATCACTGAAACACACTTTTCCCCATTAGATTTATGCCTACATTTACTTATTTCAAAATATTATCTGTGAATTTGGTCTAGTAGCTGCTCATGAAGATTCTTTTTACTTAAGCTCGCCTTTATTACTCTACGTCTTCAAAATACTCATAACAAAATGAAAAATAATGAAATCATCATTTTTAGGGGCTGAATATTTTAATGGCATGGAGATGCAAACTGAATTGTATTTTTAGCTGGTCCCACAAATCATGATATATATATAAAATTATATACAAATACGCACACACAAATAGATTCAAAGGGAGGTTGCAGCAAATAAATTCAAAAATTAAAGATCCTCATAGAAAATTATATGGATATCAAGAGAGACAAGGTCTGTAAGGAAGATGGGAAGGGGAGAGGTTAATGAAAATTTTTTCTATAAAATTCTTCCAATGTTTGTGTATTTATTTATTTAAAATCTATAATATGGCTTCATTTCAATCACTTCTTTATTTTCAAACAATGCAAAAAATGCTTATGGATTTTATTTCAAGGTATCTAAGAGTGAGGTAGCAGTGACCCAGAAAATCCACAGTGAAAAACCGAGTTGATTCGACTCAATGCTACTAAAGAAGAAAGAAATAGTTATGGCATAATTTGAACTTTTTCTTCTGGAAACACCCCAAACAACTAGAGAAAGTAAACATTGTACACATTGTTTGCTTAAACTATTTGGTTTTTTACAGTTGGGTTTCTGAGGATGGCAGGACAGGGTATTAACTGTTAACAGTAAACACAATCATCATGTGAGGAATGGAAGAAAGGGTGATAAAGTGTGTTCCATTAAAACTTCAGTGATGATTTTAGTGTGCCAGGCTGCAGTGAACAGTTTTGGAATGTGATTATGAAACCTGAAACTACTCCTGTCAGAAAGATTCAGGGACATTTGGGGAGGGAAACGTCTAAGCTACCTTTGTCTACCTAAAAATTAGACATTTAGTCTGAGCTTAATTCTTCTGATGTCAGGTTGAGAAAGACAATCTGGGAATGATCCATCCTTTTCTAAGACCAAGTGTCTTGACACTTCATTTGTTTATGTTGATAAGCTGAAGGAGGAAGTTGAATCTCTAATTTAAAGCAGTCACTCACTTTTTAGGTGGTTTGTTTTGGATAAAATGGATCCTAAACTCCCTCCATACATGGCTGTGCTTTGGGATTCAAATATTACTCAGTTCTTTGGCTTTATCCAAGACTGGAGACCAGGATATCACTCAGCTCTGGCACAGTGGCTTGTATGATAAATCACTTCTTTAAGGAGAATCTAGAAATTTCCTTATAGACCTTATGTTTAATAGTCGATAGAACAGCTCCCTAGCTGAGTAATATTATAAGCCTGGCAGTGGTTTAAGCCTATCTTCCTTTGTTCCTTCAATATAAGTTGTTAGATGTGAACTGCTGGTTTATTATTAAATAGTGAAAATTATTCTTTTTGGCTGTTTGATGCCCTGTTTTCCCCACAGCAGTGATGAAAAATTGTATATGAGATAAAGGCAGAAGATACTGAAGGTAAGAACTGCTTTATTATTCACCACTATTTATTATTTCTAGTGCAATAAAACACTAACATAACAATAACACAGACTCCAAATATAGCCCAAATACTTCAGGAGAAACATTTTGCCCATGGTCTTGAAGCCAACACAAGAATAATTTAATATTACGTGACATGATGGGTGTACGGAACATGACAAAACACCAGGCTCTTCAACCCAAACCGACACAAACGTGGCAGATGAAAATGACTCTTTAAGTGGAGCTTAAAAGCAGAGCAACCTTTGTGCAGAAATATTGCAGCAGGTCTTAATGTTTGACTAAAGACCAAGAAAAAAATCCTTGCATTTCCCTAGTGGCCTGGAGAGCAGGTTCAAAAAGCATAGGGCATAGCGGCAAAAAGTCTGATCACACAGGGGTTTAAACCAGAAAAGACAAATCACAAGTATTCCCTAATTGGAAGACCGGAGAGAACAAGGGTGAGCGTAGCTTTCTAAAATTCAGAAGAAGGAAGAATGAGGAAGATGAGGCATTCACTGAAATGTCAAGATAAAATCGATATAGCATTTTCTGGGAAATCAATGCAGAGAGTGGAAGATATTCAAGATAACAGAGAAGCAAATGCTTTCTCTGGAGCGGATGAAAACTCCAACAGTGGCACTGGAAACAGGTGTTGTTTTCATAATTAAAACTCAAGGGAAACCTGCCTAAAGGGAGCCGTAATAATGAAATAGGGGAAAAAAATACCCATGGAGGACAACATCTCATTAGGAGAGATAAACTTCACATGCGAACAATGTTGAGTTAAATGGTAAATTGTTTTTCTTAATGGTACTCTGGTGTGAGACAGGTTCAGAGGTTCTGCTTATTTTGCTGCAAGCTGGTGATTAATGGCTGCGAAGGTTTTCACACAAGTGTGAAAGACAGGACTGGCAAATGAAGATACAAGTTGTCTCTCCAAAGGGCCCCTTTGTTAAACCAGTGTCTGGACAGAAATAGGAAAGCCTTTGAGAGGTTAGAAAGCCCTTATAATAACTGGCTGTGGAATGACCCAGTTTAGTTATTTTCTGTTTGGTTTCTAGTTAATACTGTTTTCCCCTTGTAACCGATGCACACTAAAACCTCAAGAATAAGACCCTGAGGCAATTCTGAAATCATCTACAGTGTATTTTCTCAGCGATGAAAAACATCAGTGACTGCAGTCCCTCTGACTCAGCTTGGTGTTCAGGTACCATGGAGTCAAATGTGGTACAGACAAGCAGAGCGTTGCCGGAAACCCTCCAGGAAATCTGAAATGTCTGGGTGATTCCACGCTTGATTTTTCATAACCTTATCAATACCGTTCCTCAAACGGGGTTGTTTAAAGATGGAGAGAAACTGCTTATGTCAAGGGGTGGTTTGTAGTGCAGAGGAAAACTAGTTTGCTCTGAATAAAACTCTTCTTCTGCGAACAGAGTTTTTAGAGGAACAGCACAGCGCAGGGATTTCTGATAGGGGATTTTTAGGATAAACGTCTGCAGCAAATCCAAAGTTCTCTGGTTTCTATGTGCTTAGTAGGCACAGCTGGGATTTAGGAACTGTTACAGTTGACTAACTACCTGCTGCATGTCCAGAAGTACCAAACAGGCCAAAAAATCCTCAATTCTGTAAACAAACAAAGCCACTATTCCAGCAAGTTCCTGAGTGGAAAGCAAAGATATACCATAAAGAACATTGTAAGTTGTTCAGAGGTAAAAAAACTTGGTCATTATCATGTATAATGACTTGGAATATTTAGTCAAATATGTCTGTTCAATGACAACATATTTAAAACAAGCAACTGTAAAGTCATACTTCTAAACATAGAGAGCGTTGGCTCTATAGAGCGGGTTCATCATCTGCAAGCAAAAAAATTTAGAAGGGATAAGAATTAATAATGTTCTTATATGTGTAACATAGGGTAGTAATGAATAGCAGTGATTTTGTCTCCAAGCACATCACTGAAGAGATCAATACTTTATTGAGTTCAGATCTCTAGACATTAAAAGAGGATGTTGGAGAACTGAAAAACATGTGGAAATCTACTGTCAGCACTGAAAATCTTAGACTGGAAAACTTACAGAGTTCCATGTCTTTCACTACATCTCTAAGACTAAACAGTGACAACCCTGAGTTTATACCTCACGTGTACATAATGCCATGAATTGTAAAACTCTTCTATCTCATAGAGAAAATCTCATGATATACTGCCTGGAAACAAAAGTCGGGCATATCAGCATTAGAAAAAACATGTTTTTTTCATTCAAGATGAACAATAAGAAGAAAAATAACCTATACAACTGTGCATCATCTTGTATGGAATTTTACCAAGACCTACATTAGGCACCATAACAATAGAGTATTGCTATAAAAATAACATCTCCACTTGATATATTTAAGCTGCTATAAAAGTCTAGAAGAGATAAGGCCTTCCTGTGATCTCAGATCATCTCTGTACCACAGATCTTTTCTGAAGGTGGCATATGGGAACATAGTGTTTCTCTTGTGTATGGAATTATGGAGGTAAAGAATCTCAGTACACGTTCCTCTGCTCTGCCAGGTTTGAAAAAATTCACTTTATTTTGGGAGGCAATGTGGCACATATGAAACACAACTGAGTGATGCCCCATGAATTCAAAGGGGGGACATATGTAATCTTTTGCAATTAAAATTTCGCATGGAATATGGATAGGTGAAATAGTAATTATCAACTTGGAGCCTTGCCAGAAAAGTGGGACAACCTTGTTGTCTTTTTTTGGTATCTCAAACTTTTCTATTTCAAGAAAAAAACAGTTAGGATGTCCCTCCAGAGACCTTATGCACCATCCTCATCCAAGGGACTGCTTTGCAAATTTATATATTTAGGCCTGCCACCTTAAACACTACAGATCACAGCTGGAAAGGAACCTAAATTCAGCTATTCCCAGCAGTGCAGTAGCTATTGCCCAGCCAGAACTGAGACCCCATGTCTCCTGTCCAGAGAGCAAGACAAGTTACATACCTTACAAAAGGATTTTTTGAGCTGAATTATTTTAGCCAACTAACCTGAAAAGCCAACAGAAAAAATGTGTCATACATAATCACTTTTTTGCAGCTCTGGGTTAAGTATTTCTGTGAACCTGGAGTTCACTGCTGGAATTTTTTTCTAGATTTCCAAATGGACAACTGAGTCATTGGGTGGCAACTTTTCTACACAGAGTTCTAGACTTGAGGTGGAGGTAGACAGTCCCATCCTCGCCTGTGGCTGGAAGAGCTGTTAGTTTAACCTGCTCTTCATGTTGAGAGGAGTGCAGAACCCAGGTTTTCTCTGTCCTGCAGGAGCTTTCCAACCTCTAGGTGACAAGTAAAAATGAGCCTCTACCAACATTGGTTTTGAATGGAGAAGGACAGCTGTGCTTTCTTGGGCAAGTCAATGCTGCCAGTCGAAGCACCCCTGTGGGATCACTTTCCTCCCTTTTCCTCCCAGACGTGCCAGCCCTGTGCGTCCTGAACAACCCACAGATGTGGCACCAGTAGCAGAAGTCTCTGCAGACAAAATGTTTTGGAGTTTCGTACATCTCTGTTGGTATTACAGACTTACATACTGCCACAAAGGACGTGTCTGTATTTGGGTCCCTCTGCCTGCAGCTGTGCTACTAAAGCACAGCCAGGCCCGGGTTCGAGCACTGCCATGCAGTAAACAGTACTGTTAATTGCTCGAACGGTTCTTGGACTCACAGCTCGGTTTTGGCCAAGGCCAAGCAGCACCAACCACACAGCCTCTGGTGATTTGCACATCAGGATCACGTCTGGTGGGCAATTCACGTGCAGTCATTGGCTGTGGAGGATGAGAAAGCTGATCAGTGCAGATGTGAACTCTGTTGTCTTGGATCAGGGAAAAGTTACTGACTTTTATAGTATAGTAATAAATTGCTATTAAATTAAATTGTTGGTGTAATAATAAAAGGTTAAACTTATTTTATTACTATTATAGTCAGATCAAACGTCCCTATAGTTTGGAAGCCTGCCTCTGAGTAGAGACTGGTAAAAAGAGTGGTGAGAAAGACAGCAAGAACCGGGCTGATACAGGCAGGTGTTTCTCCAGTATGTTCTCCAGACCACACCAGCTGATGGCCTGGGGCATTCTTGAGCCACTGGCTGTGCTGATGTATTGAAAATCCTTCCTTGCTTCTGGGGTCAGAGCACTGCAGAGTCACTCGGCTTCTGGAAATTCGCCTGTCCGTGAAATAACACTTAATTGGCTGAATTAGCAGCCAAGTACTATGTGATAGCCAAGTGGCACTTAAGCTGTGGAGAACGCAGAGAAGGGAGATGTGCTGCAGTCCAGTAGGAATGTGATGAGGATATGTTTGTCTTTCAGGAGCAGCTAATATCCACAATGAGCATCGGAGATTGTGTGGTCTATGCACACACACAAAAAAAGCAGGTTTTGTCTGAGGAAACTTAAAATAGATGACAATAATACGAAGAAAAATAACACAAGCAAGCAAATAATATTATTTTCCACAGGCAGGGATCAGAGGCACAGAGATTAAATGATTTGTCCCAGGTTGAACTGGGGAGGGGGTATCCTGACCAAGAATTTCTCTCCTCTGCTTTTGTCCTAAGAGTATCCTTAATCAGATTTGTAAGATTCTGACTGCTTCACATATTGACCACCGACACATAATAATTTGTAAGGAGCCCTGCAAGTAAAGCCTGTCTCCTAATGTCTGACTGGGCAGAGGGACTGAATGTCTGCGGTATTTGGAGTAAGGATTTAAAAAATCATAGAATGAGAAGAGCTACTTGAACTAGACCCCCAAATGTATTTTAAAGCTTAGGAGAACAAGATATATTTGCATAAGCGTATTAGCAACAAAATGCAATGACAGCAAACCCCCCGAATTAGTCATCATATACTCATTTTAACAGACCTGCCAAAACTCTTAATTAAGGTCTCCCTTAGGACTCTTGTTTTCTATCTCATTATTCTGATAAAATGGACACCAATGGGCCTCTTAAAGAAGATTAAACTGTAGGCTTTAGTTGAATTTGCATCTCACATTTGCTATTGATGAGACTCTCCTGAAATACGCTACATATACGTGCTAGTTTCTAACCCCAAATTCAAAATACTGTATGAAAAATCTGGTAATAGACTTCCACTGCTTTACCTAGCAATTGTCCAAAAATAAGAGATAAAAATTGTCTGTTTTGATAAATACAGCATTTTCCCATCCACATTCCAACACTGTGTGTCATATTGCTATGTATCTGGCTTAAAAGGGACAGCTGCTCCAGGGATCTGGAAACACTCTCTTTAGTTTTTAACAGAAGGAAAAACTGAAACGGAAGCAGATGTTTGTGACTGTATCATGCGTGAGATAAGGCCTTTGGAGACTTTTTCTTTTTTTTTTCCCCGACAGCAAGTGTTTAAAGTCTCATCTTCCTTAAAGGAATTTTGATTTCATGCCCGACCCAAGAAATATGCTTTGTGTAAATTCACATGACAGAGCTTCTTCCTGACGATTTTAGTCAACGCTGGGGCTAAGTCATTAGGTTGTTCTGAAACCTGGTTACTGCCTGTGCTTACCAGAGGGATGATCCACTGCCAGGTGGGAGTTTGCTCTTCTGTACCTCCTCCATTGCCATGCTGTTAGCTGTAAGGTAGCATCACTAACATCTATGTCTACACAAAGGCCAGGAGCCTTCTAGGACCTAGGAGACAGAAGGGTTACCTGCTAGAAATCGGAAAAAAAGAAATAAATCACTCAGCATTCCTAAAATCTGCACGTCTTGAACTAAGGTCTCAGTCAATCTATCCAGAGAGTTCAGCAGACCTTAATTAGCACCATCTAAATGAACTTTTTTTCTGTCTTGCGGGCACCTTCTGTGAACCAAGAAGCTCATTTCTTTCTGAGGACTTCCTTGCTCTTCAACATAGACGAGGATCAACACTGACACTCCCAGCAGCTTCTCCGTCACACTTGCTCAGCTCTTATTTCTCAACTTCTTGCCTTAATCTATTCATTGACATCTGACAGCAGATTGGTGAGACAATTTAACTTGCAGGAGAGATGCCAAACATTTCCCTCATATATGGTGGGAAATGCACACATACCAGTACGTATCTTTGCTAGTATGCACATTTGGAGATATTTTTGCATTAATGTTTAAATTGGAAAAGACTCAATACTTTGGTTGAATTGTGGTGCCTAGGTTATTCAAGCTCTTTTACACCTGTACCGGATTTTGTGTTTACAGAAAATCTGTTTGATAAAAACCATGAAAATTTTCGAATTTGTGATATCAGAGAAAAACTTGGAAATACCGCAAGCACACCTCAGCATTCAGAAACTAAGGAAAAAAAAACAGTATTTACTGTTGATTTGGATATCTTAAGACACTTTTAGAGGAAGTGTGGGTGCCTGTGTCCTGACACACAGGTTTTTTAATGGTTGGGAGATAAAAATTTATTAATAAGTAATTTCCATCACTTTTACATGTCTTTTACATGTACATATCATCTACCAAATCTGAGCTGTGAAGCACATCTATGAATGCTCTTGTCATGAAGATAAGATCACTGTTCCTAGTTAGGTTCAGGTAGGAAGTATGACAGAAATTTTAACCACAATAAAACAGTGAGACGTGTGAAAGCAAATCACAGATGTTAGGCAAAGCCAGAGGAAATATACAGGAAGACCACAGTCTTAGAGGCAGTGTTTCCCAATTTTGGCATTGTTCCCCATAAAGCAATGTCAGAGAGAGCTTTTTTTGAAAATCATTGCTTCTTTCGCTCATCCAGCAACAGCAGCCATGACCAGAATTCTGCTCTCTATCTGCTGTGATGCTAAACCAGCTTTCAGCTCACAGCAGGGCTTTTCTGTCCAAAAAGGTTCCAGCATACACACAGGAGCGGTTGGGGCCATAGGTGATGCCCAGTTTTAGTCGTCTTCCAGGCAACTCTTAGAGACATTTTCAAAGCCCTGCTGGGTATCTGGTTTTAGAGTGGGGTTACAGACAGCAGCTGGAGGGAAAAGGGGCTTTGACACAAGCATTTTCTCCTTCCCATTTCATGGCAAGAAACAAGAGTCACGTTCATTCAGCTAACTACAAATGGGAATTTTTTTAATTAAGTAAAAATGGATACATTGGGAAAAGATTATTCACTCTGTTGGTGCAACAGTGAGGTGGATCAAATGAAAGAACATGTTAGAGAATTAAAACAAACTAGAGAAAGTCTCTCATCATAGAACATGCAGTCAAGCCTTGGAATTCCCTGTTTCCAGACACTAATATCAGATATTGCAAGTGCTAAAACTTTAGATGAATTCAAGTATTGCCTATACAACTTTGCAGAGAAGTAGTTCATTGAGTTAGATACAAAGCATGATTTCAGGCTCAGGAAATCCCTGAGCTGTAAGGTATTGCAGACTGGGAGAGAATTCTGAAGAAATATTGCTTTATGCTTTTCCACAGACATTAATTTTTGACTTCTTCTGGGGACGGGATACTGGTCTGATCCAGTACTGTGCTTTTCTGTTTTTAAATATCGAAATGTTTCACTTGGCGCTGCAATGTGCAACATTTTGTCTACCCAGTCCTAATCTCCCCAATAAGATATTTTTAACACAAAATTTAAAAACAGGAAGGAAAAAAAAAATATTACTTCTCTCTTTCTGATTGATTCAAACTAACTTTTCTTTTGATTTTCTTTTTCAACATTAAATTGGAAAATCTGTTATTTGCAGTCAAAGCTAAGATTTGCTTTACTTAGTTTAGTCAGTAAATAATTTGGACTCAAATTTAAGCAGGTTTGCATAATGACAGTCTGTTATGTTTCTTAATTTGGGAATTAGGGATCTCTCAGGAACCCTACTGTTTACTAGCTTCAGTGAAAAATCAATTTTAAATTTATTTCAATGAGTTCTGTTTGTACTCTTCCCTGTGGACAAGTACACCTCATATTATGTGGTACACTACTGGCCACCCTAACTGATGGATAACATCTGAGATTAGTTTTCATAGAAGTAGCAGGGACACTGATTTTCAGGGAAAAGCAGATTTTCCTGTTTCACTTCAGAAACGGGACAGAATTTAACCTTGGTTAAAAATTCTCTAAGCTGAATCACCTCTGGTTTTAGATCGCCTGTACTCCAGAGACCATACCGCTGCACATGAGACGTCACAGCTGACAGTCCTGAAATGTGTTTGTTTGGGGACAGTGATAGAGAAATTATTTTAAGTGAAGGGCTTGACAGCTTGGAATTTGCTTCTGCCCTTGGTATAATGTAAGCTGAACTTTCTAATACTCAGGGCATTTCTGCAAAGCTTGTGTCTACATGAAAACATTCCCTGTGAATCTACTGCAAAAGTATAACATTTTTGAAGTTCAAGCATTAACAGTTAAGCACTTAATGGCACTAATTAAAATTGTCATAATTTCTTTCTTAGTTTGACAAGACCTACTGTATACATGGTTCTCTAGACCTTCCACTTTTGGCTCTTATTTTAACACTTTAATTCAGGTGTGGTGTCTCTCCACAGGGAATCTCCAGAATTGCCAACTGGATTTCCACATGTACCAGAGCGGCTGTAGGCATGCGCAAAAACGTGATGAGATTCACAGTAGTGTTAAGATGCCCAAACTCAAAGAAATCCACAGGATTTATGCACTTAGATGCTTTAAAAAAAATCCTAATCTTGCTCTAATCAATCCACTAAGTGAGAGGTGTAGCATCCTTGTCTGTCACCTCTGCTTGAGGGCTTCTGTGCAAAAAAGACCCAACTGTCAATGGTCAATGTCATTGTGCCTGACATCTTCTTTCTGAACAGCTTTGCACTAGCAGGGCTGAGGTGTCTGAAGTTAATGGGCAATCAGCCTATTGATGTCAAGGAATTTGTAGTCACAACACTGAGGTCAGACAAAAATGCTTTTGAGTCACTTAGTGACACTGGGAAATTAGTTGGATGAGTTTGTCCGTACCTTACATTGCACAAAGTCATTTACAGCGTACCCACTGCGAGTGGGATTGATCTGGCTACATTGCCATCACTTATGCATTGTAGATGTATAAATCTGAGCTAGATCTTTTCAACTCTATCCAAATCCATCTCAGAAAGATCAGCACAGCCAAGATGGATACTCTTTTCTAAAGGAGAACAGAAGATGTGTGCTCCACAAGAGCATATTTGTCCCCATTTAAAAAGGGTGTAACTGTCTCAGAAACAGACCCCTTCAGTTAGCAGTGATGAATCCCACCCCAAATATCTTTAACTGTTCTCTGCATTTACTTAATACTCATATCTAAAAGTCAAAGACGACAAGAATGAATGCAATGTACCTGTATACTCGGGTTTTACTTTAAACACAGATTTTTGAGTGCTCACCTGAAGAACAAAGCTTTGTTCACCTGTTATTTGTACAGATAGAGATTATGACGTAATGACAAAGACAACCTGCATATGACAGAGACAACCAATATCAGATGAGTATCATGTCTATAACAATAAATCTTAGAGCACCAGATGTGTTTCCAAAGAATTCACGTTTTATGGGGGATTAGTCCCTGTGCAATTACATCTATTACTTTTAAAAGAAGCAAAACCACTTTGTAAAACAATTAAAAGGAACAAAGTCTACTTTTTCTTCTTCTGCAGGTATCTCGTAAGTCATGTGTAGAGCCAGGAGCTCCGAGCCACCCACTTACCAGTTTTACAAGGTTTATGATGTTTGCTAAAGAGACCAAGTTATTGCTGTATATTTTAGTATGGGAGGAAAATCTGTCTCCAATGGTTTTGGACACCTTGTTACATCCCATTCCGAAATCTGTCAAGCATGTAATGACAGCTAGGACACAAAGGAATACTTCTCCTATTCAAGAACAAGAAGGCCCACAAGGAAAATTTGCTGATTTGCTAAACCCTTTACATTTCCAGATACAGCTGTAGGATACTGAGCATATTACTGTAAACTATCACAAATATCAGGACTTTTGCCTCTATGGGTTATTGAGCCAGGCAGTTTGTACCTAAAGAGTTCCCTTGTAGCCTGGACACTGCCAATAGAGTAATCCTGAAATCCTGTATTGACAGATGGAGCTGCATTTGGAGTCATCCAAATGCAAGTTGCCTAGAGGTTTCAGTGGAGCATCTTTTACAGGAGACTTC
Organism: Pluvialis apricaria; assembly: GCA_017639485.1. Taxonomy (NCBI): domain Eukaryota; kingdom Metazoa; phylum Chordata; class Aves; order Charadriiformes; family Charadriidae; genus Pluvialis; species Pluvialis apricaria. Next base: position 124,746,463 of record CM030009.1, read on the forward strand.
AACCCAAAGCCCTAACCACTTGTGTTTGCTAGCAGTGTACTGACACATCTTACCTCAGAGAAGCAAGTAAATGTAGTTTTGTGTGTATTTTTATTAGGGTAAAGGATAGCAGTAAAGATAGGCAGTCCTAGAGAGAGATCCACACTGGTGTTGCAATTAACATAACTGTTCAGTGAGAAAGTGTACACAAGGAGAAGGTTTTTTGCTTAAATTTTTTTAAATTTTTAAATTTTTTAAATTTAAAATTTTTTGCTTAAATCTTTTGCTTAAATTTTGTAATAGATGTAGTACCTGAAATGTAGTCCCCACTGTAGTACCAATGAGACAATAAGAAGATGTAGTGGCGTAGACTTTAGTACCAGTACTCTCAGAGCCTTTGGTAGACTCATATTACTCATGCTAAAGCAAGAAGCACCGTGTCTTCGGTCTAAGCCCATACAAGCAGATAAAGACTACCATGATAATGCCTGAAATTAGATCTCATATGAAAATGTAACCTAACTGACTTCCAAACTCATGCTGGATAGGAAGAATGCAGGAACATGGTCTGCAGCCAGACCATTTCAGTCCCATCTCTACACTTTTCTGGCCATAAACCTCCCTCCTGCAGTGTACCTGGAAATATGCAAAAAAAGGCAGCTATTTCATGTGACAAAAACTCAAATCAACACAGTTACAGTGAGAAAAACTTCGCCCCTTCTCCCCAAGACTGTCTAGAATATTATTCTTATGCTGTTTTCTTTTGGGAATAAAATCCTACCTCTACCCTGCAGGTATCCTTTCTCTCTTTGTAGTAGTATAGTCACTGGGATCAAATTTAAAATGTTCAAAACCCCAAATTCCTCAAAAGGTAGTGTGAAACTACACCTCACATGTCACTGCAAAAGAAAGCAAGCAAGCTTTGATTTGTTTCAGAAGTGGCATGTTCCTTCACTCTCACTAAAAGTTAGTAGTGCAGGAGAGGCGGTAGTGTGGCTAAAATACAGGGCTATAAAGATACCGGTTCTTTTCCTGGATTTGCCATGGAATTACACCCAGACTAACCTCACCCAAAATTACCCACCTGTAAGTTAGGCATCCAGTCTGAGTCCCTGTGGCACCCTAGGTGATGAGCGGAGAGGATAAAAACACAGAGAGAATGTTTATTAATAAGTTTATTATTGTGCATATTGATAAACACATGCTTATTGACAAACACATGTTTATTAACAAACGATGTTTTTTAATAAACACATTCCTGTGTAAGTTGGATGTGTTATGACCTGGGGGTGTCGCCTATCTCTGCTTACAGCAGAAGGACTCTAGATGGACCAATTTAGGCTTTATTTCCTAGCTTTAGAGCAGATAGATTTCAATGTGACAAATTCCACTTTTCTTTTCAGAAGTGTGCAGTGACTACAATATCAATTTCTCACCTCCTGGGAGCACTTTACACACACTTAGACAGAGGTGGATCACCTAAAATAACCACTGTATTTCTTGCAGCCTGTCCACTCCTCTAAAATATCAAAAAAACCTGTCAAACAAACTTGTTTTGTACTTGTTTCGGCTGCTAAAACACATGGTTTCCCAGGCCCTGAGTGAACTGTACCACTGGAGCACTAGGTGGCAATGTTGTTACAACGAAAACTCCTACCAGCTCGGTAAGCCAGGGCTACTTTGTGCCACCAGAGATCCCAGCGATGCTTCACGGGCAATGCAGAAGCTCAGAGAGCTGCCACCGCTCCTTCAGTGGCTGCATGACATCATTTCGTTGCCCAGGGTTTCTCTGAGTGAAAAGTTGTTGGTCGGTTGGTTTGCATTCTCATTAAAAAGCAAACAAAGTTGATGATGTGACATCTAGCACAAATTTGGTCTTCCCCATAAAATTTCCAGTGGGTCTGGGGGATATTGAACAGGACATATAGGAATGAACTGGCAGTCCTACCAGGGTGGGGTTCAACCATCTGACATGGGGAGGTGAGATCTCAAGCCTGATCCTAATAATATGGGTGGGATCATAAAAAGACTTCACTCGTACCTTCCCCTTTCCAAATGTACTAATTCCAGTGAGATCAAAGACAAAATTCCGGGGTATAAAATTTAGGATGTGAGCAGCTTTTTTCAAGATTAGTGCTTTTAAAGAGAAAAGAGCTGACGCAAGTGCACTACAGCTAGCAGTTCAATCTGTGTTTAATCAACTCCAGACAATTAATCAGTATTATCAGGTCATGATTCTGTGGGGCCTGTGCACACTCGGAGTATTTATTTTAATCCACTTTAATACACATCATTTGCAATTACCATAAACCGTGTGAATTGCATCGATGTGTACCAGCAGGTTAAGGAACAGTTCTGGTCTGAGTTTACCCCATCTCTACAAGAACCATAGTGAAGGTTCAGGTTTTAATTTCTTTTTTAACAAAACGCTGCATCCAGCTGACAGCAGCTCTCGTGGCCAAAAGCAAAAATGTCCACAGTGCAGAAAACCCCTCCCCACTTCCCAAGGAATGGGAGTGGGCTCCACTGTCTCTCAGGGCTCCTTCCAGCTCTGCTTTTCTACTAGTCCATGAAAAGTTGGATCCCACAGTGGGTATTGAACTGAGCCGCGGCGTGAGCATCTTGGACTGCACCAGAGTTATGCAGGGGTCAGCGTAGTCCCTTACGTGGCTTCTCAGTGATCCGCAGCGATGGTCTGTCATGGCGCTCAGGAGGATGCGAAGACGCATCAGTGGTAGGGCCAAGGGTCTAAACAACCCACCTACCTGTTTGCCCAATCTGGAGCCTTTGCTGCCCATTGTGAGCAATATTATGTCAGAGTTACTTATTCTATCAGCTTTAGTTATCAACTAAGTGGATATTGTTTTACTCCATATCTTACATGGAGGTCATCTGCCAGGTCAGTTTCTAGAAGAGATTCTCACAGTGTGCGTTTCCTCAGAGTATTAATTATACCACAAAACCACAGCAATATTGCAAAGGAGTGAGATACAATATTATCTGACTGGAAGAACAGGAGAAAATTACAGGCCTTACTCACAGTGTGTACTAAGGAGGCATTAGAATTACTCTCTGGATTTGTTTCGGGTGGTGAGGAAGAGATTAATCTTCATTATTTTGGTTCTAAAATGCCTTTGAAGTCTTATGTAGTTTATATGTAAGTCTAAGTAAAAAAACAATAAAATGAATGGATGCACATCCATGGACTTATGAGAGTTTTGCATAAGTGGGTGTACTCAAATATGTGAGGTTGCTTCATGTGCTTATACTTGAAATGCCAAATGCAGACTTTCTTGAAGTTTTTCAGTGGGTAAAGAGTGAGTAAGGCTGCTGCTCCAAAAGGCAAGTACATTTTCCTTTGGAAATCTTTCATTTATACAGATATTTTTTAATGAAAATACTATTAGAATTTTTCCACAAGGATGGAAATCTAGCTACTTCGGGTGGAATTGTGATTTGGGGTTTTTTTTTGGAACAGCTCATAGGGCCTGGTTTCACAAATGCTATAAACTTGTCAAGATGTGAGCTGCCCCAAAAAGGTTCCTGCTTTTTCCCTGTCTTTTGTGACCACCTTTTCCTTCCCCTCCTTAATGTTTGCACTTTTCTGCAGTGAGACAGAGCAGCTACCTGTTTGAATACAGTTTTCTTATTTGTTGGGATAAATCCATGGTCTGGTGCCCAGGAGAGATAGTGGGACTGGAGCTGGGCTGAGCCGAGCAGCCTGCATTTAATTTGGCTGCAGGAGACGGTAAAACCACTTTCCTGATGCTGGAAAATTCTCCTTGCTGGATCAATTTCTTAATTTTTCAAAGACCCTTACAAAAAAATGACCAAAAAACAACAAACAAAATCAAAACCAAAAACTCACCTGCTAAAGGGTAGTTACCAGCCTGAGGAGTTTTGTGGGTTTGGAACTTGTTTGTTTTTTCCTTAATATGCCATTACAGGGTGGGGAGGGAGTGAAGAAAAGGTTTTATTAGTACCATGAAAACAGCAGATCCTTTTTCTCACCCAGAGCCATCCGTTTAGATTGGTATAAAAAAAGAGGGATGAAAAGAGGGATTTTTTGCTGGTTTTTAGCCATGTGATCATACATACACTTTGACAGCACAGCAAAGTTGTGCTGATATCTGAGAGAAAATCAGAAACAGCTAAAAGACAGAAAGTTTAAAGAAGTGAAAAGATGTGCATTTCTGGACTTATTCATGTCTCATTAGCTTCTGGCACAGTAAGTTGCCTAGACCAGCAAAACCTGTTGTTCTTTCTCTTTTTTAATGCAAATTTTGGGAAAAAAAAATTGTAACGTCAGTGAAAAATGTGATGCCCAAAGAATAGACTGGACTTAACATTTTCAGAAGCATCAGATACAACAGTTAAGACTATGCGTCTACCATCCCCCTTTCCAAACAGGTTTATCTTCCTACAATTCCCTTTACGACAACTTATTGACTAGTTTTCAAATGCATATTCTTGTCATTAAATTCTCTATGTTTCTGTGCTCACTCAATAAATTAGAAATAAAGAGGCCCCTGAACCCAGGACAGGTATGTCAGAAAGTCTACAAAGGAATTCACTCAACACCTGCAGAAATCAGTGGGGTTTGGGTGATCCCTTTTTCTGGAACATGCCCTAGTGTGTATTTCCAAAAGCTGTTGGATGCTTAAACATGTAGCTGAAAATTCAAAACTTTCTCAAACCTCCATACACTTCCAGGCACCAAAAGGTCTCTGATCTAGTCCCAAGGATCACGGTGAAGTGACAGCCAAATAAATATCCCAGCAATCTCCAAACCTTCCTTATCATTTCCAAAACTCATGACTTCCAAACTCCCAGATGAAAAAAGTGGGGAAAGGCAATGCCCTTTCTCCTGACTCGTGGAAGACACCATGACCCAAGAGAGGCATTTAAAACTCAGAAGGCTCCCTTTACGTAGCCCATTTAAACCTCTTTCCCTCTTTCTTCTCTCTTTAATGACATTCTTTTTTTTTTTTTTTTTTTTTGTTGAAATACCAGTTCATGAATGCTTTTAAACTCAGTTGTGTCTGAACTGGAGCGGTGACATGGAGACCTTCAGGCTGTACCCGGAACTGTCGGGTAGGAAGAACTCATAGGGAACTAAATTTTGGTTCTCTGCCATGTGATATAATGCCTAAATTGAACATGTATATAGGAAGAGGAATATGAAGGGTGGTCTAAGTATGTCTCTTTGCAATGAAAAGTAACCCGCCGCCCAGTCCTCACAATCACAGAAGAAATAAATGAGATGAGGAAGAGCAAAACCAGCAATGCAGATTAAAGTGCTTGCAATTGTCCCATGGAAATTGCATGCTAACAGTTGTTGAGGTGTCCTTGCACATCTTCAGCTGAAGTGGGGTAATGAAGACAGGTGCTTTCATGACTTCCTCCCTTAAGTAGTTTTTTCTTACCTGCCTGCTTTGAAAGCTGTTTCAGCATTGCCTTGCACCCGAAGTAGCCAATTATGTTAGTGCTAGTTGAGTGTCAATACCCCCCCTGCCCAGCTTGGAAGTGTTTCACACCTCTACAAAAACCGCACAATGAATATGGGGCAAAGGAGTTGTCAGTACCGTACCATCCAGTGCAAATGTCTTTCAAGAACACAGACTCAATTGCTTAATATATTACTGACTATCTGGTTCATCAGTGTGTAATTTCCATATGTAGTTCCACTTATTGTAACTCCATTCTCAGGCAGGTAAAAGGCACACTTTACCATGAAGGACACCATTCTTGCTGCTTCTTGCATCCGAGATGGTCTTTTCAGGCTGGCCTTGGCCTCCATGAAGCCCACTTCTCTTTGTTATAACTGTTAAGGTAAAATTTGTCTGTAAGAAGGATGTTAAATCTGGCACAATAACTTGGAAAGTTTCATGCCACAGCGCAGCATAAAACAGTAATTAGAGGAAGAAAAAATGAGTAACTCTTTGTTTAAATGGTGATGTGCAGTCTTTCAAAGAAGCAGATACACAGTCCATGACTTTCCCCAGACTCATTAAAGCAAAAACCTTAGCCTTCCTGCCCCTTTCAAAACCGTAAATTCTGCTAGGATTACATGCCAAGTTGATTTAGAGTGGTTGCTCAATCAAAAGAAAATGTTGACTCTAACTTTCAGTGCTTTGTAATGTTCTGAAACAAGCTGTAATCTGCTTTCATGGACAAAATGAGAGTTTTCACCCTTCCGATTTGGATTGTCAAGTTTTTTATTACTGGTACTATGGGATAATCACCCTTTTCTTTGGTTTGTTGATTTGTCTGGTTGGGTTTTTCCTCTTATATTTTTAAAGGAATCACTGATTGCTCCAAACAGAACTCACTTGGTGTCCTTTGGAGTTTCTGTCCCACCTGTGCACCAGTTTAAGTCATCATGTATAATTCAGTAATGAGGCTTACCCGGACCTGAGCAAGGCATAGAGGGCTAAGCCCGTCATTCTTCGGGCACTCAAGATTCCTATTGAAGCACTGAATGTCAGATTCAGCCCTCGATAGCAAACATATGTCAATACACAGATGGTCACAACAGCAGCATTTTCCCACAGACATTCACTTGATATTTTTAAGCCAACCCTCTTCCATTTGTCCTCAGCCCCGTTGTTCACCCAAATATTCCAGGCAATTTAACCTGCAGGCAGAAATTTTTCCCTGAGGAAGACACACAGATATGACAGCAAAAGGAACCCCCCAAAAAATAAGCTGGGAAGAAGATTAGTGAGCCAGATGGACAGACGGACTGACAGTTTGATATGCAGAAATAGTTTGCTTGGAGCTAATTCAGGAGGATGTTCAGAGAACACAGATTATAGTTTGTAAATGGGAAGAGTTTGAAGTGGGAACCTGGTATTCCAAGACAGGCTTGTGTAGACTGGAAAATAAATGCATGTGTGACACTTAAAGGCTCTTTTTCTCCCCCAAAAATTCCCTTTTCACCCTGAAAAGTAAGAATTTTAGCTGGAAGGTAAATATAGATGAGACTGAGACACACTGAACAACAGGAACATCAATATGAGGATGAAGCACCCTCTGGAGGCATCTGCCTTCACAGACCATGGAGGAAAATCCAGGTGACTAACTGGAATGAAGGATTATCTTTTACAAGATCCAAGCCAAACACTACCAAATCAACTCATGGAGAACAGCTTTAGCAATCTTGGGATCCTGCAATTCACTGCAGGGGGTAGAGCCATGCCTTGAAAGGAAAACACTTCTGCTACTCAAGTCTTAGGACAGTGTGGAGGAAAGCACAGGGTCAGAGGTGTGAGACAAATTTAAATTAGGCTAATTCTCCTGGGAATGGTACCAAGTGGGTCGTCTGGCCTCAAGGAACAAAAATAAACAGGCATGATTCTGTTGTACACAAACTAGAGCGCTTTGTAAACACCCGGCTGTGGATGAGCCTTTGTCACTGGTAAATATTGTTGAAATAACATGCAGAGAACTGAAACAGGCCCAGGACATGATTCATTCATTCAGCTTCATTGAGTTCCAGTGCACAGGCCAATGCGGTGGCCCTGCTTCACATACTGTTATGTAGATATATATACACCAGACATTCTCCAGGTGCGACATAGTCAAAGACTATCCTTTCACCAAAGATTTCAACATCTGAAGAGTTGCATTCCTTCTCTGTTGCACTTGGGAGGTCCATAGGAACAGTTACACTTCTTTGTCTGACTCAGTTTTATGAGTACAAATCAGAACTGCCGGAAGAGACTGTATTGGTGCAAGGTATATAGGAGAGGTCATTTAACCATTTAATTTTGATAGCTTATTCTATTGACTAATCTATCCAGTAATATTGTTACCTGTCAAAATAATTAATCTATCCTCAGTACTCTATCACAGCCCTGTTATTAAGTTCTGAGCACTTTGACAACTGAGATTTCCCCTTTCAACACCCTGCCGACTGTCCCGCCCTTTCGCTTAGCTCTGTGCCAGCCTTTTGTGACCACCAGACTTCTCAGTCCTTCACTCCATGTCCTCTGCCTTTCCTCCTGCCCTTCCACAGGCCTCATTTCTCAAGGACCCCACACATTTGCACCATGCTCCACTCTCCCTTTTACATCTCTTCTTTTATCCACATCTCCTCCTCAAACATGCTAACGTCTGATCTAATATAGGCTCATCACACTTTGCTGCTGCTTCAGACTTGGCTCCTGCGGGCAGTGGGAATGATATCCACAGTGTCAACCAGCATCGCCCTATTGCCTTCAGTACAGCTATCTCCAGCTTACACCAGCTGAGGATCCAGCCTTCTGCTGCCAAAAGTACTAACGATTTTGCAGAAATATGGGTCTCTTTCTCCCTCTCTTTCTCTTTTTTTCTCCCAGCATGAAAGATCTAATTACAAATGGCTGAAGGCTTGCTACAAATAAAACAAAAAAAAAAAAAGGGGGGAAAAAAAAAGATACCCTTTTGACTCTGCATTGTCTGTTACTAATTTACTGAAAGGAATTGGATCTATATTTTCACCCGAATAAATATTTCTTCTCATGAATACTCAGAACAACTATTCAGTGAAATATCTCCATGGAGAGTTTTTAAACTTATTTTCACAGCTGTGAGTTTGTTCAGTCTATCACTGGATACCAGAACTATGAACAATAGCAACATTACCATGGTATAACATTAACAGAGCCATCCCGCCTGGCTTGTTGCTCTCTGGAAATACCAATTATCTTACCTCCCAATAGCTTCAATCCAGTGGATGGGACGTGTGCCATATTTTTATTTGTTATGATTATATTAAGGTTGACAACACAGCAAAGGCTAAAGGCGACATTCATACTGGTAGGCTAAACAGTGGAGGGCCCTGGGGCCAGCTGCAGCAGGGGCTATTTCTGATTTCTCCTGGGAGCCCCTGTTGAGGTGTGTCCAGAGAAAGGCAGCTGGGTCATCAGAGAGGGATTTCTGCTTTATGATGTTTGATGGACCCAAAACACCTGGCAAACAGAGGAGACACAGGGACTATTGGGTGTGGGAGAACTGCTTACATTTGGTGATGTTGATATCTGGAGTAAGGGGTTGAAGGAGAACAGTTTGGGGTCCTTGTTCCCTCCACAATTTAACTTCAGGGGAGTCATTTTCCAGATCTAGGCCTTAGCAATTTGTCCAAGGTATGAAATCTTTAGGCAGAGCCAGGAATGGAGCCAGTTGTGCCTGACCCCCGGCTCACTGCTGTGAAGAAGACTACCTTCCCTCTACCCCAAACACTGTGGTTACTACAGTCAGTGGCAGTGGCAATGTGTTTTCCCAGAAAAAAAAATCAGCTTGAACTGTTCCCCATAGCACTTCCAATCTTCAGAGCCCTGGGCAATGGGCACCTCTGTGGGGACAGGGACAGACTGAGGCCAGGCTGGGATGTTAACTTGTGGGTCGGGGTCCAGGTCTGGACCAACAATGCCCATGACCAGGCCCAGGCAGGGCCGTGGCATGGTGGGGCTCACGTGGGGTCCCAGCACAAGACCCACAGCTCAAAGCAGCTTCCCCAGGCAGAGGGATCAGCCCTGGCTGACCCCATAACATAGACTCAGAGACCTGTTTAAAGTCACCAAAGGAAGGTGGACGCCCTTACCTGTGCCATCTCCAACCTGGCCTCAAGTCCCAGCTGCCAGACCTCCAGGGCAGGGTGTGTGCTCAGATCCCTTATAGTGTCTGTGGGCTGCATTGCCCTCCAAAGGTACATATTTTCCTTAACTGAATATAAAGGCAGAACAGGCTAATTATCTTTCCCTTTGGCAAACTTAACTTCTAGGCATTTAAAGTTAAGAGACATGAACCCAATCCTTAGCCTCAAATGTAAGCAATTCTGACAAGAATAGCAACAGGAAAAATGACAGAAATTATGAGATTGCATGGGCCTAAATTCTGGTCTTACTGAGGGAAAACTCAGCCTCAGAGGGTGTGCAGCAAGAATGAGATCCTTACGGGCTCGGATACTGAAGAGGGTACAAACAGCCCTAAAGCTGAGCTACTGCCAGAGGCCTCTAAACCAGCTGTCACTCCATCACAGAATCACAGATGGTTGAGTTTGGGAGGGACCTCTGCAAGTCATCCTGTCCAAACCCCTGCTCAAGCAGGGCCACCTAGAGCAGGTCACCCAGGACCATGTCCAGGTGGGCTTTGAATATCTCCAAGGAGGGAGGCTCCACAACCTCTCTGGACAACCTGTGCTAGTGTTTGACTCCCCTCACAGAAGAAAAAGTGTTTTCATGTGTTTTAATTTGTGACCTCTTGTCCTGTCACTGGGTATTACTAAAGGTCTGGGTCCCTTGTCATCAGCTGTGGAGCTGGAAGCAACACTGATCTACCAGAAGGAGGGAAGGTGATGAGTGCTACTGAAGAGCAGTGTGGATGGTTTAGAAGAAATGCTGTGCTAATGTGGATATGGCAAAGAATGAAATCCTGCTCCTTGCTTTTACCTGAAAATAACATTCCCTCCATAGTAACTTCTTTCCATAGCTGAACTCTAATTAAGCCAGTGGTCTGGTGGTTACAGACTCATCAACCTGCATTGGAACATCTCCGTCCCCTAGTTATCACCCTCCATCACTTACACTGCACTTTTTGTAATCAGTTAATACAAGGGCAAAAATAGAAAGCCTGCTTACACCACTAGGAATACTTCCACTCATTTCCTGTAGACATGAAATGACCTTTTTCTGTCCTCTGGAAGGCCTATTTCCCTTTAATTTGCATAGTCACCCCTGTAAGATCCCAACAAAACAAAAGTCTGGAATTGCACATACATTTTGTGTAAGTACAAATGACAAAATACAGTAAAGCTAAAGTGGACTCAGAGAAGAAGATGGGGAAACAGCATGTGACTCCACTGCCTAAGGATATGGACCATGAGACATACAGTATACCTGAGTCCTTCTGGAGATGTGAGTCAAGGCAAGGAGGGATATTCTAAGGCATTTTTGATAGCCGTAGGTGCTCTTGGCTGGGCAGCTGCATTGTACACTTGGGGTCTCAATCTTAAAGTGAACACTTCCCAAAGGTCTCACTAATATCAGACACCAAAATTATGAGGAGAAAAGTTATGTCTTCTGAAATGAATGCTTTTGAGATTTACACATGCTTCACCACCGCTCCAGACACCAACACGGTACTCCAAAGTCAAACACTACCAGTCGCAAGTGTTTACAAATTTGTTTACGCATTTGGTTCTTATGGTAGGTTTCAGTTGGCTAAATACAGGCATGTCATGACATTTGAGATACCCTGAGATAGATGCACAGGGTGAGCTGGCCTGACATAGGGCTTACCAGAGATGTGCATACTTATCCAGCAGCAGAGTCCTCCCAAATGACAATGAATTAAGGAACATGAACACTGTCTTTAGCGCCCACAGCTTTGAAGAGATATACAAAGAGCAGAGACATGGACAATCATGTCATTGCTTTTGGCTCATAAAGCGCTCTGATCTCTGTGGAACAAACACCTGGAGACAGTTCACCTACTGCTATGAAGAGTTTGCCGATGGTTAATCAAACTACCCAGACTGCCTGGAGAGAAACCAATAAGTTTCCTTAATCCTTAGCAGTGAGCCTGCTCTTTCCAGCCCCTGAACATGTTTTGGTTTAGCAGATCATTGCTCATCCTCTTATGGTTTACAATGCAGGTCATGAACTTGGAGTATAATATTTCAGCACTTACGTTTTTAAAGTGCAGCCCATGTAGCATTTTAAGCAGAGTAAATACTCAATTAGAAGACAGCACGATACTCCCGGTACAATGTTATGTGACGGGGAAAACAGGACAAGCAATTCTATTTGCTTACTTTAAGAAATCAAGTGGACAAGGGTATCCAGACCTTTCTCTTACCCTTATTACTTGTTTCAATTTTGTTGCTGGTATTTTTCCTCCTGTTTAATAGGCAAGGCAGCTGACAACTGAATTAGTACTCTTCCCTTAGTATGCCACTGGCTCATGACAATAGCCTTAGGGGTAAGATATAGATAACTGAGAAGTTTTCTCACTGTTGTGATATATTTTTTCATATGGTTAATAAGGCAATTGAAATGACATTCTGTCACAGTGGTACAATCCAGTGAATTTGTGATTTCCCTTGTGTTGCCACTAGGAGGAGATGCACTGTGTTAACATCACCCCCTCTTTTTCTTGGCGAACACGTTTAAAGGATATGACAGTCTGCAAACTAAAGCGTCCTTTAGTGTTGCTAAGGATTAGCTGCTGTTTATTATCACTAATGGGAAAAGGCTTAGGGCTGAACTGTTGTTGCTCCACTGTGGATTTTGTTTCAAAAGCCTTACAAGAGTGCCCTTATATTCCAATCAGTGAGTTCGGCTAAAGAAACACAAATAAAAGAATCACTGGCAATTAAAACAAAACATAGTTTTCCTTACAACAAAGCCTATCAAAGCATGTTGGGCCCAGTTAATTTCTGAAATAACTCCGTTAAGGTCCTGATGCCAAATCCTGCTATTGCTGCTGTAAATTAAGGTATTTCCACTGAAGGCCAGATCAGCTGAAGAATCTGCTCAGTCTATTTGCATCGAGATGTCCTGTCCTGAAGAGTGTGAAAGGCAAAGTGAGGGACCAGCGCTGAGCACCATGTGAGAGCAGGGCTTTTGTCAGCAAACATCTCCATCAGTGCCACACTCTATTCTAATATGGTAATTGGTTATTTCCCAAAGACTTCTGTACCAGCAGCTCGGATTCATATAAAAATGTTGCCTTAGTTCAAGCATCTATCACAACTATAAAAACTACAGGGGAAAGAGGTAATTAGAGTGACAGAGACTGCCCTGTTCTCAATGGATGGGCAATTGACCCATGGCGAGACAGAAGTGGACGGTGTATTTATGCACAGCCACATATTGTTCAAGTGGTACATGCCTCTGGACATACTGTCTGTACTTGAAGGGCTCCAGCTTGCATGCTGCGGGTTATTAATCTGATCAGTGTCCAAGCATAGGGCTTTCAGCTGGAGCTTCGCTTACTGCAGGTCATTGGAAAGCGCATTTAGCTAACGGCTCGTGAACTGTTATCAGAAAACTCCAAGGACACAAATGAAAGAGTGGAATTTTCTCTTCTCGTTGTTAAAATTGAGGCACAGCGTATGTATACATGTGTATTTCTTTTTGGCTTTACTGGTGTTGAAGTTTATCAGAGATCTGGAGTCTCAACCTGCCTCCCCAGCTTTGAGGGTCAGCACATGCTCAGACCTGTCATGTCCCATGCTTTGGGAATGTTCTGTGTTTATTCAGTCATATATCATTAAACCTCAGTTTGCACACTTTGCACAGGCTCACATTCATTTTAGCTGCTTCCTTCTTCCACTCTGTGACCTCCCCTGCTTGTTAAAAGCAGTAGGCATGTCTTTTTTAGCCAAAAACCGGTAGAAACTGGTGTATGGGGTGGAGAGAGACAACGGTGTACAACACTCAGAGGGTACAACTTAAAGGAAACCTTCACCTTCACCAAATGACATTCCATGGCCTCTTCCCAGAGGGTGACCTAATGTCCCCATCCACAGGGTCTCTGATCTTAAAGGTCTTTTCCAACCGAAATAATTCTATTATATGATTCTGTGATATCATGACCAGATCTTGCTCTGCAAGCTGAGGGTTGTGAGTTAGTTACCTAACAGAGGTATGGTCATGTAGATATGCTGGACAGAAGTCATAAGTGTTCACTGCTGACCTGCTACTCCAGAAGGGAATGGGTTACCTGGAACTCTGCGTCATACCTGGTCACCCTTCTACATGACCTGGGTACCCTGGGGGGTCTTATATATAAGACCCCCACTGTATTGGGGTCTGCCCACTTAGTCTGTTTGTGCTTTTACCTTGTGCTTATTTTTGTAGTATAAACTCCTGGGTTTCATGCAAGTTTGTAGCCCCGCAGTATAGAGGCAGGAACAGATCAACTCTGTGTATTCCTGGAAGGAACAAAACTACATGCAAATTCAACTACTTTTTTTTAATAGTTTCATTGAAATAAAGCATTAGAAAAGAGGAAACATTAAATGACTTCACATAGACTTTTCTTTTTCAAGTTAAATGTTTGAACTTTCCATTTCAGAAGGATGTTTTATTTTAAAATCAACTTACATTTCTAAAAGGGAATAATAAAGAAGCAATAAATTAGCCTAAGATACTTTGCTATTTCAGCTCTTACTGATAGGAGCCATGATCCTACAAGCAGGTGCGCACAATTTAAGACTAAGGACTCTTCACCTTTTTCACACTGCTCAGGTGCTGAGAATAACACATGTACATATTTTTGCAGGATTGGGGCCCAGCTGAGCAATACCTGATTTTATGTGTTTGGAAGCAATGAGCATATGAATAATACATCTGTAGGCCGGAAGATTTAATGGCATGTAGGAAACATGACAGGGTGAATGCACAGTACTGCAGAGCAAACAACAAATTTCCAGTAATTTAAAGGAAATTTAGAGTTAAATAATGACAGATGAAGGTCCAGATAGGGATCAGTGATTCTTGCTATTTAGGCAGAAGCAAATTCTATGAGGCCACATCGATGACGATTCAAAAAGCTAATGTTTTGTTCATATAACTAATGCTATGGACCTTAGCATCGGAGACCAATAACAAAATATGTAGTTTGGAAGAAAAGCCCTCCAAAACTGGACTTTGTTGTCTGCTGTAAAAACAGCACAGGTAATGAGATTTTCTATTTTGATATTTTTCCTGCAGCACTCTGCACTGTTATTTTGGCCTTTGAGCACTGGAGGGGAGTTTACCCTTTCCTCCTGGACACCAAAACCTGGTCTAAAACATCTCCTAATATGTTTCAGCAGCACTCATGGAAGTGTAACTGTAACCAGCAAGGAGTGGAGTAGTGGGAGGTATTTCGGTGCGACTTTGAGGAGATTTTTCCCTTCCGTGATACCTTTCCACTGCCATCATGGTTTTTGCAGTCCCCAGCACCCTGGAGAGATGGAGCTTGGTGGGTTCCTTTTCACAAGGAGTGCTTCAACAACTCTCTCTTTCACAGAAAGTATTAAAAGCCAAGAGAAGTGTCTTTCCATGCCTGTTAAATGCTTTTTCTCAGTCTTTTTCCAATCAGAATTCACTTTTAAAAGAGAATTTAGCATTCATGAAAGGTTTATCATGACAACTATGAACATTGGGAGCCACGATAGATTAAATGATTTTCCTAGACCTCTGGAAATAAGCTGTTCCTACCAAACATGTCTGCCTACATCGCAGGTTAAGTCCAGACTTGCTATCATCCCCAATAGTTGTCTAGACTTACAAAGACCTTAAAGAAAATAAGCTCAAGATCTTCCTTGGCATAGTAACAGCCTTCTAAATTTTTGCCTTCTTGTACTTTAACCCAGCAGAGAAGGCAGGCGGCATTCTAGCATTAAATGTCTACTTCCCCTCAGTCCCTTTCTACCTCCATAGGAAACTGTTGACAAGTCATTTAAAAAACAGACAAGATCAAATATATCCAGAGCCTTTTAAAATCTAAAGGCCTTACAAAAAGAAAAGCAAAGAGTCTGCAACACTTCTGCAGAAGACAAATTCAGGAGTTCTGGCTGTGGAAAACTAATTACGATAAGCTTAGACTCCAGAGAGTAAATGAGGGGATTTTTGGAGACTGAAATCATGTTAAACTATCTGTGCAGGCATAGCCACTCTTTAATAAACTCTGTGATGGCTTAGCCCAGACAACAGCAACCTTCGGAGAGGAAGATCCTGAACATAGTACGTATCATAATATGGACTGTAATATCTGTACTGACCAAAAGCCAAAGCAATTTACCTTGTTCTGTAAGGTTGTCCTGGGTTATCTCTTTTTAAGCACAATGGAAACACTTTGGCCTCTCTCCTAAATGTAATGGTGCCCAGGAGCTTTCCCCTGCAGTGAATGGCTATGGTCCATTCTCAGCCTGCCAGAGCTGCCTCTCCAGGAGCTGGAGACCAGCAACCTCTCAGAAACTCTTTCCCAGGCACAGTCTGGGAGCCAGCACAGACCAACAACTTTTCCCAACAGACATTTTAGATGGGACCACACTGTTCTGAAGTTTAAGAGAATTGATTGTTCTGTTTCTGTTGGACTCCCTGGCAGACAACACCATGCAAGTGTAGTTAATTTACTAGTATAACCTTTGAATGGGGTCGTTTCACCTGGTTTTGGACTTCCAAACTAAGATTTCTTTCAAACTTAGTGGAGTGTGTGATTTGTCTGACTACTTTGGGCAGTTCCAGCAGGATAAGATGACTTGCTCTCTAAGAATACTCATTTCTCTATGTTGACTGAAAGTTTTAAGTTACTACCTTAGATGGAAATTCTTTGTTTTATGAGACAAGTTTCCTCTCTCAACCCAAGTAACAGCTGAACTATCTCTGAAAATGCAGAAATTACCATGTTTAGGTCTTAGCTGAGCCCGGTCTTAACTTCATAATGTAACCATAACCTTAGTTTTTACTTGGTTTCTGAAAAAGGGGTGATTTGTTACAGTTATTGTAGTGATAACACACACACCAAACTCCAAATAAACATTACTGGAAGGAAATACTGAGTCTTTTTTACTTCAGGATGAGTTTCACATGTGAAAGTATGACATGCGTAAACATACTTTGTGCACTCACAAATCCTCAGATGAAGTCCTACTGCCAAGTCTCTGACTTTTCAATACAATCCATTTAATAGGTAAGAAACTTTAAAATGCCTGTTTTCTTTGTGATTTTTGAACCAACCCTTGCATTGAATTTCAGTAGAAGATTAAAAATAAATCAAATAATCAGAAATTTTACCGAGCAATATTATTTCAGATAAGCAATCACAAAGGTTACCACAAAGATACCATGTGAGTGCAGTTTTGAAAAAAGGGAGGAATGAGAAGATTTACAATAGGGGAAGACATATGAATCAGGATGATCGTATCAATTAAACTATATGAAATCATCTGCCATCTACTCCCTTTCCGTATATATGCCAGGTTCTTGGGTAAGCATTCTCTGGAGAGCTCAGCAGAGCCGAAATGTTGCTACTATGAAAATGTAATAGCTGAGTCAGAAGCGGAGCTTAAGCAATGCTGTTGAGACATTTAAACATAAAGAAAAACTGGTTGCCCGACTTTTCATCCCACAGTGAGGGCCATTGGGGCTTCAGCTATACCCGGGGTCTCGTCTTTTCATTAACTTTAGCCTTGAACCTGCACTGAGACACCTACATGGCAGGTAGATCCAGAATAAGTTCAAATATCTCATGTTAGCTTTTTGGATGTAAAATCACCACAGTTACATGGTCATGGTTACATGGTTACATGGTTATGTGGGGGCAAAATCTCTGGCTTTTGAGGCTAAGCTATGTAAATACTGTCTGAGATACTGTATGAGTATCTTGGCTGCTTTAGGCACATATGTGCTGAGACTGAACAGGGTGATATGAGACTACAAAAAGGAACAGAGACGTGATATTATAGGCTGTGTTATCGCTCATATCAATAATATTTTCCTATCTCGACGCTGATTTTCTGTAGTGGTTTGAACATCTATAATCCCCAGGATCCTGGAGTGTTAGGCACTGTACCAACCCAGAACCAAAAATGCAAGAGAGCTGCCAGTCCAAAAAGTGTGTAAGACTCTTAGAATCATAGAATGGCTTAGGTTGGAAGGGAGCTTGAAGATCACCTAGTTCCAATCCCCTTGCCATAGGCAGGGACACCTCCCACCAGACGAAGTTGCTCAAAGCCCCATCCAGCCTGGCCTTGAACACCTCCAGGCATGGGGCCTCAACAACTTCTCTGGGCAACCTGTTCCAGCGTCTCACCACCCTCATAGTGAAAAATTTCTTCCTAATATCTAATCTAAGTCTCCCCTCTTCCAGTTTGAAGCCATTCCCCCTTGTCCTATCACTGCATGCCCTTGTAAAAAGTCCTTCCCCAGCTCTCCTGTAGGCCCCCTTTAGGTACTGGAAGGCTCCTGTAAGGTCTCCCCGGAACCTTCTCTTCTCCAGGCTGAAAAACCCTAACCCCAATGTTTATATGAGCATTATTTAACCTGGCTGGGCGTCAAGCTGCATGGTTTTGGCAAGAGCTCCTTTCGAAGAGTTTGCAGGTACTGACTTGTTCTGCATTGCACAATACTTTTTTTCACATTGTGATTTCAATGGAATAGCTCATGAAAAAAAAACATTGCTGAATAAGGGCAAATAGATCAGACCCGAACCCTTTGAAGGTTTCTAGGGCTTGTGCTATTGACAGCTTCTTTCCTGAATTTGCTTTGGTTTTGTGCCTAGTGAGTATCTGACTGCTGTTTTAGAAACTACTAGCATATTCTACAGAACACTAAATTTTACAGTACCCCTACAGTAACCTTAATACCTTTTATCTTGAATACTATAGTGCATGTACCTTTATTTATAATGTATTGTACAGCCTGTGATGCGCACTAGTGCTGTACTTTTACCATTAGCACTCCAGGAAATGAAAGAACTGTAGCTTAAATTATGACAGGGGCAATTCAAGGCAGTTTTATTTGGCAGCGCAGCTTTCCTTTACATTGGAGCCTAATGTGGTCTATAGGGTTAGGGTGAGTAAACAGTTACTAGAACAACATACTAGAAAAGTCAGATTAGGAAATATAGGCCCAGATAAGGAAGTAATTTTGTTTTTCAATTCATTTTTGAGATGCAGAGTGGAGTGGAGGTTGAAGGATACGAAAAGGCAGCAACTGGTGACTGAAAGACAGAAGAGACCTCTCTCTGCTACCCAGTGATATTAAGAAAGGAGAGAAAATATAGGAAAGTGTAGAAAGAACAATATCTGAAAAAGAAAAGCTTGAAGGGTGGACAACATAAACTAATTCATAATACCCAATTTAGGAACATATCTGTTGCTTAACTTAGTTGTGTATCACTCTCTGAAGTCACCTAATCCTTCTCTTGAGTTCAAGTGGAGGATGGCATTTCTCCTGTAGGCCGCTGGGCTACATTTCCTCTCCAGGTGGTGTAAAACCCTCTGAAAAATAAGCCAATACCCTTGATTTGTAGTGGGGTTGAAGTGAGAAGACCAAACTGAGTGATACAAGGTCCCTGAGGGACAGGAGAAAATATCTGTTGAGACCATTAGAGAAGTGAGATGGAGGATAGATGCTAAATGTATGGGCCACAAGGAGCATGGAGGCAGCTCCATCATGTACATGTACACCCATCATACATAACTGCAAGGCTGTTTGCTGTATATCTGCATCTGAGTATAAGAGATATGGTTTTGGCTGGGGTAGAGTTAATTTTCTTCATAGTAGCTTGTATGGTGCTATGTTTTGGATTTGTGCTGAAAACAGTGTTGATAACACAAGGGTGTTTTAGTTATTGCTGAGCAGTGCTTACACAGAGTCAAGGCCTTTTCTGCTTCTTAGACCGCCCCACCAGCGAGTAGGCCGGGGGTGCTCAAGAAGCTGGGAGGAGACACAGCTGGGACAGTTGACCCCAACTGACCAAAGGCTTATTCCGTACCATATGATGTTGTGTTCAGCAATAAAAGCTGTGGGGAGGAAGGAGGAAGGGTGGGGGACATTCGGAGTTATGGCGTTTGTCTTCTCAAGTAGCCATTACACATGATGAAGCCCTCATTCCCTGGAGATGGCTGAACACCTGCCTACCAATGGGAAGTAGTGAATTAATTCTTTGTATTGTTTTGCTTGTCCATGCAGCTTTTGCTTTACCTATTAAACTGTCTTTATCACAACCCATGAGTTTCCTCATTTTTCCCCTTCCAGCTCTCTCCCCCACCCCACTGAGGGGGAGAGAGTGAGAGGCTGTGTGGGGCTTAGCTCCCAACTGGGGTTAAACCACGACAGATGGTTGGTAAGACCTTGCATCACCCAGCTGGGCAGTGCTGGACTCCACCTGAGGATTTACATCTGCACAGAGCTAAGACAACTTGTATCATCTGAAGGAAGGTCCTACATCCAATGTACTACGGTGGGTTTTTTGTATTTTTTTGCATTGCAAACCGCACCTTTGGGACGAGCACTTTTTATTATCTACAAAACAGATTACAAGGAATACAGAGGTCCTGATCCCGCTGACAAAGTATGCGCTGCTGATCAATGACAATATTGTATTGACTGAAACACCATCAAGCCCAAAAGATGAAAGCAAACCAAGAACGTAGTGATCATTTTTTGTGCTTGCTGGCAATGAACTATGCTGCAGTAGAAAAACCGGGCTTGATTCTGCTTTCCCTTCCCAATGTGTAAATGAGGAGCAATGCCACTGAGTTCAGTGGAGTTTGTGTGAGTAAGTGGAAAATCAGATTCGGGCGCTCTATCGAACCCAACCCCACATCTTGTAGGAGGCTGCATTTCCACTTCTTTCTCACAGGGGCTCTTTGTTTGTATTTTCCCCCTCTGTGTCTCTCTTTATTTTCCTTTCCTTTGAAGTCTTAAATCCTATAGGTGACCAATCTTTCATCTGTAATCTGCAGCATTCAAATTAAAGGGAATAGTCTATAGATTCTAGGATTTTGTGCACACTATGGCTAAATCCTAGCAGAGTCCCCTATGAGCTGAGAAAGCCAGGAGCAGAGTGTGAAGTTAAATTGATCCAATCAATGTGCCACATGCAATCATGTTGTGTTCATTGCTAGTCAACAAACAAGCTAAAGCCCAAGATATATTTCTCCTCCTTAGTAAATCATCGTTTTATCAAGTGATGGGTTAGCCAAACACATTTAGTAAGCTCAGTAGTTCCTGTTCTTATTAATCATTGTATAGCCTTGAAATTTGTAAGATTCCATAAATCTTCCTTCAGCTGAATACTTCTAAAATCCATTTTGCTGGGTTTGTGTTTTATTAGGAATAAATATGATCATTTTTCATAGCAAACCTGTATATTGCTTTAAAGAAAATAGATAGAATGAAAATAAGTGCATATTCCTCCAGTAACATTAAACAAAAAGGTTAAGCTCCTACTGACAGGAAAGATGTATTTGCAAGTGATTAGTTATATTTCTATCATAGTGCTTGTCTGTATTCTTCTTTTGATGTTTAAACAAAGCTCTTGAACACACTGGGTTGTAGTCTCTGATGTTGATTTATAGGTAGGACTGAATTCCAAACACTGAACTAGTAGGCAGGCATTAATAAAAAGCAGAGAGTTCCTTCCTGCTGGTTAATATGTGACTAAGCTATCCTTTTTTAGGCCTCAATCTGTCAAGAACAGGTGTATAATAGGGGAGTCCTTGAGGCGCAAAGACTGGAGCTATACACAAAGGGTTTTGTTCAGCTGCACTCAGGACAAATGTTGAAACACCAATTTACAAAATTGTTTTGACACAGAATTATTTTATGGTTATTATGACACAGACACAAAATTATTTAGGTTACTCCAGGCCCAAGAGGATTGGTAGGAACTCCAGATGGACCTAACTAAACTACTGTAGGTAATTGGGCAACACAATGGCAGATGAAATTCAACACAGACAAGCGGAAGACAAAATGCGTTGGGAGAAGAGTTTAAGTGCTAAAAATCCCATAGACTTCAGGGAGGTCAAATCCTTCAAGAGCTGATAGGAGCTGAACATATTTTACCCTCTCAGTCACAATCTCTAGCTCAGCGTAACTGGCAAATATGTAGAGTAAGGATCAAAATAAATCTTTCTTTTATATCCCATTTCCAGTTGCAAACAACCTCTTACCTTTCAGAAGAAGGCAAATCATCAACAGCCGAGTTACACCCTCAAAGAAAATCCTCTCACAACAAATATCAGGCTAAAGTTCAGAAACATGAAATGTGATTGTAAACATTGCCTAAATATAGGACTGTGTGCTTCCTGAGCATGCTAAGGACATACCAGCATTGATTGCTTCCAGGAACTTGGAGTGAGGCATTTGTATTCCTTCTCCTGCTCCCACAGACACAGGCCAAATAATTGCTCCAGCAGCTGAATCAAAACACAGGGATAAAGAGAAGTCCGATTACACTTTAAAAAATCCAAAACCCAAGTACATCTGCACTGGTTAGGTGCCGCTAAGCCATATCCTCTTAGTGCTAGGAAATTCTATCTTGTTTTAAAGTTGTATTTATGTAAACTTCAGCTTCCAGCCATTGAATCTTGTTATGCCCTTGTTAGCCGGGATGACAAGCTCCCAACTACCAAGCATTTCTAAGTACATTACGCAGTGATCATCTCACCTCTCCACTTTCCCTTCGATAATCTCAGTTGAGCTCCTTAAGCCTGATATTGCAGAGCCTGCTTCCCAACCCATGGACCAGTTTTGTGGCACTCCTTTGAACTCTCTGTAGTGTATCTGCATCCTCCTGAATAATAGCTATGCCCACTTAAGAAACACAGTTTCTGGTCACAATGTTCCACCATCCGTCTTCTAATCGATTGAATCCCTTTTATAGATGCAAAATTATATTAGTTGTGTTTGTGGTGTTTGCACTCAGTGTTTATGTTGTATAACAATGCAAAATAGTTGTGTGTCCATGACATACTCAGCTGTGTACCTGTTTGGTGTCTCTGCAAGGGCTTGTACCTTCTGTGTAAAGGACAACAACCTCTTAGGACAGCAACGCTTTGTCTGGTGGATTTTTCTCAGTGGAAAAAAAATGACCTTGAGTGATAGCAACGTGATTGGATGCCATTCTGTAAAACATATGGGATGTGCAGTAGAAATTCTTACTTTCTGATACCCTCACTTCTGCAAGATTACAATGCCTTACAGTGCAGCCCAGAAGTTATTTATTAACCTTACTGTCCACTGAAGCTCATTTGTTAGGTATACAGGCAAGAGCTGTTACAAACCCCATTTGTTTAGAATGTCAAAACAACATTGTATGCTTGAACTAGGCATGATTGCATTTGCTATTAATATTTTCAATTGCTGCCTTTTAAATAAGACCCCCCAGTGACTCAGCCATAGGTGGGACAAATCACAGCTTGTAATCTAGAATTTGGAAACTGTAGAGCATCCGTTGTATCACCCTTCTGCTGCAAAATTCTCCTAGCCCCAAGGGCAGAGGGGTGACCACTCTGCAAGTATCCGTCCAGATGAGCAGAGCACCTGGGTTTCAGAAGCCTTGCCTCTCTCTTGGTATGTAAAACAGTGGAGCTCACTGAGATCTTTAATCTTCTGCAACTTTATTCCTGTGTTTATATAGATATTTATTTTTTTTTAATTTTTTTTACCTTTTATTTCTTTTTTTTTTGTATATACCCATCAGGCTTGTGATACTGATCCTGAGCTAGACCATCATCTAGGACTAAATAAATATGGTTCTATTGATTTCAACTGAGCTAAAGAATGTTATATAACATGAAGATCTGCTGTTTTAGTTTTATTTTTTTAATGGTGTAAAACCACAGGTTTCCTTACTGGTGGTTGCAATTGTATTACTACCTCTACAGCTGACAGTAAGCATTCATTTCACTGGTAAAGTGGAGTAGGGTTGGATTCATCTCTCACAAAATGCTTCAAGAAGACCCCAGTAAACATTCTTGTCTTCAGTTCATTTTTGATGCCTGCTTGCTGTATTTGTGAAGAAGAGAAACTAGATGAATTCTGAAGGGCTGATTGTGATTTTGTGTGAACAAATATCATGTAATCATAGCATGGTTTGGGCTGGAAGGGACCTTAAAGATCATTGAGTTCCAACACCCCTGCCACAGCCAGGGACACCTTCCATTAGACCATGTTGCTCAAAGCCCCATCCAGCCTGGTCTTGAACACTCCCAGGGATGGGGCAGCCACAGCTTCTCTGGGGAACCTGGGCCAGTGCCTCACCATCCTCACAGGAAAGAATTCTTTCCTAATATCTAATCCAAATGTCCCCTCTTTCAGTTTAAAACTGTTACCCCTCATCCTGTCACTACATGCCCTTATAAAAAGTCCCTCTCCAGCTTTCTTGTAGGCCCCCTTTAAGTGCTGGAAGGCCGCTATAAGATCTTCCCAGAGCCTTCTCTTCTCCAGGCTGAACAACCCCAACTCTCTCAGCCTGTTTTCATAGGAGAGGTGCTCCAGCCCTCTGATCATCTTTGTGGCCCTTCTCTGGACTCGCTCCATGTCCTTCTTATGTTGGGGGCTCCAGAGCTGGATGCAAATGCCCAAGGTGGGTCCTCACGAGAGCAGAGTAGAGGGGCAGAATCACCTCCTTCAACCTGCTGACCACATTTCTTTTCATGCAGCCCAGTATGTGGTTGGCTTTCCGGACTGCAAACAGACATTGCCAGCTCATGTTGAGCTTGTCATCAACCAACACCCCCAAGTCCTCAGGGCTGCTCTCAATCCATTCTCCATCCAGTCTGTATTGTGCTTGGGATTGCCCAGACCCACGTGCAGGACCTTTCACTTGCTGAACTTCATGAGGTTTGCACAGGCCCACCTTTGAAGCCTGTCAGGGTCCCTCTGGATGGCATCCCTTCCCTCCAGCATGTCGACAACACCACACGGCTTGGTGTCATTGGCAAACTTGCTCCAATGATAAACCAACATCGAAACAACAGGCAAGTCAAAGGAAGAAACTACTGCAAACGCAGGAACTGAAGTGAGAATCAGCATTGTCTTCATTAGTGTGTAGATTCCCTCTTTCCCAGCCTGAATTTTACCTTTACAACTCATTTGATACAAATCCAAACATAATTGTTGGAGCCTTGTCAGGAATATATTTTTACTGACAACAAACTGATACAGAATATAAAACTACCAGGGTCTCACTTATTCCAATATGAAACAGAAAGGAGAGGCAAATCAAAACCACAAACATAGATATAAGAGTGTTTAATGCAGCTTTATCCTGGCTTAAAATTCCCCTAAACTCTGTTGGCTTAGTATAATAAACCAAAGTCCACACACATCTTTGCTGTGGAAGGAGTATGTACGTAATTCAGTAGATTCTGCCTGTTCAGATAAGACTTGGCTGGTTTTGAAATCTTCTGGCCATTCTCCACCTCCAGGACAGACTGACACTAAGCCCTTATGTTAAAGTTGCTGCAGAGTTTCTCACTGCACCCAAAAAGGCTTTAAGGTTAACGCTATGAGAAAAACTGTCACTGTTATCGGCAGTGGCTCCTGAGAAATTAGGGAGTATCATGAGACAGCTTTGTCACTTCTGCTTCATCGACAACCTTATTCCAAAATGACATCGGTGAGCTACAATCAGAGCCCTAAACTGGAATCAAAATTTCTTGAAAAATGAAGGATTCTAAAAGGAAATTAAAATGATGTAAACATAAGTTCGGCAAGTCCAACAAAAAATGTGGTGGATTTTTTTAAGTATCTTTCAACCCTAGAAATTGTTAAATCACAATTGTGCATTGATGAAATTGTTTTTAATAACAGCATCAATCCATCCCCATTTTTATATATAATTGCCAGGAAACTGAACATACAAAACACACATCTGAATGCAGTCCTCAAGGTCCCTATGTCTTGTGGCTGCAATCCCCTCTCACTGTTATTAAAGTAGGTGGGAAGGGAACTTGGGACTTCTAAAAAGGAGAGAAGAAATAGAGCTGTGCTGGGGAAAAAATAATAATAATGAGAAATCAGGATGCCTTACTGAACAGCCAGAGTTGTTTTATGTGAAGTTTTCCCCTCCAGCAACCAAACGGAACCCAAACAAGTCTATTTCTCTGAAAACTTGTTCTACCCACCATTCCCCAACTAAAATATGTTGTAATAATATCATAAAACAGCCGAGGATGAAGAGCTTATTCTGATGGACTGCTCAACATCCTAAAAGGATAGATATTAATATACCTGGGAATCTCACAGTTGAAGCATTTTAATGCAAACTTGCAGTTTGCAGGGAATTGAAATACTTCACCTAAATAATTTATATATGTATCTGTGTATATAAAAAAATGGGAAAACGAAATTTCATAATAGCAATAAGTCTGGGGATGTTGTTATCAGGAGATAATCACATCCCGTGGGGGTTCTCGCACTCAGCTGCGCCTCTTTTCCCTTCTCTTCCCCAGTCCTTGTCTTGCCCCTGAGGTACGATTTTTCTCATGATAATTCTTATCATGCCTTCGTGGTTAGTAATAATAATTAAAATAAAATACTTTATTCACAACTTCCCTGGGTGCTCGGCATATGATCTAACTCCCCACCCCCCACCCACCCCCGCTTTCCTCCACCTCTACTATTTGATTAACCGCCTTGGAAAGAAAGAAAGAAAAAAATTCAATGAGTGGGGTTCTGTTTTCTGACAAAAAATGCAAAAGGCTGTTGTGGCTGTATTGATCGGGCTGAGAGAGCAGCATTGCAAACAAGCATAGCTCTCCTGAGAAATATGAGCTGAAGATCCATACGTCCATTGACATTTTATAGGATGTCTAGACTTGCTAATCCACTGTGAAAAATGCAAGCTTTGTAGTATAAGAGGATGGAGAGGGGGCCGTGTCTCTTGTTCGCAGGAGCAGTCCTCTCATGTACCAAATTACCAACAGTTTAATAAGGAGGAAACGCAGATCCAAATTAAGGCTTGGTTTCAATGACTCGGGCACCCTCTGTATTTCCCAGAATGCAAAGCTGCAATTAGCCTCAAGCCAGAAAAAGGTTTTGAAAGGTTGGTTGAGACACTGGCTGGATTTTGTCTGTGTGCGGGGAGGGGATGAGAGCTGTAACTGAAATTTTGTAAAGTAAAAAAGTCTCTGTACTAAATGTTCCTTTCCAAAGTCAGACACTTTCCCACTCCATCTATTCCCTTTTCATAGCAACTTTATTCCCCCTGCAAACTGGTAGAGGATAAAGCAGTAAATACGACAAGTTCTCAGTGCCCAGCCGTCCCTTTCTACCAGCCTCTGTGGAAACTTTTGTAGGCGAAGATAAAAGCTGAGGGAGTGTCGGTGGAAACCACATCTAGGAACGACGGCGGAAACCCTGCTACCTCAGAGATGGGGGGAGGAAGGAAACTCTAGGTCACCTTTCTGGCTTCTCATATTTACATCGCTCCGAGACCAGGCAGCACTGCAGCGTGCCCTAGAGAGCTCCGAGTCTGTCTTGATTACTCCAGCATCTCAGGGACCAAAACCAAACTTTAACTGTCTGGCAGCTTGGAGAGAAACACCTCTGTCTCCCCTTAGCAACTGCTTCCAGTAAAATTTGCTAGAAAGTCTAAAGTAAATGGGTAAATGGTTATTTTTATCAAATTAGAGGGTTTTTTTCTTTTTTGGAAAGGATGAGGGCAAAGGCAGGATGCTGCTGTAGTCAAACCAGAGCTCTGTGACATCTATAAAGAAATGGATTAATTAGGTTATAATTAATATTAATTTGTCCTGAATCCAAATACAAGTGCACTAAAATAGTGTATTTTACATGTATAGTTAGTATTAGGGTAACAGTTGCTGCTAGATCAATAAAGGTGTAATTAAACATTTGGGTTTTTTTACTAGCTAGGAATAATGTGGCAAAACACAATGAAGCTAACTCACATACCCAGAAGCATAACTACATGACCAAGAATAGTTGCTATTAAAATCACCATGCCTTAATTCTAAAATCCCTGTGTTAATTCTGACTTTCTTCTTCCGGACAGATGTTCTTAAAAGCTTTTAGGAGGGACTTTCACTGCAAAAGAAGTACTGTACTGGCTTCATGTAATAAATTGTAGTTAACACTTTGATCATTTACAGTGCTTTTAGGGTCTGTTGGAGAAAATATTGTCTGCCACACACAAACAGATGGTCTCCAAATAGACTTGAACTTCCCAGTGGTATGAATGCGTTTGGTAAGACTCCTGTTTATCAGGCAGAGAAATTCAAATTTCAATAGCTGATAAAGGACTGCCCTCAAATCCATGGAGCAGACACTCTAGCAAGTAGTGGTATAACCAGTAGGAAAGAACTGGAACCCTCAGCAAAAGAAGGATATGGACCTGTTGGAGCAAGTCCAGAGAAGAGCCACAAAGATGATCAGAGGGCTGGAGCACCTCACCTATGAAAACAGGCTGAGAGAGTTGGGGTTGTTCAGCCTGGAGAAAAGAAGGCTCTGGGAAGACCTTATAGCAGCCTTCCAGCACTTAAAGGGGGCCTACAAGAAAGCTGGAGAGAGACTTTTTATAAGGGCATGTAGTGACAGGATGAGGGGTAACAGTTTGAAAGTAAAAGAGGGGAGATTTGGATTAGATATTAGGAAAGAATTCTTTCCTGTGAGGATGGTGAGCCCCTGGCCCAGGTTCCCCAGGGAAGTTGTTGAGGCCCCATCCCTGGGAGTGTTCAAGGCCAGGTTGGATGGGGCTTTGAGCAACGTGGTCTAGTGGAAGGTGTCCCTGGCTGTGGCAGGGGGGTTGGAACTAGATGATCTTTAAGGTCGCTTCCAACCCAAACCACTCTATGATTCTGTGATTCTCCTTCTCCCTCATTTGCACAGTGAAGCCAAAAACTATATGGAGATGGTCCTACTAGTTTAAGTGGAAGTGGCAATTATTGGTGGAATAAGCCAGGGTAAGGTATTATATTCCAGCCCTATTGAAGTGAGAGAACAGACAGCCCCCGACTTCACAGGCACAGAGACCACATTATATGACCCTTAGCTCAAATATAAAGCCCTATCTTACTGTCAAGATTTGGATAGGCTGTGCTATCCTATTCAGCTATATGGTATAAGAGTTGGACTTCATATTCTGGGTTGCCAGAGAAATCCCATCACCACTTATCAATAAGTAAAGTTTTAATGCTTTATGGATAATGCGATTTGTTCCAAAGGGTAAATGGGACTCCTGAAGTGCCCACCCCATAGCTCCCATAAGGCAATGAAATAATTTTCCAGAACAGAAAGAAATATACTTCTGGGTAAAATTTTACAAGGATTCTCTATTATTATGTTCTGCTGGATTCCCCAATTCTTTAGACAGAGTTGGAGAGCACTACTGACTAGCTCTAATAAGAACTTTTTTAAAAAGCAATAAAGCTTAGACACAGAGGAAGGGATTTTGTCTGAAATCATGTGTGTATCTATGAGTTTAAATGTTTATGTCTGCTGTAGTAATTTTTCACTAGCACTATTTAACATTGTCATTTTCTTTCCAGTATTAACTTTACAGGACATTTTGGGAAAAAATGTTAACTGATTTATTGGTGATCTGTTATAATAGAAAGCTCACATCAATATTGAATGGATTTTCACCTCTTGAATTACCATATATCTTAACGGATGCAAAATCAGGTCTGATTATAACATTAAGGGGACGAAATAGAAAAAAACAAAAATCCCTTTCCCACACTCTATTTATGAATAGAATTGAGCTGTAAGCCAAACCCTCACATCTAAATTCCTCAGATCTCTTGAGAACCTAAGATTTTCCAAATTTACTGATGCTTTCAAAATGGTGGTCTCAAGATGCCCAACAGAAAAAATTGAGGTTTTAATACCTTTTTGGAAATCAGTCTCCTTTACCTCGTTTCAAGTAGGAAATCAAATGTATATATGTATATATAAATAATGTCAGCAAGAAATCCAGCTAATAATAAGCTAGTCTGAAAAGTCAGATCTGAATACTTTAAAAAATCAAGATAAAATACTCTAGATAATTCTTTAGTTATGGAAGCACCCGTTAGCTATTTCTCAGTTCCACCTGCCTCAAGGAGCTAGTGAAAGTAAGAAATGATTTTTTTTATAATATTTTCTGGAAGCCAAGTAAAGTATTCCAGGAAGTTCAGCTCTGCGAGAAATTTGCAACCACTTTCCTTTTTGAAGTCCCTCCAGTGACAGGAAAGTCATTTGCCTCAGAGTGTGTATATAAATAAGAAAGAATAACCACCAAAAAAAAGATATTTTTCTTTCACAGTTCCTATGGAAAAGGGCATTAACGAAAAGGAGTAAAGTATGCTGGATCATGGCTTGTATTCATTGCAGCGTCCTCAAAGGAAGCTTGAGTTCAAACCTACTTATTTTTAAATTAATAGGTAAAGGATCAATAGTTTGGTTTGGGGTTTTTTTTTTTCAGTTTTGAATGCTTATGCTATCTGGACATCTTTGGGAACTTGATTTCATTTCATTATGTCAAAACTTCTGACTTCAACTAATATCATCAAGACCAAGTTACAATAAAAGTCAAAATATCATTTTACTGAAAGCCTCAGTCAGTGGTGATGCAGAGACCATTTCATTTAAATACGACAGAAGCTGCAGAATCAACACATGAACATTGAAAGAAAGGTGTGCAGCACTGGGAAGGTAATTTGGGGTTACCTGATGAGGTCATCAAATAAACCTCAGCTGCCTAACCTAAAGCTACTAAACCTGATCCTTCTATCCTCACTTGTAATGGAAGACCTGAATTTTGGGGTGTTTGGATCATTGTTTTCCTTATTTCATTGTTGTTTTTACCGTAACAGCACGGTAAGGCTCAGTCAGGGATCTCTGCCTCACTGGAAGATAAAGGCTTTGGAAAGACAAATGAAGATAAACCTCTGTCTGCTATAACGTGGCCGACACGGAGTCATTAGCTACAATTGATAAGTGTTTGCAGGATTAGTGTCCCGGTTTCTGACAGAGAAAAAAATACCATCTCGGGTTTCTCAGTAAAAAATGAAGAGTCTGTGACTTGCATGTATAGTTAGCCTTGGAAACTGAGTTAAACCCCTTGTAATATAGCTCTGAGTTGCACTGACCTCTGTTGAGCCCTGAGCTGAAAAAAGGATCAAATTATGGCAGTTCTGTTGTAGAAGGACAAAGAAAACAGTGAACTTGACAAAGTTTGTTGGGTTTTTTTTCATCTGAATGCTGCACTTAATTTGACTCTTTGTTTTGCTTCTAGACTCGGGCTCTAGATCACCAATACTGCACATATGCTGATTCTCTCTGGGGCTCCCACATGGAGCAAGCCAAATAATTCAGTCGTAGAATCATTTAGGTTGCAAGGGATCTCAGGAGATGGGCTGTACCAGGCCCCTCTTCAAAACAGGAACAATTTCAAAGTTATATCAGATTGTTAAGGACTATAACTCACATCTCCGGTGCAACTTAAGGGAACAATATAGGCATGTGCTTTGCAGACTGGACTTGGAGAACTGGAATTTGCCTCCTCCCTTCCCTCCAAAATCCTGAAATAAAAATATAACTTACAACAAGTTAGTATCTTGTTTCATTAGCCTTCTCCCTCCCCTTCTCAAGAGTACTAGTCGCAGGTCAAGATCCTGATGTGCAATGTACTGTATTAAAAAAGCAAAACAAAAAGTTCGCTCCAGTTACACCACAGAACTTCAAATGATGTGTCAGATTTCCCAGGTTCACTGCTTCCACCCAAGCTAAAAGAATTAATTCTAGCAGTATATCTACTGCTATTGCTGCTGTACCCACAGAGTAGGGCATGTACTCATTAAAGCCATAGTTTCATTTGTTAGAATCACCCAATTTAGAGATGAAAAGGCCTTGCCAGTTCAGCTAGTCCATCCCCTTGTCAATACAGAATTGATCCTTACAAGATTCTCCAACTTTTTGCCTACTCTAATTTTAAATAATTCAAGTATCGAGGCTTCCACTACTCTTGGGAGAAAATTCCAGTCAAACAGACCTTGGGGTCTGGAATAGATACTTCTCTTGATCTTTAGCTAAAATATTCTTTTACCCAGTTTTGTAATTTTATTCTTCTTAAGACTTTAAGGACAAAGTTTTAAAGGTGATCTATGAAATAACAACACATCAGTGACACCAGCAGCAGATAGAAACAAAGGTAAATTATATTAAAAGTTCAGGAGAATGTCCAGTCTAACTGACTTTACTGATGAACAAATTAAGAGTACACCAAGGGCTTGGCACAACTGACTCTGCACTGACATTTAATGCCATCTATGAAACTCAAGTGTAGTTGAGACACCAACACGGGAGTGGCAGCTGTGATGCAAGATGTAGATGAGTTTTGTACCCTTCTGCACTGGTGGCTCGAGGACAGATAGGATACTTCAGGGTATTTAAAATGTCATTAGAGGTGGTGATGTTTAAGGAATTTAACTGAGATCCTACTTTGAAACTGTGAACCTAGATTCCTCTTATCTAGGTTATACGGGCTCTGCAGCACCCTTCTGAGCTGCTTATGAGAAAAATCAGTATGAATATGTAATAGGATGAAGTGTACTGACAGCAATGTTTTCCACCCAAATAGAAAAAGTGGGCAGAGGAAAATGACTTTATATTTTGCTAACAATTATTTCCTAATGGTAATAGAGCTGTTTTCCTAAAAGAGAACTAATAACTACCATACCCCTAATGGCTTTTAGGCATCTCATTTCCATTGATTTTGACATGATTTAGCATCATCCTAAGCGCTTTCGAGGCAAAGCCAGTAGCCCAAAGCCTTACAAGGAAAACACGGCTAAAACAAGAATTTAGCGCAGTTATTTTGACCTGCCTCAAATATTTTAACCACAAACCCATCCTTGCATTTTTCAGTCAATAGTGAGAGGCGTTCGTATTATTTCTCATTTCCTACAAAAGTCACAAGCTATTTCCCCAGAACCCTGGTGAACATAAGCCTCAGGTGCCCTAATGCTCTCGTGCACGTCAGAAACAGTCGTTTGAGAGGAGCACAGTGACGAAGGCTCGCCTGACACAGCACAGATCAGGCATGCAGCGTGGGATAATAGTTGAAGTTCGCTGTCGTATGTAGGCCATTTCTCCTGTAGCTGAACTATCTTCTGCAGACTGTAACTCAGGAAGGCTGTGCTTCTGGGTGGAAAAAATAATATATAGTACATGGCTGTTGGCTAAATTATTAACTTGTAAACCTTAGAGAGAAGCTAACTTATATAAAAAGTCCGAGTGGATAAAGATATACTGGATCATTATGACAATGAAAATAGTGTAAGAATACAAGAATGAGAAATACATTACAAGGTGTAACATATGCTTTATTTTTGCTTGATTGCTTAAACGAGGTAGCAGTGGGAGACCACTATCTTATGACAATGTTCTGCTTCATTGACTTTATAAACCAAAATAGAATTACCCCTAACTAATCCGAAGACAAAATTGCTGTACAGCAACTGTATAGATACTGCTCAGTCGAGGATATGAATTCTTGCACTTGGTTGCCTATAACCAGGAAAACACTCCAACGGAATACTGTTTGAATTTATGAATGCAATTACATTTTTTTCTCATTCTAATGTCCCCTGTACCCAAAACCAATGTGAATGCCACAAAGTTGTTGGGGTTGTTTTTCTCCTGTTTGTTTGCATTACTGTTGCACTTTAAGATCCCATTCTGGATAGAGACAGATTTATGTAAACCTCTTTGCATCCATGTGGGTATACAGACTCATGCATGTGTGTATATCTTCAAAAACCACCCCGGAGCTTACTCAGGAAAGCGGTAGCTGTGATCTGATTTGCACATGAGGTTTTCAACAGCGGTTGTGGGGGAGTGGAAGCAAAGACCCCTCTGGCAGGAAGTCTGAGGATAGTTCAAAGCACCTAGAATTGGAGGCAGAGTTTCTGTCAGTAAACTGAAGCTACCAGAGCCTGCTCTCTGGCCATGTTTATTAACATTTTTTATCTTTCAAAATAGAGTGGTCTCATCCTTCTGCCCCAGGGAACAGTCCTGAGACCAACCACAGGACTCAGTATTTGGAGGGGGTGCGTGCTAGCTGGTCCATGCCAAAAGATGCCAGGGATTACTCTCATTATTTATTCCTATAAGCAGTTAATTTTGGCATCTGAGTCCATTTCCCTGAACTGTTCAATTTACTAGCAAAGGAGCAACCTGCAGGTATTAGCCCCAAGGCTGATGCGACGTGATGAGGATATGGTGTGAACAGTCCCTTGCTGTGCTACCCAGAACGCACACTTTACTCCAGGAAATTCAGTGGGGGAAGGGGTTTTCACAGGATTTTTTGGAAAAATCCCCTCTCAAAATAAACGGAAAGCAGGAGCTGAACATGAAAACAAAATAAAACTGGCTAAAATATCGAGCATTTTCCAGAATAGAGCCACGTCCTCCCTGTAGCAGCATCTGTTTGCTACGCAGCAGGTTAGAGGGACATTTTAAAGGCAGAAAAGCAAATAAGGCTGCACAGTAGAAAGACACTTTGAATAAGAAGTTGGAGGCGTATGTGTTTACAGAGTTAAAATATAGTCTTTTACATTATTAGTGAGAAATCACAGATTCATTGTCTTCTCTTGAGACAAACTGGATCTCATATTGGTCTGTGTTCATCATCTTTCTCCTGGAAGCTTTCTCTGCCCAATAACTAATTTTTCCAAGAGGTATGGGTTATTTCATGGCTGGATGGAAAGAGAAGGCAATAATGAGAATTTCTTTTGCACTAAATCAGCTTTGATTTTCAAGGCAAGAAGCTTTTCGGAAATGAGATCTGACCTTAGGCTTTGATCCTACAAAAAAAGTGCACATACAAGCTTAAATATTTGCTCGTATATGCCCTGTGAATTCAATGGGCTTTTTCACATGATGGGAAATACAGAGGAGCATGAAAGTTTTACTTTTGTCTTCAGTGGAAATAGGTGGTGGCAAAATGTATTTAAAATTCATGCAACAAGCTAAATAGTTCGTATTTGTGATGTGGGAAAGTTTTATTTGAGATGCCTGGTTCTTTATGCAACCTGTCATTTTATTTGTGGTTTTGGTATCTGTTGCACAGTAACAGGTGTTCACTGGTCTGTTGAAAGTTTAGAAGAGATTCCTCTCGTTTGTTGCTTGTTTGATTTGGAGAAGAGAGAGCACATTCCTAGCGGTCCCTTTAAAGCAGTTGATGAGTTGGGCTTTACATGTAGAGTTTGGTCATTACATGTATCGTCAACACGAAGGATCTAATTGTGTGAAGCAAAGTTTATCATAAAATGTCAAGTTTAATTTATAATCAAATTTCACAAGGAAATTCTGCTCCTTCTCCTGTCTCTGACAGGTAAGTACAGAGCTGGACTGTTTCCCTGCCACATCTCCATCATATACAGAGCCCTGGTGTTAACTCTGTGATGGAGTACACATTTGAGAAGCATCTATGTACGCTTCAAATAACTCATCACAGGAATTAACGTAAGCAGCTGAGGAAAATTGGAACAGTTTCTCTTCATTGATTATTCTTTTAAAAAAGAAAATATATAATGCCCTGCCAGAAAGGAGTACCAAAATCCATGTTTTCTTTTAAAGTGTTCTGACAACGAAAAACAGGAGAAGGATGTGTTTGTATGCACGTCAATGTGAAAGCATGAACATAGACACAGGGGAGGGTTTTTTGGTTGTTTTTAAAGAAATAGGTGTACCTGAATATGCAAATGCGCCCTTGTCTGCTTTGGTGTTTACACCTCATTGAAATGTATACAATCACATAACAGACAGGCCATTACATATTTTTGCATATATATGTATTTATGCATGTGCACACAGACACACAAGTGTGTGTTTGACAGATCTAAGGAAAAATAATGCTTCGGATTGTCGACTTATCCAGTGTTACTCTCTCTGTTGGTGACAGATTTCTTTTTGCTGTTTCTGGTCCTTTCCCAATAGTAAACACACTACTATACTGATAAAAGGGGAAAAGCAGCAAATTTTGCTTGTCCTTTTTACACCACATCCACTGTTAGGGTCCCTTATTTAGAAAAATTATAAAACAAATAACTGCATCTTCCTGCAGTCTTGGTAGATCAGATGAACCAAACAAGGCTGAGTTTAATCTAAAGGTTATCCAATGGACATATCCAAGCTAGATTTAGTTCTCGACTTTTTATGCAATACTGGAAAAAAGGCCGGGAGAACGATGCTAGGATCTTTCTTGATTCTTGCAGCCGGGACATAAATCCAGAATCCTGAGTGTTCTAACTCAGAGACAAAATCTCAATTTTGATTGTTACAATCTTGCTGATGAATTTTTTCCCATTTAAAATTTGCTGATCCCAAAAATGATTTTGTTCTCCATCCAATAGCTGTCTGGGGTAAACTTTATGTGCATTTGAGAGACCCAGGTTTGGAAATGTTCTGCTTTGGTTCAGTAAAATCTCTTAACCATAAAATTACAGGAGAAACCTGTAGAACCTCAGAAATTGTCTTTTTTTTCCTCATTGTCACTCAAGATAATGCATGAGCTGGGGACTTGATCACTTTTATGTGATTCAGCCAGGCGTGGAAATGGTATCTCTTACTGACAATGAGGCATCCAACCTGGAGCCCCAAGGTGGCATCTGCTCTGGGTTATCTGCATTCCTGACCCGTCCCCAGGTTCCTCTGTGAGCCTGAAGGAGTTCATCTGCTTGTTTGGACCATGGTGAAACTTCAGGTGGGAGGAAGAAAACTTCTTTCTGAACTTGAACTTCTGAACCCAAGGAGGTAGCTAAAGCTACATAAGCATTTTCATTTAGCTTACATAAGGACAAGGCATTTGGATGTATATGCATAAAGGGTTAACAGTCATGGAGAACAGGTAAATTTATTGAGATTTAAATGAGTTTTAGCCAGACTGATTTGTATACACAATCCATGACCAGCAAAACAGCATAAAAGAGCGGATGGAGTTACTGTGTGCAAACTGTAACCAAACATTATTGTCACATCATCAGAATAATAACATCTGACTGCACAATACTGTGAAAAGGAAGTCCTGTCTGGGGTTTTGCCGTACAGTTTTATTTGATTTTACCCAGAGGTATTAAAAAGTATTGCAAATATGATGAGGTCCACCGGAACATCGGCGTGTTAAAAGAATTACCATTATGAAAACATTCCCCACTCATTGTCTACTTCTGTTTGTCTTTCCAGGAGGGTCTGCTTCCAAAACCTTGGAGTACACACACACACACACACACACACGCATATAGTTGCAATATACACACATATGTATAAAAGAAAGAGGAAACTGTTGCACTTTCCATTTACAGGTCCAATAGACATACATCAAAGGAACGTTCTGACATTTCTGGTCACAATCCTAAACTATGCTCGTAAAGAAGTGCTAACTGTGGTGTTCTGGCTTAATTCCAAGTTGTATTCAGCTAACCTAAAAAGGTACTTTCAGGTGAAAAGGTTATCCTTCATTCCCTCTCCAGAGACTCAGGGCACATGCTGAAGACAGAGTGGCTGCAGTGCTCTACCTCAGAAGCAGCTGCATTTCAGAGGTGAGGGAATAATCCCATTTGTTCGACTTCTGCCAGTAGATGCGCACTCATGGGGGAATCAAACTTTAGAAATGCAGGCTGGAAAATGCTTTGGGACTTTCCACAGTAGAAAGCAGAGTTTAAAATAAAAAGCAAGGGAGGCAAGGAAGTAGAGAAAACGAGGAATTAATAAAGAGTGAATAAAGATAGAAAAGAACAGAGGAAAAAAAGAATTAGGAATTCAGAGTACAGGAATGATTTGAGATTTTTCTAGCTGAGCTCCAGGGCAAAGCTCAAATGTAGAGAAGCTTCTACTGAAGTCCGCAAAGTTGCACCCAGTTACTGGTGGCTCAGACTTGGTGTCATGACACTGGGAAAACCAAAGCAATTTAGCCATCATGGAAGGAGCCTACTCATTGTCAGAGATGTGATTAGTCCTTCTAGCAGTTGCCTGAATATCACAGCCTATGGCAGAGGCAGCACTCCCTGGGTGAAGCAAAAGCTCAGCTCTTACCCTTGCTGCTTTACAGATAGGGAAACGAAGGCAGAGTGTGTACAGATTTAGCTGTAGGCTTTGGCTAAACTAAGAGCCAAGCAGACTTCTTGCTTCCTTGCCCTCAAGAGAAATGATCGACAGCTGAACAAGTTCCAGATGTATTGAAGATGTTCTTTCAGCACAGGGTCCTTCATCAGCCCAAATGAATTTGAAAGAACAGGTAAAATTCATTTAACATAAGAAAGCCACATTTTTTTCTAGCCAGACACCCATCAAACATTAAACATACAATGCAGAGGTACAGTGATCGTGAGCCAAAGCAGTCTGTATTCTCTTAAGAGACCTAACTGGTCTTTCAAATGTACAAAGTGCATCATCTATCTGTTTAGGAGGCTGCCATGCTTTATTAGAGAGTCAGATCAGCTACCTCATGGTGTGAGTCAGGCAGAATTGTTCCTCCCTGTGCATCGAACTGTCAATATGCACTAGATCTCTGCAATACAAGCTCATGTGTAAAGACAGTTTCTAGAAATGCTCCAGCAAAAGCCCTTCTACCCAGAACTCATATGCAAAGAAGAAGCATCATCAAGGAAGAGAGGGATGTGT
Source organism: Pluvialis apricaria (assembly GCA_017639485.1). NCBI lineage: Eukaryota > Metazoa > Chordata > Aves > Charadriiformes > Charadriidae > Pluvialis > Pluvialis apricaria. Next base: position 124,784,562 of record CM030009.1, read on the forward strand.
TTGGGACTGAAGGGAGCATCTCCAGGACACAGAGAGGCTAAAATAATTTTAATTGCATCTTGGTCTTCTTGCCTGTTGAAGCCACGGTTGCTGAAGGATGCAGACCATCTCCCTGGCTCTGTGTGCAAGTACAGCCCCTGACACCACGGTGTCCTGGTCCTCAGTGTCACGGCGCATAGGACCTCCATCAAAACAGAATGAAGTCCACCTACTGTTCATTCGAGCAAAACACGCGTGATTTCTCCCCACAAAGATCTAGCAAGAATTAATTAAGTAACAGTAGAAATTTGGAGGAGGGTTTCATCGTTTCATCACCTTCCCTTGTTTTCAGACCACAGCTCCCTGCCTGGCCACCAGCTCTGTCCTGTCCCCTTTTCCCTCTCCTCCCCTCCTCGCTCATCACCGGGTCGGTGGCTGCAGCGAGTGGAGGTGGCCGCACAGGGAGGAACGCGGGTGCCCCAATCTCCTCATTGTCATTCTTCCCGTGTCCCCCCCGTTCCCTCTCCTCTCCAAAGGTCAGCCCCAGGTCTGCGCCAGAGCGTTAATGGGCTCGCCGGGCTCGCCAGCGACTCCTGCCACTGCACAGGCACCGAGTCCCCGCACATCAAGGCACACACACGCGCGCTCTCCCTGCTCCCTCGCCCTCCCTCTCTCTCTCTCTGCCTTGCAAATGACTCTGAGGAGCAGAGGCTGGTGGATGATTTAGATCGGGGGGGGGGGAGGAAAAGGGGGGGAAAAAAAAAAAGCACTCAATTTTTTTTTTTTTTTTTTTTTTTTTTTGAACTGGGCTCCCAGAGAGCACTCAGGGCTGCCACGCAGTGCACGACGCCTACCTGCTCAACTGCAGGGAAACAAGCTTCTGAAGGCTTTAATGGGATTTTGCCCGAGGCTGTTTTATTAAGATGTCGGCTTTTTCTGCTGCCTCTGCAGCTGACACCATTCACTGTCAGCTGCCCCCCTTCCCCCGTCCCCCTCCTCCCGTCCCCCCCAACAATGCACCAAATTACTCGCTTCATTTAGTGCTCATGGCTCAGCACAGGCAAATAAGAGGAAAGAGTTCGACTTGACCAGATGAGTCTCAGCGAGGGGAGGTGAAAAGACACTGCTGCTTAACTGGGGGGGTTTCGAGCAGAAAAGGGAAAAGATCAATACCGCTGGGGCTTACTCCCACTCTATTAGAAAGAATCATATTTCATATTAACATAGCCAATTTAGAAGCCACATTTACATTCCTAATTTGCATCCTGGCTTTAAAAGCTCATTTGTAATGCATTGTATAATTATTGATGCTTCATATGTGAATATACCACACAGTGACAGGTTGGGAAAGGGAAGAAATGCCGTCTGGTTTCAATAAACAAACTAGTTACAAGTTTTAATGAATGTTAGCCAGTAATAAATCACTTTTTTTTTTTTCCATCTCGGAGAAAAAAAAAGAAACAAAAAAAAAAAGGAGGGGAGCTGGACGAGCTAATTAGAGGTTGTGTATTTCAGTAGCAAGAGTAAATGAGATACGGCACAGCAGTGGAAAATGTACTGTGTAATGCCCCTTTCTCCCTTGTTGTGCATGAGTGGTAGTGGCAGACCGAAGGACGGTTTCATATCTAGAACAGAGCAGACTGAGGAAATCCTGTCTGGAAGGCAAGGCACGCTTTGCAAGTGTCGGAAAACATTATCTCTGATATTTCTTATTAAGTTCTCCAGGTTTCCGTGTAAGCTTAAGGTGAGCCGAGAGAAGGAGAAAAGTGGACAAAAAAAAGTAATGATGGGTGAATCTCACTGTACTTGTGCTCACTTATCTCTTAGCAGGTTATTTTTTTGGTTGAAGTAGGCTGCATTCATCACTAGCATGGGATAAAGCTATCTCAGCTGCATAAGAAAATCAGAAAGATGTCCTTAAGTTGAGGACAAAATCACTCATCTAGACTGAGGGTTGAGGAGCTGGGTTTGCTGCCTCTGCTAAGGGCAGGGATGAGAGGAAACAACCAGGCAATTCTTGCTCTTTCACTTTCAAGTGCTGGAGAAAGGCAAAGTGATAAAACATAGAAGCACTCAAGAGAACCTTATGTTTAACCCTCTCACAGGTGACTCCCACATTTTGCCTCTGGTCTTCGCAACCCAAGTAAATTGTCTTGATGGATTTCCTTGACTTTCACAGAAATTTCATCCATGTGAGAGTAAACATCTCACCAGAACGTGGTGAACGAGCCTTCGCAGAAGGCTTGCCTGATGACAATATTTGAAATGTCCCGGGTTACTATGCAAAGTTCTTGAATTGGGAATTGGGGACAGAATGATGGTGATTTAACCCAGCTGAAAACCCAACCACATTTTTCAGGGTTCTGAATCTTGCAAATGGTGACATCTTTTTACTTCTCCACTTCTTCAATCTGTCAGAGCAAATGCTTTCAGATTTGGGTTGTTTAGGTTTTTTCTTCAGTCTTCCTGCAAAGTGTTTTGCTGTTTAGCAGAGGGCTTCAGTGACAGTCATAGACTAACATGTTTTGAATATTGTTACTGTCTGCCTAGACAGAGTTTGACATGTACTTTGTTCATGTGACACATTAAAGATCAGATTCAAGCAGTACAGGTGGAAAAACAAAATAAAGGAAGGTAAATAGAAAAATTAGACAAATATTAAAATATCTTTTTAGAAACTATGAAAGAAGTAAAAAAAAATCTTCCTTCTGTTCTTCTATTGCAAATCCCAAATCCACTCTCCATTCAGAGGTATTTCTTGTTTTTATCAATTCAATCTCTCTCTATGCATCTTGAGAAGACTGCCAGGGGCTGTCAACATGTATCTAGTGCATCTTCCTCATGTAGCATCAACCAAAAATGTGAGTAGGTCAGAAAACATGTTTCCCTTTCATGAAATATTGTGCATTTTAGTCACTCCAGTTGTGAAATTGCTCAGACGCTCATGGTGGTATTACTATTATGTTGATAAAGTAAAAAAGTAAAATGCTTCCCACTGTCCTGGATCTCTCTCAGATGCTATCAGAGAAAGCTGATGGAAAGGAGGCAGTGCTGGTAGACTTCATGGCCAGCCTCTGCTCTGACTCTGTCTGCAACCCCAACTACTTTCCTAGAGCATAAGGAAAATTATCTACAGATCCAAATCTTAATCATCGTCTAACCACGTTCCAAACAAAAAGGAGATGTAGTCCCTCAGCTGTATTTCAGAAATTTCCTAGAAAACAGAAGTAGGGGATTGTTCCTCCAGTTCCATGGTGGTTGCCAGCAGAATACTAGCATGCCGTGCTACGCTCCTTTACTTTTAAGTTATTGATATGTATATAAAAGAGGTGTGCATAGGTAGCTAGACTGTACTGAAGACAAATTACATAAAAGAGCATTCTGAGAACATGACAAATTACACCCCAAAGGTGGGATTAGCTATAAGCACTGATGTCTTCAGGGTTTTCCAGGCGCTCTCTGCTATGAAAAGGAGAAATTGGCTTTTTCAGGTTGCTATTAATCTTGTCCTAAAGAAGACAACCAAAATATGTCATACGAATCCTGCCTTAAAAGTACTTATTCCTGTTGCCTTTATAAAGGAAAGACTTTATAAAAACATAATTTGCTTAGAAGTTGACAATTATCATGTACACATTAAATATAAGAACACATGAATCCTGCCTTTACGGTTTAGGAAACATCAGGCTGGGGGGCAGAGACACCAGCTCAGTGGTGGTAGCTGGAAATGTTTTGTTGCTTTCCCTTTCCTGCTATATCCCTTTCTCTGCGATTAAGTTGAAACTGAAAGCAACCAAGCTTTTCTACATGTCTTTGGAATGCTTATCCATGTCACCACTTGAATCGGCGCCATCACTTTCACTTGTCTCCATCTTATAATACATAAACAATCGGGGTACAGGATGGAGGGTGTTAACCTCTCACATGCACTCAAATTCAATTTTTTTCACACAATCCTTTAAAGGTAGTTGACTTTAAAAGAATCTAATGTCACTGGACTCAAAGTGTATGCTGGTTAATGATAGCAATTGGATCAAGGCCCAAAGCAAAGCAAAGCAAAGAAAAAGACTTTTCTGTGAAGAATGCAGGATGCGTCTTTTGGTTTTATCTTCTGCCACAACTTCATTCCGCTGCCTCCCAGTGAATACTGTATATACGCATATGCCTATGTTATAAAGAACCATTAAGAAGTCATTTGAGCTGTCTGGGTAATCCAATGTGAACAATGCATTCATGCTATTTTGTCTCATTTTCTTTTCAGAAGACATCAGACATGGTTTTTATCAAGTATACTGAGTGTTAAAAGAACAACAATAGAGCTGATTTCCTATAAGCTGACATATATTTAATACAAAGGGTTACTCATGCAACATCCCAAACTTGCTAAGTGGCAGATCATCCCTGTAACATTGTGGACTGGATGCAGGAATGAAAGGGATATTTCTTCTTAGTTCAGCAACTTCAAATTTAAGTATGTAGTTTACATTAATCAGCAAAGTCTCCTGTATAATTAGCAGAGAGAGACAGACACTCCAGGTAACTTCAACTTTTAAGTTTCTCTGAAGACCTGAGCTCTCTTCCAGAAATATTCATCCTTCTGCCTTGATGAGATGTACCTTAGATGAGTAACATAGACTAGATGTCTAATCTCTGGATGACTAACTTTCCAAAAGAAAAGATGTCTGTGAGGATTCAGGCTTGCCATTAGGTTATTTTTCCATTTACCTACCTGTCAGGGACACACCTGGCCTTTGCCAAGGTAGAAATGTTGACTATGTAGAGAATTTGGACATCTTAGGAACATGGGTTATGGCTGTAATATCCGGTAGGTATAACTGCTTCCACCTGAGGAACATAGGTTTTACTGCTATGGGGATTAGAAAAATAATAAAGTTCATATAAGGTTGAGACTCTGAACAAGTTTCCTTGGGGTTTTGCTGTGCCTTATGAAGAACAAGATTGCAACATACATTGTGCAAAATGCCTTCTCTGTACTAGAGCAATGTGGACATCACAAAGTCATTCTGCTATAAACTTTGTGCTATACTGAGAAATCATATACTCCAGAGGAATATGTGTATATATGTCCCCTCTCTATCAGTGTAGGTAGAAGTAAATGCATATACATGCATATACAGAGACACAAATGTGCATATTATCCACATATACAAATGTTGTTGTCTCATATCTTTTACAGTTAGAAAAGAACAGGCATGCCTTCAGGTATTTCAAGTTAATGATATGAAGCACCTCAGCTACACTATAACTGTTAAGCTGAATTTTGTTTTGCATTTTGATTATAAATTAGAAGAATGGTACATTAACTCTGTTTTGAGGATAAGATTAAAAAAGGCCCTGTTTATTAAGCTGCTACTGTGGTGAAATTTGCAGCATGCATTACATTTATAATTGACTTATTAAAACTTATACACTGCAAATTATAGTGATAGTACCCACAGGCTAAAAAATCATCAAAATATATAATGGCAATGTGAGAAGGTTTGTATCCACAAATGGGAATTTTTATCTGGTGTTCTCCTGTTCTAATGTTTTACTCACAGCTTTTGCAATATTCAAATGTGTAGCTGAAATGCTGCAAAGAGATATTGAAAGGGAAGCACAACAGAAAGATTCAGAAGAACACATTGGGTGATAACACAAAACAGAGCCAGTGTGAAGCAACATAAGATGGTATTTCAGGTAGCCTTTACTTCAAACTGAAAGGAAAGGTAAGGGAGTTGAATGAGCCATCTTTTACTCTAGGCTATGGATAATATAGACTAATCCCTCACACCTTGTCTTCATAAAAATGTGTCACTCTCTCCCTATCTACATTATTAGAACAGTGGAGATTAATGCAATAAAGATTGCAAAAAATTCAGAAATAAAGTCCATAAAAATAGCTGATTTCTTAATAAGATCTAATGAGGTGCTAATGACTGCCATAAAAATTTTTATTCTTCTAATATAAATATATATATAAAAATAAATATATATATATAAAAATATAAATAATAAAAAAGGCTCCCACAAAAGAGCAAACAAGGAGTGTGGTGATAAATCCCATTTTTTCCAAGCTTCAACTTGAATTCCTTTTAACATATTTAGGGGTAACACAATGCATTTTCCTAGTAATAGGAATTTAGTGCCCTAAGACACACAAAACTCCCCCACATAGCTGGCAGAAAAAACACAAGGACCTAAGCGAGACCCAAATCCTTCTGGAGGGGTGGCCAAAAGTCAGGCAGGACACCTTAACACACTGTTGAGGCAAATGAATCCTCCTTATTGACTGTGTTGATCCGGTCTCCATCGGCTATAAAGGGAACTTAGACACCTCGTTCAAATACAAACAGCCATATTACTAGACTATAGACATTGAAACTTAGCTTCCTCAATATGGGGCTGAATGCCACTTTATCAGAGTAAGCAACTAAAGATTAGTTGGCAAAAAGTGGATGAGCTGTATGCTACAGACAATGTCTAGAATCACAAAACTCAGAACTGAGTCAGGAACTGAACTGATTCCCACTCTTTTGACTGCTACAAATCCGCTCGCTTCTCTCATAATAGTTCAAGCACTGAGATTTAAAATACAGAGCGTCTTAGGCAACAAGTTACAAATGCATCTGACACAGGTGCATTTAGATTGAGCTTTTCAAAGCCACCTAAGATGGCTTGTCATGAAACTGCACATTCCTGCCTCTCACTTCCCTTCTACATTTTGAAAACTTTGCTTTTTTCTTCCTCAACTCAGAAAATAATCAGAAAGAAATACTGGAAAAGTTTCAGTAAGTTTCTTCCACTGTAGGATTTTGCGCAAGGTCTATCACAGAAATGTTTCGTGCTCTGAAATTTGACAGAGCGATTACAAGGCTTAGGTATTCTGGGCCTCTCAGTGCCAAGAACATATCCTGAAATTATGTGACATTCACTTCACTGAGATGCTTACTGAATGTCACTTCATGTGGCAAGTCAAGTAACAAAATGCTGAGATAGGTATGGACCAAATACATAAGTAAATACATTTTAGTTCTGTTGAATGATGGTTAACATTTCACTCCACATCTCACTTCCGAGTAAAAAGAAAATGGAAATCCAGCAAAATGTTTAACCATAAGGAACATCAATAAAGTAAGCTGGAATAAACACATAGAAGATGTATATTAGAAAACAAATAAAAGTGGTCAAGGCCAACTCTAGGGTCTAAGGGAGTCAGTTACCCAAAAATAGTAGCTGGCCCTAGTAGGGGACAGATGAAGTCTTGGAGTACTTTTTCCTTACTGATGTCTCCCTGAGTAGGACACGCTGGCTTCTGCCTGCTGCCCACTCAGTGAAAGCAGGCACCTGGCTGCTGGTGCTGCTGGGGCATGCACTGCAGGGGAGAGGTCCGCAGAGTGACTGTTTCTGCAGACCACTGCATACAACCCTATCCAGCAGTCACCCTTGAGGTCCTCACCTCCATTGCATCACAGAAACCAAAGTCTTAGGGCTCTGTTCCAGATAAATTGTTTTGCTTACATTTTTTAGGGCAATAAAATTCAGTTTTCTTAATGTTGTTGAAAAGGTGTGAGAGAATTATGAAGTCTATCCTCTTTACTGATTAACACCGCAAGACGTGCCTGTTTGCTCTCTAAGGCAGTATGTGTGTGGAGTTCACTGCAGCACTGTGTTAACACAATTTAATTCAAGACTGGCTGAGGCTTTGCACCTGTGAAGTAATGATTATGGAAGTACTGATGGTCATTGCAGCAATACATATGAATCATAGCACTCTGAGAGCCTGAGCCCGCAGCTGCGTCTAGTTTCTAGTCTGGAGCATGCTTTCTCAGCGGTCATTGTGAAGTTTTTTTTTGTGCTGCAAGAAAACACATTCAGGCAGGCACATCCTGCAAGGTGATCATGGGTAGACAAGCCATCCAAAAGCAGATGGAGCTAAAAAGTTTATGTAAAATCACAGAATCATAGAATGGGTTGGGTTGGAAAGGACCTTAAAGACTATCTAGTTCCAACCCCCCTGCCATGGGCAGGGACACCTCCCACTTAGACCAGGTTGTTCAAAGCCCCATCCAACCTGGCCTTGAACACTTCAAGATGCCTATACTTAGATGATTTCACCTGCGTAAGAGTTAGTAAAGTCTATAAGCAATGCAACTACATCAGGGACAGGAGACCAGCGTGGATCAGGTTCTGTGTTACAGAGATGAGGCCACCACTGAATTCCTTGTTACGGAACCGCACTTTGTTCATTAGCTCAGTGCTCATTCCAAATGATTTGCGATCTTCCGTGTCCTGGTAAATTGGGAAGAGGTCTGGATTAACTCTACAGCAGTAAGGCTGGTATTTCTCAGTTTAGGACCCAGACATTTTCAGTGCCATCTGAGTTATATGGAAATCCCATGTAGGCCCCATCTAGGTGCGTAATAGAGTTAATGAACAGCTGTGGCATGCCTAACTACAACCTTAGTGTGTAATCCTCCACTAAAAGTTTACTGCATAATGTGGCTCTGCAAATGTCTCTCAACATGATTCATCTTATTAAACATGTCTACAATACAAACATCTCTTCCTGAGCCATTCAGCCAGTCTCAGAATCAGCTTAGAGAAACTCTCATTTCTTAACTGCAATTTATTGATCCCTAAAACTACACCTAGACCGCAATGAATCACAGCTTAAAAGTTCCTTTTCCCTTCTATTACAAAGGAGATGGACCATGTCTAGGGTCCTGAAGGGCTCTAATAATAAAAACCACCTCTTCCATATTATTCACATTAAATTTATTGCTAGTTTCTTGCCATAAGTAAGTTTGGAACCAACCAGAACTTTTATGACCTACCGACAAATATCTTCTTTTAGCTTTATTTATTTATATATATTAAAAAGGTCAACATCACGGCCTCTGAGGTTCTGCCAAGAATGAGGAGCTGAAGAGTTGTGGCAGTGTCCTAGAGGATCCCTGCAAACAACTTGGTTTTCAGATGCTGCAGCAATGCTTATGAAGATCCACGTCCCTTATTGTCCAGCTTCCTCCATCCTCTTGTTATATTCCATGCTTAATGAGGGCTGAGACCTTCTCTGTTCTATGGACAGCGAGCAGGAACAGCAGGGGACAACTGTGGCTGATCACAGGAGTGGTCTGAAAAGTAAGAATCATCCTGCAGTATTTTTTACAGCTTGAGGTTTCCTGGGAGTCGGTGGATTCATGCCTCCTGAAATAAACATTGTATTTCAAGCAAGAAGTGCTAAATTTGCATAAACTGGAAATCCAGACCATCTCATCAGGAATGCACGTAGAAGCAATACTAAGCATTACTGCGAATCATTACATAGGAATGTGTAACACCAGTCTTGGCACAATCCTGCCCTGCAGACTGTGGCTGTATTTTTCACCTGCAGGAGATCTCATGGTTCTGAGTTATTTATATCAGGGTAATGAACACCATGAACTTTTAAATTTCCAGAACAGTGAATTGCTCAAAGCCTCTCCATTTGCTTCTTTATTGCCTATAGGGCTTATTCTTTGACCCTTGGCAGACTGAGATGGAGAGACATCTCGCATGAAGTCCTGTCCTGGTGTAAAAGGTTATAAACCCGCTGCCAGATTATATTAACAGAGGCTCTGCTGTGAGATTTGTAAAAAAAAAAAAAGTTGCTTTTGTAGTAAATTTGACTAACCACGGTAGGGAAACTCTACTACTCTTCGTAAATGAGGTAGTATGCAAAACTGATGACATTCATGCATCTTTCACTGACATTTATATTTATTATCTAACAAAAAACATGTGTGTACCAGGTTTATTTCACTTTAAATGGCAACTCTTTTGCAACTGAATTTGTATTAGACTACATGAATGCAGCAAAGTTAGTCATAAGTCATTTATCATGGTTGGTCTTGGAGGGATGTCCTGGTTTGAGGTAAAACAGCACCAGTTTTGTTTAGTAACTTTGCTTCTTAGCTGGGCATCTTCTAACTACTGACTTTAGCAGCATATTGTGCAGACAATATTTGCTCACTCAGAGTGATCAGACCGATGTTTATAGCTGATGCTCAGGCATGGGATGCGGAGCGGCTCTTGCTTATACTCATTGCTCTAACCCCCAAGGGCAGCTCACTCTGTTACGTGCCCCTTTGGAGGGTCGGAAGCGGAAAAGCGCAGTGGGGTCCCACCTGCGGGGAGGAGTGGACAGAACAGGTGACCCAAACTGACCAACAGGGTATGACCCTGCCATCTGCCTCATGCTCAGTGTAAAAGCTGAGGGATCAAAGGGTCAGCTCTCTTCCTTCAATGGCTGACATCTGAGGAGGACTCTGTCTGTTCGTCTGTTTTGATCCCAATCATGAAGCCAGATCTGGAATCCAGTTCCCGTCCGTCACTGAGTCCAGCCTGGGACTGCCCCAGTGACAATTGGTGATGTGATCATCATCCTGGGAGCTTGATGAAAGAAAGAAGTGTGAAAGAAAGTGATGAAAGAAAGAAGTGTGGCCAGCAGGTCAAGGGAGGTGATTCTGCCCCTCTACTCCGTTCTCGTGAGACCCCACCTGGAGTACTGCATCCAGCTGTGGAGTCCCCAACATAAGAAGGACATGGACCTGCTGGAGCAGGTCCAGAGGAGGCCAAGAAGGTCATGAGAGGGCTGGAGCACCCCTCCTATGAAGACAGGCTGAGAGAGTTGGGGCTGTTCAGCCTGGAGAAGAGAAGGCTCCGGGGAGATCTTATTGCGGCCTTCCAGTACCCAAACGGGGCCTACAGGAGAGCTGGGGAAGGACTTTTTACTAGGGCATGTAGTGATAGGACGAGGGGGAACGGCTTTAAGCTGGAAGACGGCAGGTTTAGATTAAACATTAAGAAGAAGTTTTTCACTCTAAGGGTGGTAAGGCACTGGAACAGGTTGCCCAGAGAGGTTGTTGAAGCACCGTCCCTGGAGGTGTTCAAGGCCAGGCTGGACGTGGCCTTGGGCAACCTGGTCTAGTGAGAGATGTCCCTGCCTATGGTAGGGGGGTTGGAACTCGATGATCTTCAAGGTCCCTTCCAACCTAAACCATTCTATGATTCTATGATTGATACGGTTTTGTATATATTTCATTATTTCCTTTTATTTTATTATTAATATTTCATTAAAGTAGTTCAGTTCCTTCTAAACTCATAAGTCTCTTTTTCTGTCTTCTGCCTCTCTCTTTGAAGAGGGTTAGAGGGGAGTATCTGTCGGTCCTATCTGGGGTCCCCCATGTCCCCAGTAGCCAATTTGGCCTAAACCACGAGAAGGGGTGAGCAAGGAAAATCATGAAAACTTGCATTGAATAACTTTCATGATTTCAAATGCTGCCTGATTTCTGTCTTTTCTGTTGCCATTTATATCACAGTATCACAACTATTCAACACATGAAATGTTAATCTTGACTGATTTAGGTGGTTGATTTTTTTCTCCTATTTTGTTTATTAAAAAAATTATCACAGAGAAAAAACACATTCAAAAAGAGCCACAAATAAAAGAAACATGAAAATATTTGCAGTTTCATTATTTCCTGGTGGGATCTTTGTTATGGACAGGTCTGGACAGAGTGAGTGAGAAGAAAAAAAATATTAAAAAATAGAAGTCCAAAAGACATCAAATGTTTTTTAATTGAGATTGGAAACATTCCAAGTTTGACTTTCAAAAAAGGCTTTGATTTACAGTAGTTCATGTTGGGTTCATGTTGTGCCTGCCAAAAATCCAAAGTAGATCAGAGCTTTTTTTGAAATAAACACAAGCCTAATCTGATGTAGGTATTTCAAAACTCCCACTGCTTTAGTTGTAACATCATCTGTTACTGAATGATTTATAAATCATCCCTCTACAGGCAAATTTCTACAAGGCTGAGGGTGATATATTTTAACTTTGGGACACAAGGACATGTTTACATTCCATATTGCAATAGGCTGACACCCTCCACTGTTTTTGAAAGTATTTGTGAAATGTATTATCCCTGGATTCCTGTATATTAGACAAAAACTGTACCTGGAGTACAAGGATATGAAGTATTGTTACTTCTTTGGCTTTCCGCTGAGTAGAAAGGAGACAAAAGGGCAGAATTGCTAATGAGCATTTTATTTTGCTCGATTTTCAACTGTACATGAATTCAGTTCCTTTCTAGAAGAAGAAGAAAAAAAAAACACCCACTTGTGCTTTCTTAGAAAAAAGTGTGTTCACAACCTGGATTTGTTTATAACAAAGTAGTTTACTAGGAGGGATTATTTCATGTTGGTGGAGCAGGACTTGTCTTGGCACAGTTTAGATAACTAAAAGCAACATGTTTCTTCTCATTTACTTTTGGGTAGATTCCCTTTGGAGTTGATCCTAAGACTGTCTATCTTGTAGAGGACAGTTCAGCCCACAATGACACTGGCAAGAGTGTTTACCCTCAGGAAATACCTATCTCTCTGCATTGATTAAAGACAAACCCCAGGTGATTACAAACAGTGGTATTTCTGAGGCAGTTTATTTCAGTAGAACCATAGAATCGTCTGGGTTGGAAGGGACCTTTAAGATCTTGAGTCCGACCATCAACACAACACTGCCAAAACCACTATTGAACCATGTCCCTCAACACCACATCTACCCGTCTTTTAAATACCTCCAGGGATGGTGATGCCACCACTTCCCTGGGCAGCCTGTTCCAATGCTTGACAATCCTTGCTGTGAAGAAATTTTTCCTAATATTCATCCTAAACCTCCCCTGGTGTAACTTGAGGCCGTTTCCTCTTGTCCTATCACCTGTTACTTGGGAGAAGAGGCCAACCCCCACCTCTCTCTAACCTCCTTTCAGGTAGTTGTAGAGAGTGATAAGGTCTCCCCTCAGCCTCCTTTTCTCCAGGGTAAACACCCCCAGTTCCCTCAGTCCCTCCTCATAAGACTTGTTCTCCAGACCCCTCACCAGCTCCGTTGCCTTTCTCTGGACACGCTCCAACACCTCAATGTCTTTCTTGTAGTGAGGGGCCCAAAACTGAACACAGCAGAAAACCAAATACTATTAGTTACATGTGGGACAGCTTTTGCCATCCCAATGGGAAATGCATGCCTTTTAAGTTGCAAGTCTGATTCAGAGGACAGAAGAGGGGATACCCTGAAATGATGATGAGGCCGTGAGTGCTGCCCAGTCTAGCACTTCGTCAGTGCTGGAGGCTGTGGACATGGTCTGGGACTGAGGGCATCAGCCAGAACTGAACTGGTCTGAATTATATAGCAGCTCGTCTGAAGAAAGTGCTGCAAAGACAAAATCCAAGTGTAGCAGTCATTCACATCTGCAAAAAGTTTTGAAGAAAAGCTTGCTCTTAAATTAAAAAGATAAAATAAAACAAGTACAGAAAAATGTGCAGGATATGGTGATGAAATAATTAGCAGGCTGAACTCTGGAATAACTTCACTGAAAATTCAGAAAAGATCAATATTGCTTTTTTTTCTCTCATCTTACCTTCATCTGTAAAAAACAATCCCTTTGATTTCTAAGTTTCAGTATTGAAATTCAAGCACTGATTCCTAACTTCATCATGACATGAGTACATATTTAGTCATTGTGGACATGCTCCCTGGACAACATGTTATGGTGTAAACATTTTGGCAAAAGAATAGAGATAGACTGACGTTTTACAGACACAAGTTATCATTTTGAGATTACAGGAAAAGCAGAACAGAAAAACAAAGTTTAACAAATTCTAAAAGTTTCATGAAAACATTTTAAATTTCAGCTTAAATGTTTCAATTCTACAAACTGAATCTTTTCTCTCCTTAGACGTACTTCCTTTCTGTCCACAAAAGCAAACTGTTTTGGTTCATATACTCTTTATACCAAGCTGAATGTGGTCACTAACATTTTATTTCTTTTCTCATTTGTCACATCAGAAGAACCAATCCGTTCCACAGTTTGATGGTGAGGACATATTATGCAGTTCTCCAAAAACATTACATAAATCAAATTTACAGTGCTACAAAATTCTCCTCAAATATGTGCTGGGGTCCACGAATTCACATTAACAAAACTGGGGGTTTGTCATGGCAATCCTGAAAGGTGACCTAATATGACCCTATGAAATGATGGCATCGTAGATTAGCAGTTAGAAAGTGGAATAGTGGTTTTCTTCTCAAAGCTCTAAAGACCATATTGTTAAAATAAGAACCTCACTTCATACTGCATTACCTGTTTATTTTCTTTCTTTGTCTCTATTTTCAGTAAAATATTTGTTTTAGCAAGCATTTGTCAGACAGACAGACTGAGAAATCAGGTGCCTTCTTACTGGAAAGTGTTAATCATTCATCCCCAAACAGCAAGATGAATTCAATAATCAAATACTGAGCTCCCTAGCATTAGTTTGCGTGAAGTGGTGGGGACACTAGGTTTTATTTTAATATGTTAATCTAATAAAATGGTGCAGTTTATTTTATATCTTAAGGGAGAGGTGCTCATATTATCTCAACTTTAGATGCATCCTCACTTGCCTGTACAGATCAGCATTCTGCTTTATCAGGGTGATGTTACTGGATGTGGCAATTTATAATTGGAAATGGCAGCCTGGAGATTTTCTAAAAGCTTTGGCTTTTTTCTGAATACTGTGGAATTTCATTAATTATTATTATTTTGACTATGAAAAGAGGATTTGCCCAAGGGCAGTTTTGAGGCTCCTTAAAGATTATTTTCCTCCACGGAAGGTTGCCAAGATTTCAAATTTCTCTGTGAAGAGACTTTTTTTTTTTTTTTGGTGGGAGGTGGCTGGAGTGAGCGTGAACATTTACAGCTTTGGGAAGGAGACCTCAAACATTGCTCATTCTCTTTGAGGCCATTTTATCTCCCTGGAGCGGGGGCAGCTGTCACACATTGTAGCCCACCAAACATCCTTTGCCAAGGCTGCTACTGCCTTTGCTTTTGGAGACCATGGGGAAGGAGCTGGCAGCACGTTTCCCTAAGCAAAGTATATTCAGTTCACAGCAGGGTGAGTCTAAGCAAGGTGGGATTCTTTCTAATCTGTCATATGCCAGAGCATATATTTCCTTCTCCAAAAAGTCCCTTCTGCAACACAGCCTGAGAGATAGGCGGAAAAAGGAAGTTTTCATATGAATACTGCAATCTGAAGCTGGGAATCAGAGTCCCAGAATCCGAGAGGTTGGCAGGCACCTCTGGAGATCAACCTACCCGACCCTCCTGCTCAAGCAGGACCACCCAGAGCCAGTTGCATGGGACCATGTCCAATCGGCTTTTGAATATCAACTAGGACGGAGACTTTACAATGCAAACCACCTTATAAAAATGGATGTTATAATTAAGGAAGGTACTGGAAAATAGATCTATTTTTCCTAGGTTGAGGAGGAAAAGTGGTAAAGGAAGAGCAGGTAAAATCTTCTGCAATGAGAGGAAACAAAATGAGAAACTGCATTGCAATATTTTATCAAAAACTGAAAATTTCCATAAACTTTTAAAAAGGTAGATAGATTTCTCCTGTCCACTAGATTTTTTTCCTCACCAAAGAGATTCTTATGGAGCAACTCTTTTCTTTCATCCTCTTCCCACCGCACACATGCAGAGCAAACAGGACCATGACCCTTTTATATTGTAAGCCCTTCAAACAACTCCCAGCAAAATGAGCAAAACAGAAAGAAGACCATCCCAGGGCTGCGAGTGACTCATCTGCGTAAAGCAGACAAGTCCTTGTGATGAGTCACTTTCTTTTGATGCAAGTTTAAAAGTAATTAAATAAAAGGTGAGGATACAGCATTTTAAAGCTCCTTCCACTGCAGTAGTTAGATAAAAGCAACATCAGCTTTAATTCTGAAGCCTCAAGGTGTAAGGCTGGGGGGACAACATTGTTTCTTGCCATGGTGGGAGGTCTTCACCTTCATATCAGCTCCTGCTGGAGATCAAACATCCATGCTCGAGAAAGGCTCTGTGTACACTGCTGTAATCAATGCTCCACACCAAACAGCTGCAAATTGAATGAGGTGCAGACTCCACTCCAGCTACTCAGCACCGTAATAAAGAGTTAATAAGGATAGAAACACCTCTGAGTGTTATGAAGGGAAAAATCTGACAAAAAAGGATTACTAAAATAATCCAAAATTACCCATCTATGCATAAAACCGCCCATTTCTCTTTCCTCTGTCATCATAGAATCATAAAATAGTCTAGGTTGGAAGGGACCTTTAAGACCATCCAACCGTTAAACAGGAACTGCCATGTCCACCTCTAAACTATGTCCCTAATATAACTGACCTTTTAAAACTGTCTGAGAAAACTGCTTTTTCTTCTCTTTTAGGATAGAAAGGACTGAAGCAGGGAGATGATATCCATGGAAAACGTGTAATTTTCTAAAGTATAAAAGAGGAATATCAGAAGAGGTCTCTCTTACTCAAAGCTTCAGATCTACAACTTTGCATCCCTGTTTAGCCAGGATTTGTGGGCCAAAGCCTAGGTTTCAGACACCCAATTTGCTTTCATCCTCAGCTATTTTCTGTGGATTCATGAGGAGGTGTCCAAGATCAGAGGTACACACAAAGCAGAGGGACAGCTGATGTCTACCTCCCTATCAGCTAGCAGGAAAGTACATGGTTTTATAACAAATCCACATCTTGAGTTCTTAGAAATGACATCAAGGGACAAATGTGGCCCTTAAATGGAATTAAAATACTTCAGCATCTGTACTTAATCACTTCTTCGGCTATAACCAGTGAGAAAGTCTGTATCCTGAAGGGAGAGTCTGCTCCTATCTTATTCTTTATTTTTTCTGTTTCCGCATTCTTCTTTCTCCTCTAATTTTCCTCTTTTCTCTCTGTGATTTCTCTAGTCTTGCACCCGTGTTTCTTTCCTTGCAACAGTTCCTAACTCATAGACTCACCGTCGTCTCCCTGCTGAAACGACCATCAGCAGAAGAGATTTAGGGTATACACAGAAATTTGAACACATCTGAATATCTTTTTATTTTGTTTTTGTTTGACTTCAAAGTGAAAAAAAACAGAAAATCTGGCACAGAAGACCGTAACTTATAGCTGCTAATATTTTTATCACAGAAACAAAATAAAAAATGCAAGGACCTGCATATCATACTATATGGCATATACCATGGTACATAAAGACAATGTGACTTGCCATTAGGACCATTGCTCAACAGATAATGCAAAAAGACTTAATCTCTAGCAGTAAATAACATCTGGGAGGTTATCTGATCCTAAATCCAACTGTCACAATCTGACTGTATTCATGCTATTCAGCTCACTCACCCTTCAAAACAGGGTGGCCACATGCACACATGGGCGGCCTCTGGACTGAGTTGCATCTAATATACAATAACATTTACATGGAGGTATGAGGGTATAATTCCAGGCATCTGTGCCCAGCTTTTAAGCCAGTTGTGTCTTGGATGACCAAGTAGTTTGGTGGATTTGGCATTCAGACTCTTTATGTTTCATTGTTTTCCAATTTTCTCTGTTCTTGAGACACCTTAGAGACCAGGTGAGCCAAAGGGGTAAAAAGGAGGAAAGGCTACTGTGGTGGTTGTTTCCTGGAAAAATTATTGAAGTGGCATTTGAGCTATGACTAATTTATTTAGTATTCAGAATTTAGTGAATTCTTTTGTCACATCACCCATCATAAATAAAAGGAAAAAGATAGAAACCTGTTTGATGCCTCAGGCATGTTTTAGTTTGGTGTTCAGGTCAGTTCATTTCAATGCTTAATTTTTAATGGTTCATTTAACATAACTGTTTAGACTAGAAAATATTTTCATATAAAACTTGTTTTTTGGGGTCAGTTGCTGTCACCTCAAAACATTTTAAGTCTCAGATGACAGATTAAACATCAGTTAGAAAAGATGGTCTCGTTGTTTGGGCACTTGAATGGGACTCAGCAGACTCAAGCTGAATTTCAATCTCTGCTACCGATTCTTTATATGACCTTGGGTAAAACATTTAGGCTGCATCTCCAAAGCTTTTTGAGTACAAAGAGTTTTGCTCACACAATCGCTCACACAGTTTTCATGTTTGCCACTCAGTATCCTTCCCACGAAAGAAGGAAATTATAGCTTTCTACTACTCACAGAAATGAAACCCAGCAGTGCCTAAGGTACCCCAAATCCTGCACTGTTAGAGCGTATAGGAGCTTCTACTTAAAAATTGTTGTCTGATAGACAACATGTTTTTAAACCAAAGACGATGTTATGGTGTGAGACAGCTGTTACTCACCTCTAAACCATAAATAAGAAACAAGTCTTCCAGTGCTGATGTGCAATTTCTAAATTTTCCCTAACTTTTGCCACCAGTTTTTTGTTTCTTGCAGAAACAGAACTGCAAGAAAGAAAGCATGCATAAACCAGCACATTTTCAAGCCCTCTGATGATCTTTTGTCTCTATTTTCTTCTTCCTTCCTGCTGGGTCATCTTTCTCTGCTGAGGTCCCTTGCACACCTCCAAAAGGTAATCCCTTTGCATACTTTCCTCAGAATGTGATACAAGTTCATCAGATGTACGGCAACCCTTGAGTCATTAGACTGACCTCTTTCACAAAGGAGGCAAGAAAATTCTTAATTCAATAGGAATAGGAATCTGTCATCTTTTCCTTGAAGACAAGTCCTTAAAAGGGTTTTCATAATCCCAAGTATTAGCTACATAGCAGTTGCCCTCTGGATGCCAGGTTCTCCTTCCAGACCCTACTTCTCAGCCACCCAAAAGAGGAGCTTATTCTGCTATGGGTGCAATATTAAGTCAGTATCAGAAATGGCTGGGAGTAAAAATACATTTATTGGTGTGGAAAGGAAGGGTGCATACCAGATGAACAACATTTACTAAGACTTTGCTGATTTACCTGAAGTGAGAATCTTTGTATGTTGCTGCTTGCCCAATCAGGACTATTTTATTAGCAGTCATCAAAATTCAAACAGGTAGTAGTGGCCCTAAGAGCTTCAGTACTCAAGTCACAAGTAGTTTATTTGTCTGAATAGATCCATTAAAATGTCCTCCTCTGCTGCCTTTTGTCCACACTCCCCTATAACTTTCTTTCTCCACAAATAGTTGTACTACAGAGATAATTTCCATTAGTAACTTTGTAACTGTCTAAGGCCACTGTTTACAGGAGGGACGCAATTGAATATTTTGTTAAGTTTTGCCCAAGGTCATTAAGAAATTATTGTTTAAATACTTCTTTCATATAATAAACTGTCGATGATTTCACTGAACTCAGGATATTTTCATCTTCACAACTTTCATAGCATCATAGAATCATCTAGGTTGGAAAGGACCTTTAAGATCTCGAGTCCAACCATCAACATAATACTGCCAAAACCGCTACTGAACCATGTACTTCAGCACCACATCTACACATCTTTTAAATACCTCCTTCCCTGGGCAGCCTGTTCCAATGCTTGATAACTCTTTCAGTGAAGAAATTTTTCCTAATATCCATCCTAAACCTCCCCTGGTGTAACTTGAGGTCATTTCCTCTTGTCCTATCACCTGTTACTTGGGAGAAGAGGCCAACCTCCACCTCTCTCCAACCTCCTTTCAGGTAGCTGTAGAGACCGATAAGGTCTCCCCTCAGCCTCCTTTTCTCCAGGCTGAACACCCCCAGTTCCCTCAGTCCCTCCTCATAAGACTTGTTCTCCAGACCCCTCACCAGCTTTGTTGCCCTTCTCTGGACGTGTTCCAGCCCCTCAATGTCTTTCTTGTAGTGAGGGGCCCAAAACTGAACACAGCACTCGAGGTGGGGCCTCACCAGTGATGAGTACAATGGGACAATCAGACCAGGATGCTGTTGGCCTTCACTCACCTGGGCACACTGCTGGCTCATATCCAGCCGGCTGTCAACCAACACCCCCAGGTCCTTTTCCACCAGGCAGCTTTCCAGCCACTCTTCCACCAAGCTGTAGCATTGCATGGGCTTGTTGTGACCCAAGTACAGGATCCAGCACCTGGCCTTGTTGAACATGATACCATTGGCCTCGGCCCATAGAGCCAACCTGTCCAGATCCCTCTGTAGAGCCTTCCTACCCTCAAGCAGATCAACACTCCTTGTCCAACTTAGTGTCATCTGCAAACTTACTGAGGGTGCACTCGATTCCCTCGTCCAGGTCATTGATAAAGATGTTAAACAGAACAGGCCCCAGTACTGAGCCCTGGGGAACACCACTTGTGACTGGTCGTTAACTGGATTGAACTCCATTCACCACCACTCTTTGGGCCTGGCCATCCAGTCTGTTTTTTACCCAGCAAAGGGTATGCCTGTCCAAGCCATGAGCAGCCAGTTTCTCCAGGAGAATGCTGTGGGAAACGGTGTTGAAGGGTTTACTAAAGTCCAGGTAAACAACATCCACAACTTTTCCCTCATCCACTAAGTGGGTCACCTTGTCATAGAAGATCAGGTTAGTAAAGCAGGACCTGCCTTTCATGAACCCATGCTGACTGGGCCTGATCACCTGGTTGTCCTGTATGTGCCATTTGATGGCACTCAAGATGATCTGCTCCATAACCTTCTCTGGCACTGAGGTCAGACTGACAGGCCTGTAGTTCCCCGGGTCCTCTCTCCGGCCCTTCTTGTAGATGAGCATCACATTTGCTAACCTCCAGTCAACTGAGACCTCCCCAGTTAGCCAGGACTGCTGATAAATGATGGAAAGTGTCTTGGTGAGCACTTCTGCCAGCTCCCTCAGTACCCTCAGGTGGATCCCATCCAGCCCCATAGACTTGTGTCTAAGTGCTGTAGCAGGTCAAAACAAACCCACGCATGCAATATTACTTCTGCTTAGAGTGTCTCTGCAAATAACTGAAGCAAACAATATATTAAAACAAGGATTATAGTGACTACAAAGAGTATAATTTATTAGTGGAAAATTATATTCCTGTTTTCAATTATTCTCTGCTTTTCAGACCAAAAGCAGAGGCCTGCCTTTGAATAGGAATGGAAATATATAGCTAATTGCTACTGAGTATATTGTGAAGTCAGATTTGTACCCAAACCCACACCTGGAGGAAGAAAATCCATCAGAGGTTACACTTGCAGTGGCAGGTTTTACAGGGCTGCGGTCTGGGCTCACCTTTAAAGCGGCTGACCTGGTTACTGACATCATCACACTTAAACATTAAAAAATCACTAGAAATCATAGCGTTTAACATATTTTCCTCAAAATTTAAGAGCGTTTTGGATTCAGATTTTCATGCTTCTTTTGCCTAGCCTCATGAATGTCAAATGTTTTTTAAAAACAGAAAAGGTGAGATTTCTCATACAAAGTGTATATCTCTAGGAACAGTTATCCAAATAAAACGACTCCCAAATATTGTGAGGTCATGACATTGCTGTGAAATATTGGAATATTTCATAAAATTTTTATGTGATCCTGCAGCTGGGGGAGATCATATTAATTAGAGGAGAAGACTTGGAATCCAGGTTTTATTTTCTGCCCTCTCAGAAAACAGTACTTTTACCTGTTTGCCCTCACTTCTCCCGTCTGTGAAATGGAGATAATACCACTCTTTTGTGTAGGAATTGCAAGGCCAGACCTTGGTTTAGCAGCAAGGATTTCGGGCTTCACTCATGAGAGCTGAGTTCTGCTTGTTTATAATTCCACCACCTACATGATAACAGCCTTTGTTAATCCTCCCATATTTCTTTTTTTCTGTCAACTTTGCCTATCTTATCCAAGCAGATTGTGCATTTTTGAGGACAGGGTTTTGCTTTAATGCCATATTTGTGCAAGACCTAACAAAAGGAGACTTCTGTTACACACCTACTGCTATTCCCAGTGTTTGCAAAGTGGTTTAAAACCCTGTGAGGAGAAGTGATCGATACGATACAAGGCGTTAGCGCTGTAGAGAGATCCATACTTTGCTATATACAAATAGGTTGATTTCACTGCCTTAAAAGGGAGTCATGAGCCTGCTCAAAAATGCTGCGCACAAAGCTGTTTATTGATGCAGTGAGATAGCTCAAGTTAGCTCCCAAATTTGAAAAATCCAGATTTAAGCATAAAATGCAAAAACGCTTGTTTTGAGGAGGGCTTATTAGACACTCACAGCACGTGAGATAGGCATTTTCTTCCCCGAACAGCCTTCTCTGGCGTTAGTAATATCAGAGCAAGCAGATGATCCTTTCAGACACAAGCTCAGCCTGCTTTTTGCCAGAGCATCACTCTGCTTGTTTGCTTCCTTCCAAAAGCGAGTCCGCGGCGTTCTCCCATCCTGAGTACTCTGCGTTGATTACACAGGAGTTGGTATCCGGCAAATCACCTGACAAAGAGTACGATGGCTTTTTAGCATCAAGGCTTCCCACAGGAGACATTATACCTTCAAGGGGGAGAGGCAGAAGGGGAAGGGGGGGAGCAGGGGAGGGAGGATGGATGCATAGTGGCAAGGCACCCAGGATGTCACTTACAGTCGGTTGGCCGCAGTCGTCAGGGTTCACTTCCATTAAGCTTTGTGTCAGTTCGGAAACTTTACACATGAGGCTGTGTGAAGCATTCTGCCACTGCTGACTGCCCGGGGCTAGCCCACAGTACCTATCTTGTCACTGGTTTTCCAGAAAATCTCTCTGAGAATTAGTTGCATATGTTGGCCAAGCTAACCATAGGAGGCAAGGTTTTGTCTGTTGTATGTTAGCTTGGGACTGGATGATGATGATGATGATCATCATCATCATCATAATCATTATGATTATTATAATTATTATCATTATTGTCATTATTTGGTTTGGGGTGGGTTTTTTGCAAGGAGTGGGTCTTGGTTTGGGATTTTAAGAAAGGAGGGGGATAGCCATAAATTATTGCAAAGCATAACTGAATATTTAGTACCATGAGAAGAAAGGAATGATGGTAACGAGGTGAGTTCTCATATCACAAAGAAAAGCTTCCTCTGCGGGCTTTTAACTAAGGTTGTAAAAGAAGCATCAAAAGTGATTATAAGAATGTGATGGGAGCTGTTCTGAGTCTGTATTTCATCTACCCTAAAAATGCAGAGATTATGATAAAGAACAACTCCAATAAATTTAGCTTGCATTCAGAGGGGAAGAGAGTAATTGCCATATTATTGCTGGGTATGGAGCTAAGGAACTATAACTAATTTTAAAAAAATCTATATACCACTGCAATATTTGATCACTCAGGAACAATTACACAACGGCTGTATGTGGACCAAAGTTTAGAATTTTTTCTCTAGGAAATTTTAATGTTGCTTCTTCACTGGTTATCTCTCATTTTCTTTCTAGTGTTACGTTAGAAAGGAATGTACTTTTATTATAAGTCTCATGTTTCCACGTTGTGATGGGGGAATAGTGATTGAGATAGACTTTTCTAGACACTGTCCAAATACTAAGAAACAATCCTTGCTGTGAAAAATATGCTCATACTCTTTGCAGAAATAGAGCCTGGGGATGCCAAACTGAGCTTTAAGCAATGTCCAAGCGTTGAGATCTGTGGTCACACTAAACACCAGCCATCTCCCCACTGCTTTTGCTTTGCTTATTCCTTTGGTAATACAAAAGTTGGGAGAAAGATAGGAGGAAGACAGGAATATATATGTACATTTAGAACAGAAACCTGGGACCTAGAAGTGCCGAATTTGAGTTCGAGAGCTGGCCCAGACAAGAAGAGCAAATGCATGTATGCATAATAAAAAAGATATTTATCTCTCAGTGGATCACAGGAATTTAAGTACATGCCTGAGCTCTTTGCAGAAAGGAGGTCTGACACTGGCTCACTCCATGCCTCTAAATAAATATGTCTCTGATCTACACTTCTTCATTTTCCTTGGCTGATAATAACCAGTTAATATTTATGGATCACGCTGAAAACAATTTTTACTCTGATTATAAACCTTAGGGTGCAAACTTTGTTTCCATCTCTGATCTCTGCCTTACATCTCACCAGTCAGGCTGCTTGTGCTTAGCAAGTGAATAATGAATAATGAGGCTGGCAAAAACAAAGTCAAACCTTTTTTTTTTTTTTTTTTTGTAATATCACAATTTCGTAAGCCAATTCCCTGCTCCTAGGAAACATTTCTGTTGCTCTTCTCAGAAAAGCAAACATGTTGGGTTTTTTTTGTTTTAAGTTGCTCTTTTAGGTTTCATATCCCAGGTCTCTTCATTTTCCCTTCCTCAGGCTTCCTTTTTGAGTTGCAAAAAAGGAAAAAGGGCAGGAAAGGAAAAGAGAGAAGACGAAAGCTGATAATTTGCCAGCCAAATGTTTTCAAAACATAACATTTATACACTGAACGTAACTTTTCTTCTTCTTCTAGTCCTAACATAGCTTCTTTAAACTGCCAGGTAGAGTAATTGCTCAAAAGCCAATACCTTCATTTGTTTTGTTTAGCAGTAGAGTATAGACACCCATCTGCAGACACTAAAATATGTGTCTGGTGGGAATGATGTCCTGCTACTGATGCTACTGCACTCAGGGGTGGGCAGTGAGGAGGAGGAGACCCAGCAGTGCTCTGATATGGAGCTGGCTCCACGCTCCATCTGCCTCTCTCTCCCTTTCTTGCTCACTAAAGCACTGAAGGAACCACAATAAATCTAGGGGCAGTACCTTGATACCTTGACTGTGATTCAGGCTTGTGGTGTTTCTTTCTTCATGCTAGGGGCAGCCCTTCCTCTAGGTTTGCACAATGAATAATAGAGTGGGTGTCTTCGGGTGGTACTCCTCTGACCTCATGGTCTTTAAGGTTATAGTTATACTCGCAAATAAAGTGGGCTAGGGACTGCTCTCTTGGGTCCTGCTGGGAAGGTTTGGCTCACATCCCTGCATACAACCCAACTCAGCCTCCAATATAGGTCAGCTGCCTCCAGTCTGCCTTTTGGGAATGGTCCCTACTCTGTGCTAACCTTGGCCTGTGCCCTGACTGTGCTGAGAACTTCACGGTGTGGATGATCAGACAGGAAGCCCGTGCCCTCACCTTGTTTATACAATAAATCATAGCCTAAGAGTCTACTGAAGATTGTCTCCATGGTGAAGGAGGAGAACAGATCTCTCCAACGTGGGGTTCATTCCTCCTGTTTTTAGATTGGTGTTTTAGGATGGGATTGTCTGAGGTAAAATATCCTGATCCCCCTCTGACAGCACCTTATTGCTAGGCTTTGTGTCTAATATGGACACTGCTTCCTCTCTGTAATCAGTGGAGGGAAATAGGGGAAAAATCTCCCAAGATTGATTGAATCAATCTTAAGACAAAAATATTAGGTTATAAGGACTGAGTTACTTTCTGAAAGTTTATTTCTCCCTATTAAAGAGGGGGATTCTTAAGTGCTCAACTTTCAAACAAGTGAAGTTTGGAAGATGGATCCCAGCTGTTAAGAGCTGTTTTAATGTCATTGCTAAAGAAACAGGACTGTTCAATCATTTCTACAGACACAGAGGTAGAAATTATCATAAGGAGACATCCAGCAAGTGACATTTAAGCTCTCTATAATCAACAAGGAGAAAGAGGCACTCCTAGGGTATGTTTTTAACCCTGCAGAAGATATTTGAGACATGTCAGATGAGTTATCCTCTAGAATTGCCACTTTTTTTCCTTCATTTAACTAATGGTCAAGAAAGCCGAGGGTGACTGGATCACCTCTGCTCAAGTATAAGGCTTTACTTTTTGGATGCCTGATATCGGGTGAAATGAATCTTGCCCAGAAAATCTGTTCTATCCCAAGAAGTTTACTATAGCATCGCAAATTTTTGTAATCAGGTAGTGCTTGAGTACAAACTACACAGAATATGTGTATAATCAGAACAAAAAAGACTTCTCTAACTCATTTGATTGAAAAGATCAAACATTTACAAATATCTCACCCTGTTTTGAACTGCAAATCCTGGGGAATGGCTGAACTTTACAGAAGACCGTGAATCAGTATGTGAATGTCTGTTATTCTCTACTTTCCTCTGGGATTGTGCCATTGCATGTCTAAATGAAAGATCATTTCTTTTGAGGAAAGTGTCAAGCTGCACTGAAATTTTCTGACATAAAAAAAAATCCAGGGAAAATCTAAAATAGGGGATAAACCCAGGTGGGGTTTTGTTTCCTTATGTCTCAAATACCTACTGTATCTCAGAGAAGAAGAATGGAGACATGCAGACAAAGTCTAGATGTTAGATAAATGGAGATCCGCTATGAAAAACAGTCCAAGCATGGAGTCTATCAGTCTCAGAAATGCTGAGAAAGATGTCAGAGGCACAGATACATATCTGAATCTTGTTATCACAGAATCACAGAATGGTCAGGGTTGGAAGGGACCTCTGGAGATCATCTAATACAATCCCCCTGCCAGAGCAGGGTCACCTACAGCAGGTAGCATGTCATCCAGGTTGCTTTTGAATGTCTCCAGAGCCGGAGGCTCCACAACCTCTCTGGGCAGCCTGTGCCACTGCTCTGCCACCCTCAAAGGAAAGAGGTTCCTCCTCATGTTAAGATGGAACTTCCTATGTTCAAGTTTGTGCCCATTACCTCTTGTCCTGTCACTGGGCACCACTGAAAAGAGATTGGTCCCATCCAATGTATGTTGGTGGGACATTATAAACATTGATGAAAGAATTCAAGGAGGACCCCCCTTTCATTTCTCTCTTTATTTCCCGCTGAGGAGCTAAAAAGGTTCCTTGTTCTGTGCGCCTAGTACAGATCAAATACACAGGTCCAGGAGTTGTCAATTATCACTAATGCACATCCACTTCTAGAAACTAACAACTTTCATAGGTACATTTACTCTTCCTTATGGTGGAGGGGATAAAAAGCCTCCAGTCCCAGCCCACAAAGATACAGGTTCATGTGAGCAGAAGGCTCTTGCTGATAAGATCTCTATGGTTACGAGCCAGCTGGGAGATAAGGTTTCTGGAGATATTTAGAAGGGTCTTACTAAGATGGATATTTCAGCCTCGACTACAATTTCAATCTGTCATCACTATTTCTTTGCTAGGAAAGTGTACTTTTTTAATAAGCGTGTTCAACTTCCATCATAGAGAAGGGAGGTGGCAAAACTCCCTTGGGGTTACAATGGGTCTGGTCACTGTGAGTCAAAATGGTAAATCTTTGGGCACTTGGGAGAAGTTCACTGACTTTTACTCCATACAAGAGATCCAAGGTATTGTGCAGCTATAGATACAGATACTGTACCCTTCTGCGTCATATGTGGTGAGAAACAGATTCCCCCAGGTAGATCTGTTAAGCAGCACGTACTGACAGACTGATTCATGTTTTAAATCCCATCTTTGTCTTCTCCACCATGGTACCTTTATAGGTATATCAAATACTTGCTCCCTGGTGCCGCAGCCTTTCTCCTGGAGCCTGCTTCGTGCTAAACACGGATGGATAGCCATTTCTAAGGTAGCCATAGTCCATTTTCAGAGGATTCCTCCACAAGCTAGGCCAAATAATAGGCTGCTGCAGAGGTTAATTAGAAGAGGGAAGTCACGAGTAAGACAGCAGCACCTGGGAAATGGTGAGCAGTGCAACAGCCTTTGGGGCCACACCCTACACCAAAAGTATGAATTAAAAAAGGCTGCAAGGAAAGAGGACAGCAGTGTTTTTTCAGAAGTCACTTGGAAGGTAAGCCATGGTGAATCTCCAGGGGATGGCAGACAGACCATGCAGCCCCGCTGAAAAAAAAATCAAAACCACAATGCTGCCTTATTCTAGGTTATGGGAAAGGTTAACGTTGTTTATTTTTGTCTTTCTTTGGAAACCAAGGCTCACAAATGTTTTGTTAATTGCATTGAGAACACTTGGGAAATAACAGAACTATCCCAGTCCTTTGGAGAGGAAAACAGCAGGAGTGACCTCAGTGGATCTAGTTTTGAGCTACTCATTTGTCAATAATTAGCTTTAAGTAAAACTAGAGTAAATTTTCTTAGGAAGAGTGAGGGTATTTTTAATCCTTTTTTTCAATGGGGCTGGCTGATTTTTTTTTTTTTTTTTTTTTTTCAGTCTTATATGACAACAAGTAATTATTCAATTTGGGGCTTTTATGGTTTATATTTTCAAAATGTATGAACAACACCAGAATGCTGTGACAGGGTCATCTCAGCCTTCTTTGTTAAATCAGAAGAGATCAATAAAATTGCTAAAAGTAATGGGTAGGTTTTGAAAAGCCCAAGAGGGACTTAGTTTTCTCACTTTCATAGCTTTAATGGGAATTGGAAACCTAATTGCTATTTGTGCCTTAAAACTCTCTCCCAATTATAACAAAAAAGATGATCACTGGAAACAAGATTGAGGGCTAGTGGACACCTGTATTACTTCTTGATGTGCTGCATCTGTCACTCTTATGGGTTTCGTGTGACATGAGTATTGTCCGTTAACAAAAATATTATTTCTGTGCTCTTTATGGAAAATCTGTTCTTAGATCCTAAGGAAGAGGTTTAATTTGAAGTATAAACACGGAGTTATGCTTGGGCTAAGGCTGTTATAATTAAGCACTGACTGTATTTCTCCCTTATTTGGGGCCTCTGAGCATTATTGCATGCATTCAAGTGATTTTGTAGGGGGAAAAAAAAAGCCACAAATAAAGACCTATGATTTCTGGATTCTGTTCCTGGCCTAGGCAGGTGACACAGACCAAAATAATTCTCTATAAAATGAAGTGCTACTGATCTCCTTTGTAAAACACTTTGCGATTTTTTGAGGATCAGCAGTAAACAAGAATATCATTACATTGTAAGGCAACGTGCTGAATCAACACACCCAAGTACGAAAGCAGAGGCTCACTCATTGAAACTCTAAGTGCTCTTTAACAATTGGGAATAATTGCTATAATAAATAACTCCCTGCTGTGTTCCTATTATCCACTCCTTTCATCAATGTTTGAGTGAGGTAGGGATTGCAAGCAGTTTATTTCCTAAAGGGAGAGATCAGAAAGGTTTTAAGTTGTTGGAGGTGTCATTGAGGCTCTAGCAAAATAAGGGCTGAGGTTAGGAAAACCTACAGATGCAGTCAAGTTTCAGATTGCAGAGGTATTTTACTCTTCTTTCAGAAAAGCAGCTGGATACTGTATATTACACACGCTCATGTACAAAGAAAAAGGTATGGAAATTAACTTTCTCTCTGGCTATGATAAACTACCAAGGGAAATTCGTAGCGAATCTGTCTACTATAGTTAGTCCTGCAACAGAGCTATTACAGAAAAATAAATAGTGGCATTGGTCAAAAGGCTGTCAAGATGCTTTCAAGTTGGCTAAACAGACACTTATATCCTCCAGGGTTTTAGTGCACTTTGTCCCGTCCCTGCCAATCTGTTAAACTACTGATGCTTCACTGTATGAGGTCAGGAGTGGTGATTTCTCACATAATGCCAAATAGTCCAGAAAAGCCTGTAGCATTTGCATCGAAAATGCTTCCTAAAGAGGAAAAGGACTACACACAGATGAGGTGAAAGGAGGCAGTGAGGAGGAACTCACAGAGTCTGCGTGCAAAGGCACTGAACTTCACTGTCTCTCCACTGCAGTAAAAGCTCAGCAAAAAACATGGCCCACTTGACAGAAATGTTTTCGAGGCTCGGTAAGTGGATCTTAGCAACATTGATTTTAATCATCAGCATTTCAAACTGCTTTTTGGGGGACAAAAAACATAAAATTAAATTAAACAGATACTGGAGAATCACCATGTGTTACGGTCTGAAACATCCTGGTGTAAAACCACACTGCCATCACAGATTTTATATATGTATGAATTTCATAGAATGGTTTAGGTTGGAAGGGACCTTAAAGATCATCCAGTTCCAACCCCCCTGCCATAGGCAGGGACACCTCCCACCAGACCAGGTTGCTCCAAGCCCCGTCCTGCCTGGCCTTGAACACCTCCAGGGATGGGGCAGCCACAGCTTCTCTGGGCAACCTGGGCCAGCATCTTGCCACCCTCAGAGTGAAAAATTTCTTCCTAATATCTATTCTAAGTCTCCCCTCTTCCAGTTTGAAGCCATTCCCCCTCATCCTCTCACTACATGCCCTTGTAAAAAGTCCCTCCCCAGCTTGCAGTATTTCCTGTATCTCTTGTACTTTTGAATTATCCACTTGCCAAAAGGCTGAAAACTATTTTTTCCCTCCACACAGTGACCGCAGCCTACACCGTTCAACCCTGAAACCATCGCCTTGTGGGATACCACTGCCGATGGGGATATGCCGAGTGCAGCTGCTACAGTGCGACTCTGGATCTGCATCTTCCCCTGGACACTTGACTATTCACCTCCACACAGGAGGCTCTGCTGCTGCCACACATATTCCTGGTGTGAAGATTTACATCCTAGACACACATATGTCAAGCTCAGACTACCAGAATAATTTCAAAAAAGCCATCCCAAGTGCATGAAACGCTGCCTGACAAAGTGCTAGAAACTCCTGGAACTGAAGGTGGCTGGGGAAATAGCATCTGGCAAGCCCTAAATCCAGGGGCTTTTCTGGGCAACCTGTTTCAGAGTCTTACCACCTCATAGTGAAAATATTCTTCCTGATATCTAATCTAAATCTCCCATCTTCTAGTTTAAAACCATTACCCCTCATTCTTTCATTTTTTGTTTGCCGCATTGAACCATCAATGGTGGATTCAGCTGTCCAGAATTATGACCACACATCCTTAAAACTTGAGAAAAATAAGGTCCCAGAGCCAACAGCCAAGGCTTCTGTGAAGAGGTGTAAGGACTGAACATAAGAACTACGTCTGTTCTCACAAACTGAAGCTTGGGCATTAAACCTGTTGCATTGCCAGCCTGCTTGCCGGCACTGCTTTTATCCAGGATACCTACCACACCCTGAAACTATTCCTGTGTAAGACTTGGGATATATCCAAGTGCATTCCCAAATAGTAGCTTACACATAGATGTCAGCATTGAAGTAGAGGGGAAGTATTTTTGAGAGTAAAGGGGTTTGATAACATGACAATAACCAGATCATGTCAGTTGACGTGTCAGAGAGAATAGTCTCAGGCATTTTTTTTATTTACTAGCAGAGATGTGTCCCAGTAGCAAAGCTTTCTCTGGCTTGCTGTTGAGGTCCTGTCCAAGGCAGGGCTGACGAAGAAGCATGTCGTGAAGGACAGATTCAGGAAGCTTATGATTGTCGTGTGTAGATTCTGGGGAAGCTCTCAGAGATGAAGACATAAAAAAATAATTTGTTGATTACCTAAGTAATCAACACTACAATTGGAAGAAATTACATGATTAATGGGGGGAAGAAGAAGAAAAGATGATAAGCTAAAAATATAATCATAATTCTCTGCTGAGAATGATATCCAGACCCTAAATTATTATAGCTGTGTACTAAGTGTAGGTTACTCTGGCTGTACGTGTGATAACCCTGTAAAGAATATGGCTATGAATAATAGGTTAAACTGGTACATGAAGTCATAGGAAATTAGCTTTTTTGTTCCAGCAAATCATTTCTTTAACACAAACAACTGTGTTGTTTGATACAGGACTTCTTGGGAATGAAGGCTAATTCAATGAAGATGCATAGATGATGATAAAATTTTCAGGTAAAGTCACAAAACTGTTCAGGAAAAAATACATTTTCTTTCAATTCACTCCTTAAATTCTATAGTTTGATAGTGAGACTCAGGCAAAGACCTGATCCTCAGTTACCTAACAGCTTGGTGAATATGGTGTCTTCTGAGATACTGGATAAAACCTTCAATGTCAAAACTTAGGGGCCTGTCTACAAAATAGAAAGTGTATCTCTGTCTGTGTAATTAGAAAAAAAATTACAAATTATTTAAAACTGATTATTGGGGGCGTGGTTTACAGAATCACAGAATCACAGAATGGTCAGGGTTGGAAGGGACCTCTGGAGAGCATCTAGTCCAACCCTGTCACCTACAGCAGTCGCACAGGACGACGTCCAGGTGGGTTTGGAACGTCTCCAGGGTGGGAGACTCCCCCACCTCTCTGGGCAGCTGTGCCACTGCTCTGCCACCCTCAAAGGAAAGAAGTCCCTCCTCACGTTTAGGTGGAACTTCCTATGTTCAAGTTTGTGCCTGTTCCCTCTTGTCCTGTCACTGGGCACCACTGAAAAAAAGACTGTTCCCATCACCCTGGCACCCTCCCTTTAAGGATTTGTAAGTATTGATAAGATCCCCCCTCAGTCTTCTTTTCTCCAGACTAAAAAGCCCCAAGTCCCTCAGCCTTTCCTCATAAGAAAGATGTTCCAATCCCCTCATCATCTCCGTAGCCCTTTGCTGGACCCTCTCCAGCAGTTCCTTGTCCTTCCTGACCCGGGGAGCCCAGAACTGGACACAGTACTCCAGATGCGGCCTCCCCAGGGCAGAGCAGATGGGGAGGATGACCTCCCTCGCCCTGCTGGCCACACTCTTCTTGATGCACCCCAGGATGCCATTGGCCTTTTTGGCCACCAGGGCACATTGCTGGCTCATGGTCACCCTGTTGGCCCCCAGGACTCCCAGGTCCCTTTCCACACAGCTGCTTTCCAGGAGGTCAGCCCCCAACCTGTACTGATACATGGGGTTATCCCTCCCCAGATGCAGTACCCTACACTTGCCTTTGTTGAACCTCATCAGGTTTTTTTCTGCCCAACTCTCCAGCCTGTCCAGGTCACGCTGTATGGCAGCACAGCCTTCTGGCGCGTCAGCCACCCCTCCCAGTTTTGTGTCATCAGCAAACTTGCTGATGGTACACTCTATCCCTTCATCCAGGTCAGTGATGAATATATTGAATAGGACTGGACCCAGTACCCAGAATTATTTGAATATGTATTTGCTGCCAAACACCTTCCAGAAACAGAGGGGGTGATAATTTTTAAGTAATTTCTTAGCATAACTATCAATATAGCAATGTTTTCCCTTCACAGGCAACACTTTTTCATCTTATCATCTATATGATTTTGCATCCTTACCGCAAACAGACACTCCTTTCATCTGAAGAGCCATCACCTTGAGATACCAGATCAAAACAGAATCCACACATTCACACACAGTGTAACCCAAAACATACAAAAATTTAAGAGGAATATTTTCTAGTGAGTTCCTTGTTTTTTAGATCAGAACAAAGGCTTACAAATCCCAAGTCAAGCTTTCTTCCTCCTTCTAGGCTAGAACACAAGATCACAAGATCGTAGCGTAATTCAGCTTGGAAGAGACCTCATGAGGTCTCTAGTCCAACCAGCTGCTCAAAGCAGGGTTAGGTGTGGCAGGTTATCATCTGACAGCTTGCTGAGAGTGCACTCCGTCTTCTGCTTCAGGTCATCAATGAAGAAATTAAATAGGACAAGTCCCAGGAGAGATCCTGAGTTATCCACTTGTCACCAGCCTCCAGGTAGAGTATGACCCATTAACCACTACCCTCTGAGTCCAAGCATCCAAGGAATTTTTTTCCCCATCCTGTTGTCCATGTCTAACTCCCCTTTCATCCCAGTCTTTCCAGAGCAGGAAGTCAGTCTCCTTTGGGGGAAATGGATAACAATCAATTAAAAAGAAAATCTTGATTCTTATTTAGACCTCCAGGTCTTATCACAATACAGCTAACAATAGAAATAAATGCCAGAAGTGATGATCTTAACTATCCAAAGGAATTTTTTTTTGTCATGTTTATGGTCCATATTGAGCCAAAACATTTAGAATAAGAAACATACCTGGGGCACTTACAGACAATGATTCCTAAAGTCCCCAGTACAGCACAAACATCACTATCTAGGCTGTAAGTAGAGTATTTGACTCTAGATAAAATCAAGTTGGTGGTAAGAAACGGTTCTGGCTGCCCAAGTTTGATGATAGACAGTTCAGCACATTGCTTAAATAGCTAGGAGCAATGCCAATTAATGTGAAATTCTCCTGCTCTAACGCTGTCTTACAAGCCTTGTAAACAGACTGGCAAATCAAGAAACAGGCTTCACTGGAATATTATGGTGTGCAGGTTTCAGAGGAACTTTGGAGGAAATTCTTTAAACCTTCACTAAAAAATAGATCTAGTCTCACAAAGCATGAAAAATATTTTTTAGGCAGCTGGTTATAAAAAGAGGGCAGCCAGGGGAAGTCTTATATGTTCATATTAAAGTCCAGAGCAGAAGGTTCAGGTTGCTGGTTCCATTACAGAAATATCCCCAGCTCTATCAAAAAAGTCTGTTTCTAAAGGGAGCTCTTTATTCACTGTGTTGAGATGGAAACACGAATTTGATATCTATGAAAGGCCAACAGGGTTAGCAAGAAAACAGAGAGAGAAAAAGGACAGAAGTAACCTTTACAAAGCACTTCTCCATCTGATACTGTTGAGTAGACTTGGCTGAATAATCCTCCTTAGATATTATTCATCTATGTGAATGCTGGCATTTTTCTCCCCCACTTCTGCCAATGATTTGCAAATAATTCTTATTTGCAGGTAGTCTGCCAGTAATATTGCAAATGTTGGCCATCAGCATTAAAGTGTCTGCAAATTGATTCTTTATTCTTTCTCCCCCACCCCCCCCCCCCACCTCCTTGTTTCCTGCCAGATGCAACTATACGAGACATTCAAAGGGATGGAGCGAAAATGATATTCAAGTGTGTATTTTCTTGGAGATATTGTGAGGAGGCTGTAGCTTATGCAACGGGAGTAAGTGGTTTGAGGCTT
This sequence comes from Pluvialis apricaria, assembly GCA_017639485.1. Classification (NCBI taxonomy): domain Eukaryota; kingdom Metazoa; phylum Chordata; class Aves; order Charadriiformes; family Charadriidae; genus Pluvialis; species Pluvialis apricaria. The sequence continues at coordinate 124,819,060 of CM030009.1, forward strand.
AAGCAGCACATTAAATGGCTAACAGCAGCAGAAGTGAAAGCTCTGGACATTACGTACACAGACTCTGATGTCTCCCAGGAAGGCTGGGATCATTAGTCCTGGTTCACTGACTTAGAGTTGGAGGTTCCTGATGAAAAGGACATAACACCAGGCTCAAGCTGAGACTAATGGGAAACAATACGCATCTGCAGACTCTGATGTTACTAATCCAGCTCCTGCTGAGGATGAACAATTGGAGCAAGTGAATATTCCTGAAGCACTGACAAACTGCAATTGAGGATTAGAAAAGCCCCCTGAATGTCTGAATTTGTAATATGTCTCCAAGTTGGCATTATAAGCAGTTGGCCCATAAAGCAAAGAACCATTTTTCACTCAGGAGCATTTTACAAAAAATCATAGCAGTGTTAGGCTTTTGGTGGTGGCGGTTTCTTTCTTCCTTTATTTTTTTCCTGCTGAGTTTGGTAGGAAATTGAATGTGGCTGTTTGTATCAACTGCGTATAAATTATGCAAGAAGAGCCCTGATACCTCAATACAGTAATTTTCAAGTCCCCTACATATAATGCAGTGATACTTTCTGTCACCACACACTCCCATATGCCCTGTGTCCTCTTGAAGGCTCAAAGTAATCAAACATACAGCAAAATCTGATCACTGACCAACTTCAGAATTCAAATATCCTTCTTGTTGTGTAAACTATGTAGTGCCAGATAGCATCAGCACCAAAATTTGATTGTCCACACCCTTACATTACTAGAAAATCTCTGGTGTATTTTCTAACTACTACCTACTTCTCTCCCAGCCAATTTATCGACACTGTTCAAGAATTAGCTCGGGCAGTGATAATTTCCAAAAAGCATTTAGGATGTGCCCACCTGTTTGGGAGAGTAAGAGAGTTCAATAGTGTGAATGTAGCCAGAACATTGCGATTGGCCTCAGGGAGGAAGCCACAAGACCACTCACTGTGCCTAATTGTCCTAGGTAGCATTTACTGAGGTTCTAAACACTTTGCAGTTTTTATTACGGTAGTGGAGTTATGTGGAATCAAATTGATCTGTGTTTACCAACAATTTGGTTCAACTCAGAAGGGACAATCAAGGCATGTCACCAAGTGTGGCATTTGACTTCCTCCAAAACTTAGCAGAGGATTGAGCAAAAAACTCAGAGGCTGGACCTGAGGTTGTAATGACATTACGGTTGTGGTGATCTACCTTTCTATTTGTTGACACCTACATTTTTTACACTGGGGGGTGACATTTGGAATAGTGAGGTTCTGCCTGTCATCAAAAGATCCATTTCTTTTAACTGTTTTTCACAAGTGATACAGGGATTCTTGGAGGTCTGTACAGTACCTAGGAGCACAGTTTGAATTGTTACCAACCAAGGATGTAAGACAGAGAAATCTTTTGGATAGGTTATACTTTTAAGATAAGCTTGGGGGGAAAAAGTCTGTTTTCTTCCTGTCACTTAAGCTCAAGCTGACAGCTTTCAGTGAAAAGGTAGATTCAACATGGCTATGATGAAAACTCATCATAAATGGCTCCTTTGCAGCTTCAGTTTACCACAAGAAGCAATAAACAGATTCAATCTGTTGACTCAACTCAGCTGAATTGCAAGCCTGTAACAAAATTTACAGTCCAGTTTGTTTTTTTCCTTCTTCCTCACTCTCAGGATTGAAATTTTATGTTGTTCTGTAGAACACTTATTTCCCACTATTTTTTTTTTTTTTTAAATGGGGGGAGGAATTCTTCTTTGAATGATGAATGCTACAACACTGTGGTAAAAATTATCTCTACTCATTTTGATAGACAAAGGATATTCCTTGCAATCTGTATTAAAGAAAAATGAACACTTAAAGTGGAAACAGAAAGACTGAACAACTGTTAAGTACATATTTAATAAAAGTTCAAGGTTGCAAATCCTACTTTGTGTCCTCTTAAAAGGAATTAAATCTGCCAAACATACATCCTGAACTTCTCTTTAAACCAGGCTGTGATTCATCTTCTTCTAAAGTAGACAGCTAATATAAATCAGTAACAAGTTCAACTAAAAACGTTTGTTGCAGACATCAATTTCTCATAAAAAGATAAAATTAAGGGAGTTGAATTCCACACTTTTCAACTAAATTTCTGTGTGTTGACCTAGATTCTTAGTTGTACAAACCAATCTGTAACTCCTTTTTAGGAGATACGCCCATTTGTACATATTGAATATCTTGCTTTTTTTTTCCTTCCCCTTACACCAGTGACATCAAAAGGTAAAAAGTGTAGATCAAAGCTCCTGCTGAAGATCAAAGACAAAAGCAAAAAGAAATTCAAGAGCCAATGTCAGTTTTCTAAAATCACGGGTGGAAAAGGATCATCCCCTTTTTTCACTTTAATATCAGGGAAAGCCGATAACCATCCACAAACCATGAAGGTTCAAATCCCTGCTCTGAACCAGTTACAACAAACTGATGGAGTCTTTGTATTCTTGTCCATGAGGGATTTTTACCTAATTTTTTTTTTTTTTCCAAATTCAATCTGTGTAGTTGGTTTGGAACCCGTATACACTTTTTGCATCTGTGTTATCCTGTGGCAAAGAGCTGCACAGCCTAACTACGCATTGTGTAAATAAACACCTTTCTTCTTTGTTTTGACCATGCTACCTGACAACTACATTTGATGCCCCCTTGTGTTGGGAGAGAATCGGAACAATCATTTCTTCATTTCCTCCTTGCCACTCAAGATTTTTAGAAATGTCATATTTTTCTTCAAGTATTTTCTGCTTTCTCTTTTTCTTTTTTTTTTTTTTTTGCCCCCAGGCAAAAAACCTTGTCTATATAATAGTCTGACATTCCTGTTCCCACACATTCTTCCTGTTCTTGGCTTCTCCCAGAAAAACAGCAGCAGCAAATTCTTTACGTGGGGTGAAATAGGAAAGCAACACAATGAAAAGAAGAGTCAATAAAAATATTCTGTTGTGATATAAAAGTCTAAACATTTTCAGATTAAAAAATACTAAAGTAGAATGATGGCAAAGTAAGAAACAGAACATTTTTTCACCTTTCTCCCTCTGAAAACATGTTAGATTTGAAAGAAATATTTCTTAAGTTGTTTTGCTTCTCTAGTTTTTACACTTTAGCTTTTTTATATTAGCTGGGTCTTGAGGCAAAGACGCTGAAAAAAATACGTACAGAATATGATCAGCAAGCACTTTGATATATTGAGAAGAAAAGTGTCATATATTTAATCAGACACACTATAATTACAATATATCTACCCCCATTTTTTATATTTAAGAATTTCATGCTCCAAGAACTCCTGCTGACCCCTCTGCCCCACCCACCCCAAAGCATGATTTTAAATTAATTCAGACTAATTCTGTCAAATTAAGGTGACGAATTTCCAGACAGATTGCTGAAAACAGGAAAAAAATGTTTTAGAGTTGATTACACAGTGTTTAAAAAATATTAGGTAAACATAGTTTTCTTCCATTCTGGACAAATTCTAATACTTATCTTGACTTTCAGATGGTTATCTGAAAGAAACCTCCTCTTTTCAAAGGAGGAGACTCCCACATTGGTAAGAGTCTTCTAAAGCCCTGTCTGCTGGCAACAAAAGCAGCTTTAAAACCTCAGCTGTCATTTTTGTTAGATAGTAACTAAGCATAATTCTTCCATTACATAAAAAATAACGCTATTAACAAACTTTGTGACGTTTTGTGGGGAAATCTTAATTGATGTAATGAAAACAGTATCGCTGAGGAAGGCAGCTTTAATGACTTCCATTTTAATAAATTAGTTTTAAAAAGACTTGAAATTGTGGAAGCATATTTTTATATTATCAGAACTTTTTTTCTCAAAATTACTTTTCATTTGAAAGAACTAATTCAGGAATGTACAATGATAATTATTCTTTTTAATTTCAAGTTACTTAAATATTTCAAATGACCCAAATTTACTTTTAACTAAAAGTTTTAGTAGATGAACACTTATGAGATTTGGGGGTTTTGTCCTACTTCAACACAAGCAAAAAAATCCCCAAAACAAAACACAGCACAAAAGCATTTTCTGCAAGTCCCTGAGATCCACTTTCAAAAATGGTGTGAAGGTGCAATACATGGAAAAAAAAAATCCTCTTCCCCTTCTCATTGACCCCAAAATCCAGAGATCAGTTCTGTAACATAATAACTTTATGGCAGCCTGATACTGTAATATTTGAGATTTAAAATGTGCAAACTGAGTAACTGCTGGCTTTTGTCAAAATTAATAATTAATGACAGGACAGTTTCCTTGAAAATCTAACCACAACTTTTGAACTTCCTCAATTATCAGAGCATCCTTGCATTCCAGTGTGAACACAACGCTGAGTTTGAGGTAATACCCCCGCAAATTACTTGTGATCGTTATATTGATGCTCACTCTGTTTCACTGACCTTCAGGGCCCAATTCTGCATTTCTCTTCTCTTGCTCAGCTTTTACAATGAAAGCAAAAGCGCAGCACTATTAGTGCAGGAATACTGGTTTTGCCAGTGATCCCAGATGCAACAAAAAATAAAAAAAATGATTCCTTGCCCTGTATTGAACCTGTAATGTGAAATAGCATGAATGCTACATGCCAAATGATACACTGATTGATCACAATAATGTGGACTGAGATCCTTGCTAGTTGTAAAAGTCGAGGGCTTAATTGCAAACTTTCTCAGTTTCAGTCTCATTACACTTGATTGTTTACACCCGGGTCATAAAATATAGACATATTTGTGCTTGTCTTGTCCTTATAGTCAGGTATTAAATATGATGAACACTATAAAAAGTCACCAATAGACTCCGCTGCCTGATTATTTTGTTTATTTTAACAAGTATTGTTCAATGTCTGCAGTTTATAAGACTTGTCTGGAGAGGGAGAAGGTAGGTGCATGATTACTCATGGGAGTGATTCAGTTGTTGTTGAGTGGTTCTGCTAGGTATATAGTGTTTATAATGAATGGGTTAATGCAAGAAGTTCCTGGGATGTTTTTACGCAAATGCATGCAAATAATTATACTGACAGAGCAATATTAAAAAGGAAAAAAAACAGTCACTGGAGTCTAGCCTTCCATGATTATGAAGGATGAACCTCAAAATTAAAAGCCACCAGGTTCTCTCAAACTGCTCTCTAATGTGTGATTTATAGATTGCAAAGTAATATAATACGATACAAATTGGGAATTGAATTTCTTTTCCATTGTTATGTCACTAAATAACTTAATTTCTTTTTGCATATGTCGTCATTTTCAGATTGATCAAGTGCATTTAGTACAACTATCATGAATTTAGAAAGCAAAATTTGGCTTCTTCATGATAACTTTGGATTCTCCAGTGTTCCTATTGTAAGACATGAGTCACTTGGACAGTTTTGTTTGTTGTGCTGGGTTTGTTTTTTTTAATTTGTGACTGCAATTAATAACTACATATAAGCAGAGAATAATGGATATCAAAGAGCTTCAAAAATATACCTAATAATTAGACATCTGAAAGCTTTTGTCAAAATTCTGAAGAAATAGTCATTGCAAAAGGAATCTGCTAGCTAGTTAGGATCCAATTCACTTTTCCTGGGATAATTTTTTCAATTCTAGATTTTTCATTCTAATTACCTTTTAAAAAAAAAAAACAAAAATTAATTTTGGCTTGCACTATCTTCAGTTAAAAAATTTCCAATTTTTAGTTGCCAAAACCCGACTATTTTCTCATTTAGAATTTCTCAGTGGAAATTTTGATCAAATGAGAATCTTCAGATATAGCTTTAGTTCTGTCAAAAAGTTATTTAACACTTGAGCGAGAAGGAAATAATCAAACCCCTTTATTTTAGCCCCAAGTATCACTTTCAACTATTCTTGGATCATCTCAAATAGAAAAATTATTATCTGATGTTAGGAGCTTGAGGCAAACGACTCCTCTTGGAAATCAAGGTCATTCCAACCATTCACATTTTCCTTCATGTACATCAAGTTTTACACATCAGTCAGTACTTGGCCACAGGTGGGTGAAATAAGACCAAAAGCCAACACTGGGAGAGGCGTCCCAAACTTTCCTGAAACTTGAACTCAGCCGTGCTGCCTTGCTACCACTTCATCTCTCATGTTGTGGTCCATGACACATATCCTCATGGTTTCCTAATTTGCAGACAAAACAATGTCTAAAAATCTCTGCTGAGAAGCAAGGCATATAAAAGCCCTTGGTACCAGTTAAAGCATTTACTCCTTTTGCTGCTTCCTTGAGGGAGGATGTTCCCTGTGGTTGTACTCCTGGGTGCCTTAGGCTCCAGGATGAGTAAACCAGGAAACAGATGAGAGAAGAAATCTCCATCCTGCCTAGGATCTATTTGTGACCTTTGTCTTGCCCCAACTTGTTGGGTTTGGGGGTTTGTCTTTTTGTGTGTGTATAAAGCCCCTGGAAATTTATTTTTGTTTGGGTTTTCCATTTTCATGTCACTACGCTTCACTTATTTTTATTTACTCGTTTTTAGGTTTGTCAGATAGGCCCCCATCAGTCTCTGAACACATTTACATAATTTGAATACAAAATGCAAACACGCTGACTAATGTCTGCCTTAAATAGACTCTCTTAGGATAAGCTAGACATGTTCCCTATCACCAGCCCCTCAGGCAAAAACCTGAGAATATAGACAAGCTTCATGCGGTGCCCCGCAAGTTGATAGACAAAAAGCTGGTTTGGGCCAAGTGGGGGAAACAAACTCCAAAGTTCAGGGCCCTCCATTGATGATGCCTAGGCTGAAACGCTAGTCTGAGGAAAACAGGGCATTCTGGGAAAAGTGCCAGAGTTGTTAAAGCTGTTCATGGTATTTGAAGTAGTCTCTCAGATTGGGGCAGGTCCCCATATCCTGAAGGATTATGCAATATATGCCAAATTCCTCACGGCTAAAACTGTTTCCAGGCAAATTTTGGTGACCTCAGAATTCTCACCCTGTGACTGAGAAGGTAGGAAAATGCTCTGCCTTTAATCAAAATGAATGATCCCTCCACAGCTCCTCCTTTCTATGCTGGTAAAATAACATTTATTGTCTTTCTCTTCCTTCACTTCTCCACAGTGGGGTTTTCAGAGAGCTTTTGCTTCAGCCTTGTTCATCAAGGGATTCAACCCACTTAACTTCTGTCTTTTAGGGGATTAAAGTTTACTCTGAAAGAGTTGTCAGGCTCCCTTGGTTATCCGTGAAGCAAACATCTCTGGAAGGGTGTTTACAGAACTTCCCCTAAAAAAGCTTTTCAGGGTGAGATGAACTGAATCTTTTTCCATTGACCAGAGGGCAAGACTTGATGGCAGGTTCAGATCAGAGGTGAACTCTTAGATGGTTACAGTTAGATAGTCTGAATCCCACAGTGTTTCTGGATAAGTAAGGAGGGGTCTTATTCTGGAAAGTCATGAAGATCCCTGCACAAGACAGACCTGCTGGTATCTGATAATTTTGAAGACAGGGCTTAGGCAGTTTACAAATATCTTTTAAGGTATCTCCAATGTATCTAAAAGGCTTAAAAAAGGGGAGAAATGGAAGAGTCATTATACTCAAGAAATTGTAACACAGATATTGAAAGCTGGAGTCTGAGTCCTGGCAGAAATGGACATTCCCATGTCAAAGAGAACATCTGGAAAGCTTTCTCTTCAGCATGGTTTCCTTCTGGATATATAAAAAAACTCAGGCACCCCAGTGAAGAAAGTCAACACTAAACACATTTTGACATACCTTGTGACAAGAATTGCATCTGAAGCGGCTTGTCTACTAATCTTTTTAAAGGACCTTTTAGGCAGTAAATAAATGAAAGCAAAACCGTATGATTTAACCAGTAGTAAGACTATAATAGTAAAACTGCAAGAATAGTAAGTTGGAGTGGCCGCTAGTGATTACACAGTGTCTGGTTTTGTGGTTTGTCTGAGGGTGTTTTTGTTTTATTTTCCACTAGATCCTGCCTTTTAATCACTACCTTGCATCTGCAGAGTAACAGTTTGTTTTCTCTCCTTCATTTTCTTGAGCTGTTCTTCATCCTTCAAACTTCTGCTGCTGCTGGAACTAAACTAAGTGATCAATTAATTGTTTCTATATTTACAGCTATAATTTTCCTAATTTTGCTGTGAGAAAAAGTGTTTATTCGTAGATTACTGAGATCCCATCAGGATTGCTTGAAACATTATGGGAAAATTTATTCCAGCTTTGGTTTCCTCTGGATGCTATGTTTGGAAACCAACATCACCATATTAGCACAGGAAAAAATAAAAATGCACCTCAGCGTCCTCGTTGTTTGGTCTTTGACAGGTCTGAACCAAATTCCCCTGGAGTTAGCCTGCAGGGTTCCACACAAACAGAGTTTCACACAGACTCTTAAAATAGGGGAACAACTTTATGGAGGCTGGCAACTTTCGACCTGTCTGGTTAAAGAAATCAGAACAACTTCCTTCCTGATGATTTTATAATTCCAGATGAGGGATTTTCGTTGTCATAATAAAAATAAGAAATTCTTCCCTATTGCCCCTTTGATTAAAGATCAAAGCCCACTGCGTAGCAAATCAGGCCAAGCAGATGTGTTCTGATGCTGTTCATGGCTCTGACACACTCCCATGCAATAACCGCAATGCTTCGTTTGTCTCGGAGCACCTCAGTTTACACACTGCAATAAGTCTGTCTGTCTGTCTGTCTGTCTCCTGAAAGTCTGAATTCCTTCACTGTTTTGAAATATTTTTGAAACTTTGGAAAAATGATTTCTTCCTGCAATGTCTTAATTTAATTTAGCTTTCTGTGGATGTCTTCTGCATGCTCCAAAATAATTTGGAAGTAGGTTTGTCTATGTTGAATTCCTGTTCGCTTCCTTGTTCATTTTTTTTATTGTTTATTTGGAAGGAAAAATGAATCAGCCCAGTAGGATATAAGGATTGCTTTCCAAGTTAACTGACACATACAGACAGACCCTCATAATAAGGATGAGGAAAATATCAGCAAGTCAGAACATCTCTGCTATCTTTCTGTCACTGTTCTGTTACTCCTGGAGAGGACCTGTATCTCAGCTGGAGCTGTGGCTTCCGCTTGTGTTGAAACCTTGAAAATTGATAGTTCAATAGCAAACAAATCGCAGCTTAACAGCCTTCAATACAAAATTGCTATGCCTGCCCAGAGCTCTTAGCACATTTACGGGCAGCTAAACCACACCCGAGACCATACAGCTGCTGCCCCATTCCCTTTGACACTCAGATAATCAGCTTGAAACAGATTATTTCTGTTTGCATACACCCTTCACCAATATCGTCCTCTCTGCTGCAGTGGGGACATTCACAGTTACAGAAATGCTGCTTGAAAGGGATCTCTCTGGAGGTCATCTAGGCCAACCTCCCACCTGAAGCAGGACTGTTACCAACACCAGATCAGGTCTGCTATGATTTTCTCTAGCTAAGCCTTGGAAAGTTCTAAGCAGCAAGATTTCACAGCTCTCTGACTACCCATTTTGGTGTCATGTTGTCCTGATGAAGATAATGTCCAATCGGAATCTCCCAAGCTGCAATTTGAGGCTGTTAGCCTTTGTTACACTGTCTGCTGCTACTAAGGTAGAGTTTAGATGTTGCAAAGAAAAGTTTGGTCCCATTTCCCTCAAACAGGTCCAGGTTCCTCCCTTCTCTTTAGGAACACAGGGAGGAGGCAAGACCAATTGGTAGAGTTCAGTGCTTCTTTGGTGGCTTCTTCTTGGAATAAGCCTTGGTGAAGTGCACGTACCACCTAAACCATTTAAAACTTCTGAAAGCTGTTTAAATGTCTTAAATGACTCTCTGGGTATCAAAGTTAGACAAACTCTGGAAAAGAACTATTAAGGGGTCCTGTGTTGTCAATAACTACAAGGTCATGTAGCCCAAAAGAGAAAAGTAAAGTGTAAAGCAGCTGCTGGAAGTTAGTGAAGCAAATAAAGGCATAGATCTGAAATAATGTCACTTGCTCAACATTGGGACAAACTGTCACAAAAGGAAATAATTAATTCTTCACTTTCTTGGAGACTTCAGGTTAAAACCATCAGCTTTTCCTGGAAAAGTGCTTTGATTGCACACAAGCTAGCAGATTTAAGACCCGAATTGCTAAACAAACTTCTAATTTAGATAGTCCCAGGCAGACATATCCCAAAGGTAATTTGTCCTGCCTGCTATACCTCTTTCTCTTAAGAACTTACAATTACTTTTGAAAGTGACTACCTTTCTCCACTGACTATAAATGGAACGCAGAAAAGTAGATTTGCTTGGATACCTCCACGTACATGGGTAACACCGATATAAAAACTTACCATAAGTGTTGACCCTTTTTCTGTTGTTTTTTTTTTGGCTTGAAATAATAATAATGATTAAAAAAAACCAAAAAAAACCCAACAAACCTGAAACACAGAAGCATGAAGTGATTTATCAAAAGTCACAGGACAAGCAAATGGCAACAACAGAACCCAGATCAACTTAATCGTTTTTGAAAATAGCTAGAGCTACAGTGCAGATAAGCCTCCAGGTAGAATGAACCATCTTACTAGGGAGTTGGTACTGCATTGCAGCTCCACCTGCTTGTCAACGTCCCCATTTAAAAAAAAAAAAAAAAACAAAGACACAAATATAAAACAAACAAATAAGCAAAAAAGATCTATTGATCTGTCAGATTAAGCAGGTCTGTGATATCAGTAGAGACTCAACTTGAGAACTCAACCTGAAGACAGATCTTTAGGATGCTAAGCTTCATTAGTTCACTAATTGTATAAATACTTGTTAGTGTACCACGACGACGACATGGAAGAAGCTCCTCAGAGCTGGACCTGCAGTGAGAAAGGCATGTATCCAACAAGAAGTGTAACAATTTTTTTTATTCTGCAATCAGCTTTTACAATTGACCTTACTAAAAGGTATCTAAAGAGTAGATAGTAGAGTGGATAACCTCTGTTCACATATATAGTCCATTTACAGAGGAGTTTATTTTATCATTTTTTTAATCAGAAGGATGATAGTTTAAGTCTAAGAATGAATGCAGCTATACACTAGCATAAAGAGGCTGCATGAGAGTATTCCCCTTTTGGGAGTAAACCATATTGGATAAATAGTTCTATTACTGTGCTCTGGCTAGGGAGGTTGCCCTGATGCAATTACACTGGTATAATTGGTACTGCTTTGGTGTAAAGGCAAGGCTTCATTGTGGATAATTTGTTGACAAAATGATTAATCATTTATCATTTGACAGTTAATCTGGGAGTCTATTAATTCACTTCCTGCTCCTCCCCAGCCTCTATCCCCAGCACTCGCATATACATACCCCACTCTGCACCACTAATCCGTAGTAGTGGGCCACTTTCAGAGTCACCATAGGGAACTGAAATCTATGTCGCTTTTAAATACACTTGCCTAGTACTGGAGAGACCAAATCTGCCTCTTTTTTTTTTTTGGCCTGATTTTCCATTTTAATATACAGCTTTCAAGTCTGATATATTCGTCACAAAAACTGACCTCCTGACCTCGTCTTTCAAGTTGATGCATGAGGCAATATCTGACCAATTAGGTTTAAGTTGCAAGCCCTATGTAAATGTAGTATTTCTCAGTATGTGGATAGAAGTTAGCAGTATTTCCCTTTATGTTTAAATGGCTTTTTAACCACTTAGAGATTAAGTGGTGAATATAAAGGGAGAGACCAAAAAAAAACTTTAAAAGGTGTTAAATTTATCATGTGCCATAAAAGAAAAGATATATAATAAGCCACCAGTACTTCTTGGGTGGTTTTTCAGTTTCGTTTAACACTTTTGAGATTAAAAGATACATGCAAAAATATGTACAAAGTACCTTTTAGAAACTTTGGAAGAGGTCAAGGAGAAAATAGCTGAATTTCAAAAGCTGAACTTTTCAAGGATTTTCTCTGATTTCTCTAAAACAAGATAGCCTCCTCCTCCTCTTAATAGTTCTTCAATGCCTTTTTGGTAGCCAAAATCTTTGTTCTTTTTTTTTTTTTAAGCAGCTTTGTAAAAGAAGAACTAAAAATTAATTATGGCTATGGAACTTTTGCACAGAAGAGTTTAAAAAGCACAGACGTAAAGAAGGGAAAAAGATGAGGGCCCATTTATCTTATATTGACAGGACTAGCTTCAAAAGATGACCTTGAATCGTAATCATCCTAATGAGCTGAAAATATTTCACTTTAACAAGTGAAACTATAATCAAATCAGTTTCTGAAAGCTCTACTAATGAGCATTTCCTTTGATGAAAACATGGTTCACTGTCTTAGTCTGCAGGAGGTGCACTACAGTAAGAGGCCAGCTCATGACAACTCATTAGCTGACCTGGGGAGAGACTAATTTGAATGCTTTTGATAAAAATTTCAAGGCTTTTTACTTAAATTACAATTTATGCACTTTTATAAATAGTCTAATTTTTATAAGTTGGGGGAAACTGGTTAGGAAGACTTCAAAGTCATGGAACAAAGTTTGTTTACAACATTTATTCTGTAGGATCTACAGAACTTTCAGGGGAGAATATTTTTAGCTAGTACTTTTTTTTTTCTTCATAAAAAACAAATGTTCTGAATTCAATCAATTCTTATGTTTGTTTATGCATAGAAGAGGAGGTCTGCCCTCCCCAGCTCCCTTCTTTCCTGACTGATGAAAACACTTTAAACTTTATAGCATTTAGCACTGGCAATATTTAAAGTCACTATTATTTACTGTGAGCTACTATATCAATTATCTCTAGAAAAACAGGCTTGTCTCATTAGGAATCTCAGTAATTCATTCAATTTCTTTAAACTAGCAGCAGAACTTAAATGAGAACCGATTACACAAATCTGGTTTACTACCGTACAGCCCCCCTCCAGGGGTTATTCATTAGGATTATTCATCATTTTAACTCCTACTCTGCTCAACACAGAGAAACAGTTTTCTGTTTTTCTTCCCTGCACGGCAGACTTGCTGTCAAAGCCACACTTCACGCTGAAGTGTTCTTCATCTGTTTTAAGTTTCACTCCCAGTCAGATCTTGATTTTCAGAGGGTTTTCTTTTCCCTCTCTAGCACTGCCTTTGCTCTAGACTTTTAAGGCTGTTCAACTTTTGTGTGCATTATGTGTCAATGTGTTCACCTTATCCTCTCTGTGCTGCAAAAAGTACACGGAGAGGTACTGTGTGTGCAACTTGTCACTATTTAATATACTATCCTGACTCTGAAGGAAAGAACATGATACTTCCAGTTTATGTCCCACTCAGAAAGTGACTTTTCTGTAGTACGTGCAGCAGAGGTTTATACGTTGAGTATGGAGGTCCAGCATAAATCCATGCTGGCTGCCTGGGATAAACACGGCAGAGCTCAAAGTGTCTGAGATCAGCTCATTAGAAGTGGGTGTGGAACCAGCTGCAAAGAGCAATGAAAAATGCACTTTATTAGCATGTTGCAGCTGGAAGTTATGGCCTTATTTCAAAGTTTACTAAGGAGATCTCCCTGATGTCCCCCAAGTTACACTCCTATTTGGACAATGCTTTTCAATGGTTGCGGTAATTTGGTGGCTCGTAGTTTTGGCATTTGCAAGTGCTATCAACAAAGCCAGTCTTTAAAAACTATCAGAATATGTAATAGAAATGGTGACGTAAAAAACTGGGAAGGAAGATGGAGTCAGTGCTTGAGCTAAATTATTCTTTTTATTTGCAATCCTGTTGCAAACTGGGAAACAAACTGGTCTGTGCTTGGAAGGCCACTGAAATTAACGGTGTGATGCTCCTGGTCTCCAACTGAAACAAAAAAAAAAACCCAAACAAACAAACCCAAACAACAGCAAGCCTTGATTTTGAATAATTTTCATTTTGGAGGAGGCCTTCTAGTATTTTACTGAATTTGGCAAGGCAAAGCAAAGTAAGATCTTCTCAAAGCTTGAAGTGGAGCAGGGCAACCTGGAGGAGCAAACACACAGCCTCATCTCTGCACAAGTGAGCACCCAGAAAATGACATGGGGAAAACCTAAAAACTTAAAACCAAACAAGAATCCATTGGACTTCAAAATTCCTGTACTTTTGGACCTGCTTTCAGAAAAGATATATATTCATAGGAGATGCACAGGTTTGTTCTGTCGCAAATCAAAGGTGGGAGTACAGCTTTACATGGGTTTTACTTAGGTTTTTGTGCAAATCAACAAGATGATTGAATTAGTGAGAGTCAGGAGAATTTATCACTTAAAAATTTAGCCAGCAGCTGGAAGCTTTAATAATTTTTTTTTAATCTCTTTCGCTCTGCTATTCTTTGTGAAAATGTTTCCATCAAGGGGGAAAAAAAAAGCACGCAAGAACTTTTCTTGGTCCCCTGCTGGACTATCTACTTTTTCAAGTCCTTGCAAACGTAAGATAGAAGCAGTGCTGGTTTGACAGAAGTGGGAAGCAAGGGAAGGAAAAAAATTGCCTCGAAGTCTCCTGTAGTTCAGGTGGTGAAGGTGATGTGATCGAGGTTCAAACTGCAGCAAGTCGGAGGATGGCATGAGTTCCTCTCTGGAGAAGGGGGAAAGTGGACTTGCTAAAGACTCTGACTGATGATCCCTGTCAAATTTAGTTGCTGTGACAGGAATTTGCCAGCTTAGCTGTCAGCCATAGTCATGGGCTGCAGCGTGCTGTTCTTTTACCAGAGGCAGCAGAATGGGTTTATGCTCCCGGAATATTAATTTAAAGTCCTTTGGTTTCAGTTTAGGTCTTACTAAATCTGACAGGGGTTGTTAAATTGAGTCTTAAATTTGGCTGTGCCAAATTGTATTGCTCCAGCTTCTTCTTACAATACTCCCGGGTCTTTTGTACCTCTTGCACCGTCATACCTTATGGTGTGATGATTATGCTAGTTTCTCTGAAAAGGCATATTTTGAGGTGGGATATTCCTAGTCCTAAGAAGGAATCACTCACTTCATTGGCTGACAAGATCTCCTTTTCCCTTCCTTTTTCCCTTTCATGAAATAGTAATAAAGATACACACCCTTGTTTCCTGGGGATTGCACATTCAACTTTGGCAAAGTCCTTGCAACCCTCCACTGAACGTGCCACCAAAGTAACATTGATATATACCTGATGAGAGAATCCAAAGGCCCTGAAGTTAAGCAGGAAACTGTTAACTCCTTTACATATCATTTCTTATTTCAGAGGTTAATTCTGGTAGTATCACAAAGTGCTTTTCCCTTTGAGAGTTATGAGAGCATGAAATAATAATAAAAAAAAAAAAAACCAAAACATAAAGAATAAAAAGAAACTTGGTTGAAACATATTTCTAATATTTTCTTTTTTTCCCTTTACAGAAGTCTTAGTGGGAGAAAAATCAAAGGATGGTAAATAGTACAGGAAAATACAGTTAATTAGGAAAGCTTTGTGGCTGGCCCAGCATCCAGCTGTTCCAATTAAGAGAAGAAACTGTTCATAAAACTAAGCAAGCAAACTTACCGCAAAAAAAGTTGAGTGGTAGAAATATTAAAAACTCCAATTTATGGATGTTTTCATAAGGAGAAAATAAAAGTTTTATGAGTAATTTAAAAAATTGTTCATTGTACCTTTTTCCTTATTCCTTTTTACCGTTTTGGCTGTGGCAGAGCCTGGAATACACCATCATGGGGTATGTGGAAAAAAACCTTGTATGTACTAGAAGCTGCAGAAACACTGAGCAAAAAGTCATCACTTGTGAGTGCTCAGGTGGACGCAGAATAAGCATTTGTGTAATCTTTCATGAATCCTGATGTTAGTACAACAGAATATTCTTCCAAACATTTGTAAGAGACATCATTATTCACCATCTACTTTTAAAAAAATAATCTTCGAAGGAAGAATCAGAAAGAATTATGCATGACTTGCACAGCTAATCATACAACTTGAATAACAAACATCAAATAGTTGCAGCAAACAGCTCATGAGCAACCAAATGTCTGAAAATTATTCATCAAAATAATTCTACTAACACTTAATATCCATGCTGGGGAAAAAAAATCACAAACAGCAAATAAAAATGGAGTGAATCTGTGAACATTTAAAAAAAAAAAAATAAAATTTACACTACTGAAATATAGCCAGACAAGGCCATTTGACTTCAGGGACAGAGGATGGGTTGTGATACTGCTTCATTCCTAGGACTAACATAGCCCTTTTAAAGCCAAGGAACCATTTTGAGGACAAAGTTCATTTCAAGGCTTTGATTTTATGATTCTTAGACAATCTCTCTTTTAAACACCCAACCAGCCAAGATAGTTGCCCCTGCCCTCCACCTGCTGAGTTTTCATGGGGTCATTTAGATGAAAAATCAAAGATGAGGATTTTGTAACTTGTGGCTTTCTGAAAGGGATGGTCCTAATCCCGATGCTTTCTCCCCTTCTCTTCTGGCTTGGTCCTGTATGTCCTCTTCCTTCCACCAGTCTCAGTCACCACTGAAAGGATTTAATTATTAAGCCAGAAAAAATGTAGCCCAAGAAAAATCACAGATGACTCTTGCTCTTTGAGGTGTGGGACCATGAATGTTAGTGCTGATATATCTGAAGAGACGGCAGGCCAGAGTATAGGGGTGGAAACTGGTGGCCATTGGGAGGGGGAAAAGGGAATTCATTATAGCATCATGGCTGCTAGTGTTTTCCTGTCATGAAGCTACAGTATAACAGAGGTAGAGATGGATATAAGTAATGATGACAATTTCTTCCATAATGAGATACTAAAAAAAAAATAAGAAACAAAAAAAACAAAGCTTCAAACATGAGAAACGTGAATTAATTCTCTCTTCACTCATGGTGCCAACAGCTAGGATTATGTTGGTGAGACATTCGGAAATAAAAATCAGAAAATATAGTGCATAAAATGTGAATTAAGCAGAAGATTTTCTGAGTAACTGGAATTTTTCATTTAAAAATACCAATATTAAAGCAAAATGTATACAAGTATATATGTGTATACAATGTTAAAATGCAGACATCAAAACGTATCCATTTATCTTTTACGATGCAAAAGGGGATGACATTAGAAAGTGTATATATACATTTATATGTATATGTTCAGAATGAACTTATCTAAAGAGATAATTTTGATGCATACTTTTCCACCTAGTCAAAATGAGAAAGTATAAATTATTTTTAAAGACTGTTTTCTCCTGAAAGATGTTGAAAAATGAATTTGATACAGTCCCATACTGTGTTCTCATTTGTCAAGATCATTTGTTACAGACGGAAAAGTGATTCAGCTGCTTTGCTTCTGATATTTATATCTATTCTGGCCTTACTCAAACTTCTGATGTCTCACACAATTTCCTGATGAATGTTTTCTGTACTGCTTATTTGCATCACAGGACTAACGTCTCTCTTCTGCTCCATGGCTGGTGTGGTAGATGGCAACTAGGCAGCTCGCCTGGTGATCTCAGAAGCAGCGTCTGACTTATAGGCTCAGGGATCGAAGGCAGAGGCCACCACCATGTGTTGCAAGCTGAGAGGAGTTGGAACCTGGTGGGACCTTGTCCTCCAGGTATCTCCTTTCATGTGCACCTCCCTGTTTGCAAATTAGCTACGTGGCTTCTCCCCAGTTAGATGATCTCCTGCTTTCCTCTCCCCACACTTTACCTGGTTCAGGTGCCTCAAACCCAGAGAGAGAGGAAATTTCAGAGGTTTGCCTGAGGGTGGAAGGCAGGAAGCCACGCCAGACAGAGCATGCTGTCTGACCCAGCTCTAATGTTGTGGATTGCTGCCTGCAGGATGCCTGTAGCGTGTCTACAGGTGTCCACATGGTTCTGCTAGCTCTCTGAGCCTGAAATACAGTTTACACCTAGTTAGCGGGAGCAGCACAAGACAGGGACTCTGATTCAGGGACCTACTCTAGGGAAGGAATGCATCACTTTGAAACTCTCTCTGAAGAGACTTTGCTTGGCTCCCTGCTTGTCCCTCTGTCCTCATGACATTGACAGTTAACACTCGTTTCCTAAGATACATTTCATACTTAAGAAGGTAAAGAAAAAAAATTTTTTTTTTTGAACAGTTGTCTTGAACAGTTTTCCCCAATAATTCTGTTCTCCTTGAAGAAAGAACTTGGTTCCTAAGAAAAAAATCAACCTAAGTTTTGAAATTGTCATCTAAACTTATTCTGGAAAACTATGCGTTGGCCTTTTCCCAACAGCTATGGACTTCTGTTGCTTTTAAGGGGCCATATATAGTTAAATCGCAAGGGGAGTGGACTCAACCTGGTATATGTTGGTATACCAGATGTTCCGACCTAACATCATCTAGAAGACGAAAGAACTGAAAAAATAGGTGATGCTTATATGGGGCTTACATGGAGCTTAAAATCCATTTTAGCTTGTATCCTTACTACTTCTTAGTATTTAAGGACTTATTGATGGCCCTCAGCCAGGCAGTGCTAAAACTGACATAAGTGACTAGAATTTAGCTCCTTGAAACAAGTCCTCAAGGCCTGGCAAGTAACTCCATTAGGAAAACAGTACAAAGGGTAATGTACTGTTCCTCTGTCCAAATACTGTTCCTATGCCCTGCAAAATAGACCATGGATTCCTTTCCCGATTCCCTTTTTCCTATGGAAAGAAACTAACCCATGACAGCTAGATACATCAGTCACTGCCCCGTCAGCAGAGATGAATGATGGCTTGCTGCTGAAATAAATTTTCGTAGTCTTTTCCTCATAATCTAAATGCATTCCCACTGCATGACTTGAGTAGAAAAGGTTGTTGCCGTGGATCTTTCTTTCTATGGCAACACTTGATATGCTCAAGACATCTCTGTTTCTTTAAATTGTATTCTGTTGGTTCCTACAACACATTGTATATCATTCACTGTAGTGGAAATGTGGAAAAGGTTAAGTCAGAAAGATGAGTGCTTATTTTTTCCTTTTTAAGTGGTGATTAAATATTTATATACTCCTGTGATACACTTCTATATTTTTGAATCATTTTTTTTCTGCCATCAGGTTATCCACATTTTCAAATCTGTCTTCCTACTTATACCTGGAAATGGCTGTGATCCTAGAGGAGGAAAGCTAAACCCTCATAAACCACATAGGCTTTCGCATTCAGACCCTAGGCTCGGGTGCACTTTGTGTATAATAAATGCAATTTTAACCCTTGTGACCTATAGGCTGTTGTGTCAGTGATCCCAACTGGAGGTTAATTCTCTTACTTGCAGATAGCGGAAAGGACTGTGTGAACGCTCCTCACCTGTTTCCATGCAATGTAAGTTGTCTTCCATACAAATAATGACAAAAATGCTTTATAGCTCATTTGACTGACTTTTGCTGTGACACAGATTAGGATATATTCACGTACTGCCTTCTGGCAGCAGGTCTGTGGGGCCATTAATCTCCCGCTGATGGCAATAAACCACTGAATGTAATGTCTTTGACAGGTATTGGTTAGATTGCTACACCAGCAAGTGGAGTTGGTGAGGCAGTAGTAAGACGTGGTGAGAGATTATTTCAGTCGCCCAGACTGCACAATTTTTTTGCTTTATCAAATAAAATAGAATGACAAAATGATATCCAGTTTCAATGGGATGAATAGCTTTATGCTCTCAATTTTTCTGGCCAGGGGATGAGCCAGAAGACAAAGAGGATCCCTCTGTCTTCCTCAAAGGTTCCTCAGTCTTCATTTTTCTACCTTTTTTTTTTTTGTGTTCAACCTCTCTTCTTATAGAAGTTTTAGTTCTATATTACAATATCATTACATCAAATTGACTACTTTTAATTTTCCTTGTCATGGAAGAATACAAATTAAATTGGTTTCTGGCTTCTCTCTGTCTCTGCTACTCTGTCTCTCCCTTTTCACAGTAACACTCTTCCCTGTGTCTTACCTTTTTTCACAACTATTTGCTTATGGTATCCCCAAAACAATAATCGTCTTTACACCACTGTATTGACTTGAGAAGGGTTAAAAAAAAAAAAAGAGGGAAAGTGAGGTAGGTTACCTGTTAGATCTACGTGTATATATATATATGTAGATCTACATACATATATGTAGATCTACCTATATTACACGTTAGATCTAAATATATATGAAATTGAGATTTTCAATCTATACTCAAGCCTATACATATTTTCAACCTATACTCAAGCCTGAATAATCCGTGTTCCCTTGTGAGAACTTCAGGAAATTCCGTCTTTCTATGCCATTAGCCTGTAAGTGACATTTTGGCTGCACTGCATATAAAACACTGACCTTCCCCCTCCCACTCCTCCCCACTTCTACCTTGACGCCCCGGGCCTGTTTGGGTGTGGATTTAGACCACAAATTTACCATTTGTTTCAGTCAAATTGTTTATGTTGTAAAACAATATTATGTCTCAGTAAGAAATTTAGGGACCAACCCCAACTTTTAAAGTCAATGGGAGTTTCACTGATGTCCTAAGAGAAATCTAAATTTACTGTTACATCAGCATCAGATACATCAGTTATGACTTTGAAAGTAACTAAACACTGCTAGCACTTGGGAACGGCACTGAAACTTGATCACTGGTACGTGATCTGTTAGTACAAACCCTGGCACACTTTCGGCCTGGACCCAGTGGCACTGACCTAGAAAATTACCAGGTGCATTGGGGATTATAAAAGATCTGTTCCATTATAAGATTTTTTCCCAGTAAACGGTTTACAGCCAGCCACTGTTTTATTTCGGGGATGTGGCCAGACCATACAGGCCACTCTTAGGGTCAGAGAATGTTACTTTTACTAGAATAGATGTAAATTTATTAATATAAATGTGGCTATATTGACCAAATTTAACAGTGACAATTATTGAGAGTACATTGAATGCCCAGACATTGGAAACAAACTTTTAACATACAAGTTAGGGTGCACAACTGAGATGGTTTTGGATGTTAATCTTCCTTTTCTTCTTTTTTCTCTCCTTTCTCTCATTCCCTGTTTCATAAATAATTAGTTAACCTATGGCAAGGGGAATAACCTAAAGTTCATTTTCTATGCTTAAATAAAACATTAGCTGGTTTGGCATTTTCAGATTTCAAAAGCTTCTTTCAAGAGGTAAAAGAGAGTTCTTAGATATTAAAGACTAAAGCCAGTGATAATTGCCACTGGGTTAATTGGGAATGAGAGAGAGCAAGCTTGGAACCCCCTCAAATTAGTTATAGATTAATGAAGCCAAGGAAAATAATAAGTTAACGTTGTAATTGATAAAGCTATATCAAAGGCTGTATGTTTGGCTTGGTTTTTTCACCAGTTGTGTACCCAGAATTCTCTGTTCCTGCTTTCTCAGTTCACACCGAGCAATTAATAGTTGAAGTCCTCATGCTCTGCAAATCCAGGATAAGTTCACCTTTCTCTTCCACAAGCGCTGTATTTCATCCAGCAGGCAGTCATTGCTGCTGCATGGGGAGAAAGAGCGCATAACACATCCTTAATCCTCTCCGAGAAATCTGTGTTTCTCTGCTAGGCTAGAGGCAGCGCAATACATCTCATTTAGCTCTCAGGAACTATAATATGATTCTCTCAGATAACAGCTAATTTCTGGGGCTTCTCTGGAGGAAAGGGCAAAGAAATAGCTATTACCTTTTGCCCAGGATAAGCAAGGAGAGTAGGAGAAAACTCTACCTATTAATATTATAACATACATTAATATACGCTAGTTAATCACAGACATTTGCTACCTAAAAGTTAAGGGTTTTTGTTAGAGAAGGATGAGAATTATCAGAAAAGAATTTGTCTCATGTTGATGTAGGTAAAATGAACTGTCTGTCTCACTCCTTGGATTGGCCTAGAAGCAATACTAAATGTTTAGGTTCGGTGCTAGGTTAGAGGTTTAAGTTCTAAATGGAAAAGAATCATATCACTATCCCACATAGATATAAATAAGGACTTCGGTTTTGGAAAGTTAGTAGTCATTGGATCTTGATAAATGGCTAGTAACTCAGCTGGACAGGGTTGTTTCTACATAGGGTTCCTTTAAGAGTCCAACAAACTTCTAGAGCTGAAGATCCTGGATGACGGACAGATACAGGTTACAAACTCTTACATGGTATCTGGGAAAGATCTATATTTGCAGAAGAGTTCTGCAAAGGCTCTGGCTCCAAGGAAGAAATTTAGAATTCACTGTTATAAGTAGAAAGAACACTGCCAGGCTGAAGGTCTGTGAGGGAGATCCACTTCTCTTAAGTACATCTACAGTGTAGACAACCACATCTGAGCACATTACCTAAGGATCCCTTGATAGATAAATAGACAGACAGAAAGCAAGCAAACGAGATAAAGAAAGAGAAATCTTTAGGGATTGTTTATTCTGAGTTATTTTTTGTCTTCTACTTATAATGAGAATTTAGAGCAATTAGATAAGATACGACTGTATAAGTTGTAGACATTTAATTGGGTCAGACAAATGTTACCATGTACCCTCTAATGGTACACCCTTAGAGATGTCCTCTCTTCATACAAGATAATTTTCTTTAGATGGAATTTCAGAAACAAGGACATTTATTAAAGGTTTCCATCCATCTCTTTTGTACTGAGCCCAGGTGAAATGTGTCCCTTGCTTTAATGATGCACCGGATTTCCTGTCCATATACTCCACAGAAGTCAGTGGTCAAGACATTTTCTTCCCTTTTCAACGTACCGGACCGAATCATTATAGTACAGTAAAAGCAGTCACTTTTCTGGATATCCCAGAGAAAAATATGACAGTGTAATTTCAGACACAGTGGCCAGGAACACGCTTTTCCCAGCAGCACACACAAAACTAAAATAACTCCCTGCTTGGAAGCCCAGCTAATCCTCTTAAGTAGGTATGGGAGCCCAGTCGTCAGGAACTGCATGGTGACTGCAGAAACTCCGGGTAAAAGAAGGATACAAAACTGAGAACATCCCTTAGGTATGGGGTCTGGATGAAGGGCAGAGATGTTAAACAGAGATTGCTTTTCTCCTAAAGCCTTCCCTGGGCTTCCTGCTATGGAATGAACCTCCTAAAAAGGGTTGATATGTAAAAGCCTGTCTTACAGTCATACACGGACAGTTAGGGTAGGGTACATCTACATCTCCAAAACTCACTGAAAGGATGGACATTGGCATTTCACTGGTGTGGAGACCATTGAATATCGTGTGTTCAGCAGTCTTCATTTACAAAGTTCAACTATCTTGTCCTTTGCAGTATATTGCACTGAAGATAATGTATTGATGGAACTTTTTGTGAGGTACTGCAGGTCTTGGTTGTTATTTCTTGAGTTACATACTTATACTAACTGAAAAATTCACCAAAATTGTCTGTACTTCTCCAGTGTTTATTTGTAGCAAGATCAGGTTCTAGCACCCGGGCTCGCTCTAAGTAATAGTTTTTTTATCTGTAAGTAGGTTATTTGCAGAGCAGTCACTAATCACCAACATAAGTCCGGATGGCAGAATTTGACCCTGGAACACCACAATGCAGTTGAACAGTTGACAGCATTTAAAGACTATTGAAATCCTATTAATGGGGCTTCTGTTTAATTTGCACTTTCAAAGAAGACTGTAGTCTTGGAAAAATTATTATCCATCAAAGACAATCTTATTGAGACATCACAATGAATATTAGTCCGGGATAATATGTAAATCTGGATGGCATTTGCATGACAATGCAGTCTAACCCACCCCATGCTTCCAACTGACAGCCCAGTAGCAACACGTAAACTGTAAACAATAAAAGGGGACAGAATGCCTCAGCAGGGGTGCCGCAACATGCAACGTCAAGACGAACAAAACGTCTCCTGCAGACACAAAGACCTATCCGTTAGTTTAATAGGAGTGAAACCAATTCAGGAGCTTTCTGGTCAAAGATCTGACACAATTTCCATGCTAGTCCTCAGCATTGCTGTCATGATCTACTGTAACTTATGTTTGGGTAAGACCCAAAGAAGTTTAATCAAGCAAAATTGTTGAAATAGAAATCTTTACTTGATCACTAAGAGCCCTTTTTTAAAGACTGGCCTTCTTTTTACTGGGAACTAACATTGCATGCTTCAAAAAGTACTCTCTTCAAAACAGTTTTGATAGAGGGATTAGGAACCGGACAGTAGAAACACATAAGCCTTTAATCAATAGGTCACCCGTTAAAATTTGGCTTACAAAGGCAGTGTTTGCAAGCGACAGACATCTGTGAGCAGCTTGTGTAAACTGCCAAGGCTTCATTGGTGTCAGAGAAACTAAGATAATTTACCCCAGTTTAACATCAGACCCCTGAAGTCTGTCTCTTAGTCACTGGGGGGGTAAATTCTCTGCATGCTTCGTAATTTATAAGTGGATCCAAAAACTGTGACTGTATTTTGGCTCTACTGAATACTGATCTCACATGCCCTTCAAATCTAAAGAATGAAAGAGCTGGTATGCTCTCTTGTCCATTCTCTCATCTTCCAAATCCTTTCTCTAGCCTCACTTCTTCAAAGAGGCTTTAAACTCCTACAATACAATGTAAATGAGGAGAGGAACTCTACTGAAGTTTCCAGTACCACAGAATATGAGCGGCATGGCAGGAGAAATAGCCCCACTTCTCTAAAGGTACCCACCACAAAAAGTAATGCACTCTGAACTAGCATCGAGGTTAAATTTTATTTCCATCAGGCCACCAATCTGATGGGTTTCCTGTATCGCTACAGGTAGTGTGAGCAGAAGAATCAGCAGCTGAAGGCACCTGGAGAATGGTTAGGTCCAGTATAGCAAGGACACCTGCCTTGTTGGTTCTGAGTGTGCGACACACTCCATAACCGCGTCCTATATGCTGAAGTTCCCTATATATCGACTAGGGGAGATTGTGCACCTCAGGCATGAAAACCTAAACGTAAGGATTATCTCTTGGTGAGGAGCTGGTTGGCTGTGCAGGGGTATCTCTGACATCCTGCTGGTTTCCAGAGCTTGGCAACCAGGCAGAGCTGGAGTCAAACATGTTCTTTTACAGTCCACAGTCTTGTCTAGAGAGTTTCCTTTTTTCGGTGTTTGGAAAAAGAGTGGTCTCTTTGCTTTTAACATGTGTAGAGATGCTTCCACCCACCTTTTATATTGTAACCTGCTGGATGTAGCCTTCCTTCCAAAGTAAGAAACTTGGGTTTTCTTCCCTTCCTGGCTCGAGGTCACTCATGCAGGTTATGAGTCTTCAATGAGAGCTCACTAAGATATCTTGGTGTTTCTGCCTTTACATCAAACATCATTGCAAAAGTCACCATCTGAAATAAAAAATGAGCTCAGGCAGCAGCAGCTTGAACCCACCAGATGCTGTGACTTCTCTTCCGACTGCAGAGCAAATGAATTTGTGTCCTTGAGAAGGAAGGTGGCCCTCTTTCCCACGTGTGCCTGTGCTCTAACCATCGGGTTGTAATATGAAAGACGGACATTGTCATTCTCCTCAATAGAAAGTGTCTGTATCTCTACTTAATGAAGTGTGCGTCTGAGTTGGTAAAGTGGTAATCTGAAAACATCTGCCGGTTCAACTGCCTCAGGGGATGTTGCTGTGAGGGTGGTATCAAAGCAATCAGGCAGGAACATCTCTGAGCGTGCACAAAAGTGGAATTCAAGGAGTTTCAGAAATGTTTAAATAATCCGAGAAATACCATAATAGCATAACCTCTTCCAAGACTTCAGCTATTCATCTGAATAGACAAATACCGGGTTTGGGTCTGAAGTCCTGTTTTACGCATCCAGAGTCTAGATGTGAAGAACTTTAGCAGGTTATAGAAGGATTTCTTTAGCTTAATACTGAGAAAAATGCAGATGACCTTCACAGCCACACTTTATCTCTGCAGAATTTCAGTCTGATATATACAGTTTCATTGCTTTCTGGACAAAATTTAATTATTTTTATTGTGTGAGAAATTCTGATATTTTGAAATTTGCTGGTTTTTAAAACAAAATATATTTTTAAATATTTTGTTTAGAGAAATTCTGAGCTTTTCATGCTGATCCTGTTGCTTTGGCATTTATATTGCATTTTTTCTGTGAATGCTTGCATATTATCTATAATACATGACAAAGTGGAAGTGAGGAACCCTGACCTTTTTTTTTTCATTAAACCGAACATTTGAATACTTTCCCCTGAAAATTTTGACAAAATTGTCGTGTTCCTGGAGAAAGTTTCATTTTGCCCAGTCAGCATTCTCCCATGTTCTTTTGGAACACTTTTTTACCAGTTCTAACTAAATTCACATGAGAAAGGTAAAGGCAGCAATATGGCAAACAACGCCTATGATATTTCAGAGAACAACTGCTTGACATTTATATTAGATTTCTGGCCGACTATTACAATATCTTTGATGAGTAGAGATCTTGATTTAACTCCACATGGAGGTACGAATGCACCTCCCAGAGCCTGTGAAGATGCAGTGCCAAGGAGAAAGAGCAGATGGTGTTTGCCTTGTCCCTGCCCCCTGTGTATTACCCAAAGGGATGACAGCTTTACACTGCACCTTGGCTCCACAGAAACCTGATGAGAGAAGATCCCATGTGGTTGAACTGAATGAACCCATCTCCTGCTGCTCCTTTCATAACGGTGTAGAAAACAAGGCTGGGAGAGATCTCAAGAGGCCATGTAATCCATTCCCTGCCCCCAGCCGGCGTCAGCAGGTTCTTGGTTGACGCAACACAGTTTTGGGGGCTATGTCAGCTGAGTGTGGTTTCATGTGCAGTGAGCTGGGGATTAAAGATTGAGAATCTTTGTAAGAAGGTGAGATGTTTATCGCTTTCTTTCCCAAACTAGAGGCTAAATACTCTGGTACACAATATTAGAGTTTGGGAGCTGCTGTCTCTTACAAAAGGCAAGAAACTGCCAAGAAGGTGAGAAGAGGTACCATGGCTGTGGGAGAGGAGCTTCTCGTGGCTGTTGAAGAGGTAGAAGCCATTGCTTCATGAAGATGCTCCTGGCTCTTGGAGGCGTGTCTGGGTGAATGACTTTCAGATAGTTTCTACTTGCATGCCCTCTTTGGTGTGCAGAAAAGCATTTATTTGCATAAGATAGGGAGGTGCCAAATACACTGTAGCCCCCAAATCAATACCGCAGCTGCAGCTAAGGCTGCTTCTCTATGCTTTGTCCACTACTGACAGTTTCCCAAAGACATGAATGTCTTCTCGGGAGCAATGACTGCAGCGGTAACCTCTCTCATGAAGTCACCTGCTTGGGGGAAAGAATTTAAAGCCTTTCTGAAGAGGCATCTTGCCAGAGAGAGCTATTTAATCTCTTATTTGTACACTGGACCATTGTTTATGCCAACATATGACAGTGCAAAGTTCAGATGAAATCAGTCCACTGCAAGTAGATCCTTCCTTTACCGGTGAATGTACAAATGGTTGGCAAACAATGATGCAGTGCTTAAAACCAAAGTATTTTCCTCTCTTGTTGCATTTGGAATTATCAGGAGAAAATATGTTGAAGGACTGTTTTCTTGGTGCTTTTTCTACAGTACTGAGCGTATGAATGCTGCTATGCGTGAGAAAATATATGAGAAAATTATAATCCACAAAAAATGCAAACACAATGAATCTGTTAAATATTTTCCCTCAGTTAACAAAAGAAAAAGGTTGTGAAAGCAATATTTAAGGGCCTTCCAAAGATGTTTTATCATTTTCTTTTCTCTCCCTGCATACTGAATGATCAGTTTAGGTTTCAAGGAGGTGAGGCTTTAGATTGTGAATGTCAGTCACCACCTAAGGCAGAGCCTATGCGGGCAGGCAGGTGGATCCATGGTCCTGGCTGAAGTTGATACTGCCACCTTTGTTGGCTTATGGGGTGATGAGTGCCTGATGGTGCTCACAGTATCTATTTCTCTGCATTTCTTAAAAAAAATACAGTCGCTATCACGTCTAATATGTATGCACACGTATAAGCAATTTTCTGAAAGTGGGAATAAGCTTAAAATTGTTATAATAATCAGTATGGGCTATATTGTGCCTTAAGGCACAGCCCTAAGCAAGGGCTGGTGCATAAACTAAAAAGAACAGGTTGGATTTTATTTCCTTCCCTTCATTTCCTCCTCTTTTCCTCCTCCCCCTAAGGAAAAACAGGAAAAAAAGAGGCTAATTGCAAAATTCTCCTCCAGCCCTTTCTGAGTGTCATCATATCTCTGAACAGAAGTAATGAGACATTTTGGCAACACTGGACTCTCTTTCTCCCTAGGCACTCATCCTTTCTAGTCCCCAAGGGCTCCCAGCCTCCTCAGCTCTTTCTAGCCCCCTCAGGTCACTTCCTTCTGCTGCTACTTCAGATTGTTGTAGATATCTGGGTTCCCTTTCTGGGCAAGGACAACCTGACAAGTCCTTGGCATATTTGCCTATATATGTCACATCTTCATTACCTCAACCCTGTTGCAACTCTCTTTGGGCCTCTCCACCTCCTTTTTTTCCCCTATCTTGTTTGGATCAGTATTTATATCTCCCTGTGTCCTACCATGAAATGGAGGGGACAGGTTGCAGGGTGAACTCTACTGACTCAGTTCACCCGGTTTGTGCCTGGGACATCTGTGAGCTGAGGCAGAGGATTAAAGTCCCCACCTATTGTCCACCAGTTCCTGCAAATGAAGAACTTACAATTATTTTTGGCTGCCCCAGTGCCAAATGGGGAAGTCACTTCACTTCTACTGCTTTGCTGGGGCACTTGGTATTTTTAGGCACTTAACTGAGGGATCTAAATCACAAGCCTGCTGACTCTGAGCTCCTCAAATAGTCAGCGGAGAAAGAGAGACGGGCACACGGGAGGGAAATGTGTACCTCGAGGGTGATGACTTACCCTCTGGAGTTGCCTCTGTCTCCCTGTAGGGAGATGCTGGAAGAATAGACTCTTTTTGCCTCCAGATACGTGTTGTGGATGTGGGTACTCATTTCAGACAACAAACTGACAGGCATGTAACATTGATTTGTTTACTCTTTTTTATGATAAAAATGATCATGTACCATGAATCATTCAAGTTTACATGAATCACTTTGCTGTTCTCACTGTCTGACCTTTTTCATTTGATCATTGTTGATTCTTCCATTTACAAGAAGGAATCAAAAAGTCATGCTAAGGTCAAATACAGTTTATTTTAAAATTTAAGATCTCATACTAGAGGAAGAAAAAAGTTCAACTATTCATCCATCTTTGAGTGCACTCAGTGGGTCACACTATTCCTACATCAAACCAAGATTTTTTTTTATTAAAAAAAAGAAAGGAAGACAAAAAAAAAGATTAAGCCTGGAGACTTAGTTATCACTGGTTCCCTAGTCACATCAGTCAGCAACATGGGATTTAAGGTGTCAGAATGACAAAGAACAGTTCAATTTGTTCTAACATTGCACCTATACTCATGTACATATTAGACAGCTATAAAATCTCAAAGAGGCACCATTTGAAACGATCTGTGTTAAAAGGGGGCAATTAGTGGGCAAGATGAAATGAAGGTACAGTTGTAATTATTTCATATCTTGAAACAAAAAGGAATGGCTGAGATGTAATTTCACTGTTAAGGAAAAGCAAGGCTTCTAGAAAAAAAAAAGGAAACTTTTCAGAACTAATTGCTTGGCTCTAATTAGAGAATGTAACCTTTGGAGGAATAGTGGCTGTTGAAACTCCAATTTTATTTGCATATATTAATATGTACATGACAATTACACCCCCAGAGAAAGTACAGCCTGTGCCCCAAAAGCCTAGTTTTAAATTTAGAAGCAAGAAAGAAATTCTAAACAACTTAAGAACATTTCAGTGCTTCTGTAGACTTAGGATCCATTTTATGAAAACTTTGGAGTGCTGAAATGACAAATCCAGTTGTCATTTTAGATGATGTGGAGATGCACATGTTTATGATCAAATGTTTGTACGCAACTATCCATACCTTCTATATCTATACATTTGTAAGTGTGAAAAAAAAATGCATATATCTAAATATACAGGTATACATTAAAGTTCTCAATATTTAGTCTGTATTTGCAAAAGATGTTGGTAAGGGGATTTTCCCATCACACCCAGCAGTAATACAGGGATGTAGAAAACCCTCCATTGTTGCCACCAAATGATAATGTGGGTAAACATGAGGTAATTTAGGGAACTTGGTGTTGAGGCCAAACATTAAAATGTCACGACAGCTTTGTTGAAACATCGGCTTTAAGTCTAGAATGTAACCTGGTAACTCTGAACTATTACCGTTGAAACCTTGATTACATAGGGAGTGAGCATAAGAGACCAAATTGGTTATGGAGGGAAGATCAAGTGGGTTGCAGGTAATCATACGGGATCCAAACACATACTGAAGACAATTTTATTCTGCTGTTTCTTATCCAGATTTGCCCTATAAAAGGTTACAGAAAAGACAGGAAACAGTGTGAATGACTAGTCAAGAAGGTAAAAAAAATTCAAGGTCATCATTGTCTTGCTTAATAGAGAAATGTAGAAAAGGAAATATCTCTGAAACATCCACTGGATGGTAACTGGCAACTCCATTTGGATGGAGCTCTAGAAAATTTATTGCATGGAACAATTTTGAGGTGAGTAATGAATGAACAGTAGTTTTCCGAACATATCTGCAAATTTTCTGGAAATTCGATATTCTTATGTCCTTACAACATTTCAAACTCTTTAGCATATCTTCCTCCTTTTTTGGTTAAATATTCTGGCTCCTGTGACACAGAGGTGGAGCAGAGTTATTACTTCTGATAATCAGAGGTGGTGTCGCAGTTCACTGAACACCCAGTCATACACACCCCATAGGTTAGGAATATTCTCGTGTGTGTGTGTGTGTATGTTTAACAAACCAAAATATATAAAACAACACCAGAAAAATTCAGATGAAGGCTTTCAAAGGAAGAAACCTCAGAAAAGAATAATGATGGCAACAAACACTTCATACTGACAAATATTAAAAAATCTGCCATTTCAACTAAGTTTTATGTAATTATCTTTATTCTTTTGAAATATCACTATTAAATGAAATCGTGCTATTACATTGAAATAGTTACAAAACAAAAGCAAACAAAATCCTTCACTATTTTTTCTGTCATTTTTAACATCTCAAGCATTGTGTGAAAAATAATATACTTGCTAACTATTTGTGGCAAAACAAAAGTCTACTTGAAAATCTGGAGTGTTCTTCATTCAAAATTCAGCAGTTTCTGGTGCAAATACTTTTAAAAAGTGGTTAAAAAAAAACCAAAACAAAACAACCAAAGCCCTGAAAACCAAATATAGTTGATATAACTTGTGATAAATGTGTAAATTAACCTTCCAGAACAAAAACTCAGTTATGCCTGCATTATGAATTTTCAGCAGAAACAGGCTAGATAAACTCCTTGAAGTATTAAATGCCATTTTATCTTAAAAACAAAAAAAAATCTGCCACCTTTAGTTTTCATAGCTGTTAGATTTTTTTATCATCAGAGTCAAAGATTCCAAACTCAAGATCTGTGATATCTGAGAAACTCTACTCTTGATCCTTAAGAAAACTCTACTTTTGAAAATCAGGCTGCTTTGTTCAATGCAGAAAAGTGGAACCAAAGTTTGGGCCACTGCGTTTGAAAGTCCCGTTCAGTGTTTTTAATGAATAAGGGCAAAATTCTTTCACAGGCGCAAGACGGCAAAGCAGTGTGCAGCTTGAATCTACATAAGACTTCAGAAGTACAATCAGGACACACGTTACATCTATCCTAGTATATTAAATAATCCCAGAGCCACTGCCAGAGTCATTGGAAACCAGTGTTCTTCTGCCAGCATGGTCCACGGCACATTCGGCGAGCACTGTCCTGTTTCTTGAAATGGTTTACGAATTAATACGGTCCGGGGTTTAGTCCCAGATTGGTTGTTGTGACTTTCCTTTGGGATGCAAAATTCATTACGAGTTTGAGTATGGGTAGATGATAACTGCTCATCTCGGGGCCAGAGAACAGACTTGCCCTCTTTAGCCAGAGTCTTAGACTGTCTTCACATTGGGAATTTCATCCTGAATGAACGCGAAGGACGTTAAATTCCTTTACTAATGATACAGATTAATGGCAGGCATTTCTTTCATTATGTAGATGGCAAGCTTACCTCTGAAACAATTTATCTGGGTGTTGTTTTAAAGCAGAAAGGAAAAGTAGTTTTCCATATGAGTGGGACGTGTTTTTCCAATGGCCAAATTCAAACAAGAACAGGCAGACCAAAGTGTAAATTTCTAAGATGAAGGATAATACCCACAGTTTGTGTTCAAAGAAATACGTGATTTTAGTGAAAGCAAAAGCAGTTCAGGACATTTAAGGAGATGTTTATGACCACGGCCATTCTCAGTTGCAGCAATGCCACTGAAACATTCTTAACTGAAGTTTCTCTATAGGACAAACTCAGACCAATGTTAATTTTATTTGCACTGCACACCACTGAAGATCACAGTGAGCCATTGGCAATGCTCTATTATTATTTTTTTTGCTGGAATCTTGAAGCTTTCTGCTGGATAACTTCTTTTCCTAAGGAGAAAAATAAAAATATGAGTAAAATAACAAGTGAAATTTATGACAGTGCTGTTTCTGAGAGACAAGTAATGTGTCTTCAAATGAAAGTGAATGCTTATTCATTTAGTAGTGTAAATGACAGCATGATGTCAGAGTCAGTGGATGGCATGGGGATCATTCACATCTTGTTACAACCAGTGATTACAGAGGAGTCATTTTGTAGTTCAACACCATTATTGAGGCTTATTCTCTGTAACAAATGATATCTTTTATTTTATTTTGTGATTATCCAACAGATCACTGAACCATGAAGCGCTGCTGCTCCCAGCTAACAGAAAGAAATACCAGGGCCATATGTCTCTCATGCAACTGTTACTGTTCTGTATATAATTATCATTTTTCTATCTGCCACTCACAGTGTGCAGGTCAGACTCCAGTTACCTCTGATATTTTTGAGACTTCGACAGAAGCAGTGGGAGATGGAATTTTTGTAATAATAGATGTAATGACTAATCATTATTCTTTTCCCCAAGTCACTGTGAAAGATTGCTTTAAAATTCAATTAAAATTTTCAGCTTGACATCTGCATGATTAGAGACATTTAGTATAACATCTGACTTGCATAAATATGAATAATATCATCTTCATAATAGCAATTTCTATATTTTATTCACTTACTAGAACCAGTAACATCAATGATCTTTACTCAGTGACAATCTCAGGCAAGATGCCACATGGGTTTTGAACCACAAAACCATTTTCAAATATATATATACATATAAAATTGCTAATATGACACGTGACACTTTTGATTACACTCCTTTTCTTTCAGCTTACAAAATTTGCACTATCTAATCTGAAATGAACCCTGTAGTTTCAGAGCTACTCTATACACGTTTTCCTAAGAAGTATGCTTAAAGGAATTATTCATTCATGTATGCTTCCACATTAACACATAAAAAAATAATCAATACAACCAAGCTAAAAGCACGCATACAAGTCATCCTTTTCTTTCCAGCATTTGCAAAGAGCAATTCTGGAGTTATTTTATCAACTGCAGCGTTTTGAGTCATACCCGTCACAGAAACATCTGAATCACACAAACAATATAATTATTTCCTGTTTAGTCAGAAATACTTAAAAAAAAAAAAAAAAAACTTCTGAAAAAAATTTTCCAACAGCAACCCACAAAATGAAATAAAATTTCTAAATGAAGGAATCGGCATTCATCCGCAATAAGAAGCCAGATTCACCTAAAACGGTCTTCTCAGCCCTGTACTAACAGAGACTGCTTAAAAGGCTGCGGTGTAGACCATTCTGAATAGGAACCAAATGCACAATATTTTTTAGGAGTTATTGTATACAGCCTGTTGAAGGATAGGACAGGAAAGGATACCATTAAGTCAATGGTTTTGAGGACCATATGCTGGAAAGGTTATAAGCATAAGTTAGCGCTCTGAGGGTGGTGAGGCACTGGCCCACGTTGCCCCGAGAAGCTGTGGCTGCCCCATCCCTGAAGGTGTCCAAGGCCAGGCTGGATGGGGCTTTGAGCAGCCTGGGCTGGTGGGAGGTGTCTCTGCCCGTGGCAGGGGGGTTGGAACTGGATGACCTTCAAGGTCCCTTCCAGCCTAAACCATTCTATGATTCTATGATTTGCTCATAGGTCTGAGCTATAAGAGTTTGGCAATAGAAAGAAGATACGTCTGAAATATATGTGATATTTTAATTTGCAAGGAAGAGACACAGGACCTCTTATGACAACACCTGGGATAACAGATGAGGCATGTGTTTTTCAGGACACCATGTTCAGAGCTTCCAGAGAACTTGGAGCAAGCTCAACTCAGCAGCACCTGCAATCAAGAAGCATGTTTTAGCCTGGGAGAAAAAGAAAAAAAAAACCTGTTTGGTTTTGTTACTCTTGAATATGTCCTGGGAGCAATTTGCTTCCATGTGTCCAAAGGAGTAAAATCACAAGGCAATGAGCCAGCTGGAGGGACAGCTTGAATGAAAACTGAGATATGACGCACTGGAGATGAGTTGGAGGAAGAAGGTACTATTATGATCTGAAACATTTGAAGACAACCACATAAAAAGATAAAATTCAATATCTGAAAATTGGTGTAGAAGAGAATTCTCTACTGCTAATTCTTGCTGCTTGCTAAATAGCTTCTCTCATTTCCCAGCCTGAGTTTAGTTTATAGTCATCACACTAAGCAATGTCCATTAGTTTAACTAGGTTTTTCTCCCTGACAAATTTGCAGACAGAGATCATCCCAGCATTATCCTTACTGCAAACAAATCAAGCTTTTCTGGGGAACCATTCCCTACACCTGATATTAACCATCGATGTGACTAAATTGGGACGCTCTCCTTCTGTAGTCTTTGTAGCTACATCACACTTGCAAAGTAAGAGGGCCATGGTATGACAGCAGGTCATGGGAGGTAATTCTGCCCCTCTACTCTGTTCTTGTGAGACCCCACCTGGAGTACTGCATCCAGCTCTGGAGCCCCCAACATGGGAAAGACATGGACCTGTTGGAGCGGGTCCAGAGGAGGGCCACAAAGATGATCAGAGGGCCACAAAGATGATGAGAGGTCTGGAGCACCTCTGCTGTGAGGACAGGCTGAGAGAGTTGGGGTTGTTCAGTGTGGAGAAGAGAAGGCTCCAGGGAGACCTTACAGCAGCCTTCCAGTAATTAAATGGGGCCTTTTGCTAAGGCATGTAGTGATAGAATGAGGGGGAATGGCTTTAAACTGGAAGAGGGCAGGTTTAGATTAAATATTAGGAAGAAATTTTTCACTTTAAGGGTGACGAGGTTGCTCAGAGAAGTTGTGGAAGCTCCATCCCTGGAGGTGTTCAAGGCCAGGCTGGATGGGGCTTTGAGCAACCTGGTCTAGTCAGAGATGTCTTTGCCCATGGCAGGGGGGTTGGAACTAGATTACCTTCAAGGTCCCTTCCAGCCTAAACCATTCTATGTTTCTATGATTCTATGAACAAGATATGATTGTTAACCTCATCCCTGACATGATTTTGCTTTGGGCCAACACTCATGGTGACCAGTACAGGGTTTAGCACAACCCAGGGACAACTAATTTACCAGTATAGATTTAGCCAACACAATCAACGGAAAAAAAAACTGATTTCTCTGAAATATACACTAGATGCTTTGACTGTGCTCTGATGGATCCTACCTCTTCTCGCTGGCTAATGACAACAGTGGCATAAAGATGAGGTGTGTACATTTTTAAATTAGATGCCTAAAGTCAGTATGTGGATGGAAGTCCTACAGAGCCAGGATCCCATTCAAGCCCAGGAGAGTTCGCAGTGTAAGGAACAAGTGTAAAGTCTAACAGAATTTTATTCTTTAAATGTTACTTTTATTGTGAAAGAAGATAAATATTTCAGATTTTTAAAATTTCAGATAGTCATCAAAAGGCTTAGTTAACTACAAATAGGAGTGAAAGTTTGAATCCTCATATCATATAATTTATGACTGTATTAGCTAAACCACATCTCTGGCTGATAACGTGGCGAGCTGTGTTCTGAATGGCATCATCCTCAACTTGATTTAACTAAGATATCTTTATAAAGGAAATAAAAGATCACCCTATAAATTTTACTGTTTACTTGAAAGTAACCCAAATAGCAGGGAACTTGTCATATAGACTAATCTAAATCTGGCGCTAAAATAATTGATTAAAACACACAACTTCTGAGGCAGTAAAAGCTGTATACCTAGTGATGAAAATATAGATGATGCCTAAAGGTAACAGAATATGTCCTGCCAATCAAACTTCCTGAAAAGTGCCGTAAAGTAGGAACAAAACCATGATACAGTTTTGGGCTTGAAAAGGTGAATGGAGTCTTTAGAGGAACAAACACACCAGTTGTGAACAGAGAATGAATTTGACCCCACACATAGTATTGTTGTCATCCACAGAGGAATATCCTTATCAGTTCTGGTGTCCATATTTGAAAAAAGAAGGTTAAAATACCTGATCTAGTTGAAGGGGAGTAGACTAGATGGCCTTTAAGGGTTTCTTCCAACCCAAGCTGTTCTATGATTCCATAAAAGTTGAACAGTATACAGTTAAGAGCCATGTAAATGACATGAAGTCTTGAATAATGATTTAAGGTGTAGGTGGTTGATTGTTCAGACCATTTATCAGAAAGAACAGTGTGATCACAGGAGAAGAAAACATCAGACGATATGGCTTTATTTTGTCTGGCAAAAGAAAGCATAGCACGAAACGATGACTGGAGTTTGAAATCAAGAACTTCCAAACTAGAAATAAAATATTTTCATTTTTATTTATATTTTTTACAACATAGGTGCTAAAATTTTGCAAAAAACAACTGCCATGAGAATTTCTGTCATTACTAGCTCCAAAGATTTTAACACAAAGACTGTCCTTTGGGAAAGATACAGTAGTCAAATACAATCTGTTGCCATCAGTAGACTAGTAATTAACTGAAATTCTGCACAGGTTTTGGAAAGGAGAATGAGTTGGTCTCTTCAGCCTAAAGCTTTACCAAGAAAATAACGTTTCATCTAGAGCAGGGAATTTAAGGGAAGAGGGTTTAAGATTCTTTGCTCTGGAGCAAGGATTGAGCTGGGCTTTACTACAAATTTCTGCTGCAGATATGTCTAATCAGTCAATCAATCAATAGGGATTGCATCATTCCAGTTGGGGAACAACAGATGGCTGATGTGTTCTTGGCTTGAGATGGAAAGTTAAGTGCATGACATTTGGGACAGACCTGAGAGTGGATTATTAAACAAACCTTGTGCAGGTTTCTCTGAATCAACAGGCAAATATGCTAATGTCACAGCGGAAAAGTGTTTGGAGCATGTGGTTTACATTCCTATTGCTGATGAATAAGGTACCAACTTCAGAGAAAAGCCAGTCTCTTGAATTGTTCAGCACACAACCTGAGGAACCTGAACATACAGAAGTCTGTGGGACCTGATGAGATGCATCCCAGAGCACTGAGGCAACTGGCTGATGCAGTTGCCAAGCCACTCTCCATGACATTTGAAGAGTCACGGCAGTCAGGTGAAGTCCCCGCTGACTGGAAAAAGGGAAACATTGCACCCATTTTTAACAAGGGTAGAAAGGAAGACCCTGGGAACTACTGACCTGTCAGCCTCACCTCTGTGCCTGGGAAGATCATGGAACAGATCCTCCTAGAAGCTATGCTAAGACACATGGAAGACAGGGAAGTGATTCAAGACAGCTAGCATGGCTTCACCAAGAGCAACTCCTGCCTGACCAACCTAGTGGCCTTCTGTGATGGAGTGACTACATCAGTGGACAAGGGAAGAGCTAAGGACATTGTTTATCTGGACTTCTGTAAGGCCTTTGTCACAGTCCTGTACAGCATCCCTCTCTCTAAACTGGAGAGGTATGGATTTGATGGGTGGACTGTTCAGTGGATGAGGAGTTGGTTGGATGGTAGCATCCAGAGGGTAGTGGTCACTGAGTTAATGACCAGATGGAGATCGGGGACAAGTGGTGTCCCTCAGGGGTCTGTATTGGGACCAGTACTCTCCACTACTTCATCAGTGGCATAGGCAGTGGTATAGAGTGCACCCTCAGCAAGTTTGCGGACAACACCAAGCTGAGTGGTGTGATTGATGCGCCTGAGGGACGGGATGCCATCCAGAGGGACCTGGACAGCCTCAAGAAGTGGGCCCCTGTGAACCTCATGAGGTTCAACAAGGCCAAGTGCAGGGTCCTGCACCTGGATCAGTGCGACCCCCAGTATCAATACAGGCTGGGGGATGAAGGCATTGAGATCAGCCCTGCTAAGAAGGACGTCGGGGTATTGGGGGCTGAAAAGCTGGACATGAGCTGACAGTGTGTGCTCACAGCCCAGAAAGCCAACTGTATCCTGGGCTGCATCAAAAGCAGCATGGCCAGCAGGGCGAGGGAGGGGATTCTGCCCCTCTGCTCCGCTCTGGACACCACTTGCAGCATGGCGTCCAGCTCTGGAGCCCCCAATATAAGAAGGCCATGGACCTGTTGGACTGGCCACAAAAATGATCAGAGAGCTGGAACACTACTCCTATGAGGACAGGCTGAGAGAGCTGGGGTTGCTCAGCCTGGAGAAGAAAAGGTTCTGGGGGGACCTTATTGTGGCCTTTCAGTACTTAAAGGGGGCTTATAAGAAAGATGGTGACAAACTTTTTATCAGGGCCTGTTTCGATAGAACAAGGGGTAACGGCTTTAAACTAAAATAGGGTAAATTCAGACTAAATATAAGGATGAAATTTTTTACAATGGAGGTGGTAAAACAATGGCCCAGGTTGCCCAGAGAAGCTGTAGAAGCACTATCCTTTGAAATATTCAAGGTCGGGTTGGATGGGCCTCTGAGCAACCTGATCTAGTTGAAGATGTCCCTGCTCTTTGTAGGTGGCTTTGACTAGATGACCTTTAAAGGTCCCTTCCAACCCAAACCATTCTATGATTCTATGACACCACCGTCTTCAGCAGATCAAGAGCTGTGGAACTTCTTGATGTCCTGATGATGAAGACATCAAGTCTTTATTTCACTGAATTTACACAAAGGCAATTTTGTGAACTGCCTTGACAGTCAATAAGGGGAGAAAAAATAATCTTTAGAGGACAGATAATCTTGCTTAATCACAGAATCACAGAATGACCTATCTTTGAAAATACCTAGATTTCTTTACATTTTATCCTACAGTTTTAATTTCGTTCTGAAAATGAAAAAGATAAAAGACCAATTTCTTGTGCTGATTTATATCCTGTGATGCTGCAGGGTTTGCAAATCCAAAAAAAACCTTGGGTCTAAATCCTTCAGGGTCAAATCAGCAGCCTTCTCTTTACCCTGCAAGCCAATACTCAAATGAATAGTGTCTTTCCGTTCTGTTATAGCGGGCGATACATAAGGTTTTTTTCCATTTAGCTGTGGAAATGTGCTTAAATTAATCTCTGGTGTGCCTCTATTCATTCCCGTAGAGCTTTATCAGACATACAATTGGCTCAAGAGACCATATTCTCAGCTTCTGTGGAATCTCTTCTCTGTCTTCAGTGAATCTACACAGATTTACACAACTTTTTAGCCACTGTAGAGCTGCTGAGTATTTCCAGCATAGTTTAAGTGAATAACAGAATTATTCTAAAGTCTTCTACAGTTAGGTGTTTCTACTCCTATTAAGCATCTATTTCATAGCTGAAATAAGGACCAATGCCAAATTTAACATCATAACAGATGAGGTAAGGAAAGAGTTATCCAGACTACTACGAAAACAGAGCCTGAAAATCAGAACTGACTGAGAATCTACATATTACTAGTGCTGAAAATGGCATAGCAGGATTTTAAATTTCAAGTGTTGAAAAGAAATTGCAGAAAAAACAGATTTCTTCGTCTGCAGTTCTGTCATCTGTCTTTATAATCTGATTTAAAGTTGTCTGCTAATGGATAGTGAATTGATTTCCTGAAAAAACTAATGCAGTATGTATGGATTGTCAAAATTAATAACCTTAGTCCTTCCTTAGCATCAGATGTAGACGTTGAAAATAGGTACTGCTGAGTATGGCTGTACCCTGTGTTGCATTAAATGCAATTTGTGAGGCTTTCAGAAATGCTGCAAGGTGATCTAGCTCAGCTACTGCTAAAGTTAATGCCACCATCAGTAGTCGCACTGGGACCAGAAGCATCTGAGAGGACTGCAATGCCAAAACTGTGACTGTAAAGACCATTAATGGGTTTCAGTCCTGAGAAGAGAACCACAGATGTGTGCCTGAATCAAATCATCCCTTTCCTCAACTTTATTTGCTCAGAGGAAAAACATCTACCCGACTTGGTCTGTTTTCTCAGTTTTGAATGCTTACTTGCAATGGAGTTTTCTTTGAAACTAATGCAACTATTTTTGTGATCAGCTGAGAATCCATGAAGGAGATCCTTTGTCTGGTTCTATAGTTTCTATACCTGCTTGACCACAATGATATGGCCCTGATATTCAGGAAGCAAACCTAGCAGAAACACGGGATATTCTGGCTTAAGTGCTCCTCAACGTGATGAAGACTGTCAGCCTTTGGCCCCTTTCTTTCTTCCTTTCTTCCTTTCTTTCTTCCTTCCTTTCTTTCTTTCTTCCTTCCTTTCTTTCTTTCTTTCTTTCTTTCCTTCCTTCTTTCTTTCTTTCTTTCTTTCTTTCCTTCTTTCATTCTTTCATTCTTTCATTCTTTCATTCTTTAATTCTTTCTTTCTTTCCTTCCTTCTTTCTTTCTTTCTTTCTTTCTTTCTTTCTTTCTTTCTTTCTTTCTTTCTTTCCTTCCTTCCTTCCTTCCTTCTTTCTTTCTTTCTTTCTTTCTTTCCTTCTTTCTTTCTTTCTTTCCTTCTTTCTTTCTTTCTTTCCTTCTTTCTTCCTTTCTTCCTTCCTTCCTTTCTTCCTTCTTTCCTTCCTTCCTTCCTTCCTTCCTTCCTTCCTTCCTTCCTTCCTTCCTTCCTTCCTTCCTTCCTTCCTTCCTTCCTTCCTTCCTTCCTTCCTTCCTTCCTTTCTCTTTCTTGCTTGCTTGCTTGCTTACTTGCTTCATCAATTCAGCA
Source organism: Pluvialis apricaria (assembly GCA_017639485.1). Classification (NCBI taxonomy): domain Eukaryota; kingdom Metazoa; phylum Chordata; class Aves; order Charadriiformes; family Charadriidae; genus Pluvialis; species Pluvialis apricaria. The sequence goes on from CM030009.1 coordinate 124,859,979, forward strand.
ACTCTACTTCAATATAACTGGCAGCCTGCGTAGGAAAATGTCCAGAACTCACCTAGAAGATGACCTGAACCACAACTGGTCCTTGGACTGCTGCTGTCTTTGTTCTGATTTTCTGTCCCTGGTGCAGAAATAGCAATAAAACCCAAGCCAGGGTACATCAAGGCTTTGCTGGTGCTGCTCACCAGACAAGCACGAGCACAAACCAAGGCATCCATACATAACAAAGGTTATTCTTTTAATTTTATAATCACGTATAGCCAAGTAGTACTTGGATGCTCCCTTTCAGAGCATGCAGTTCCTCCACTGGATATAAAGAAGGAATATTATTAGCTATTTCTTTCTGTGAAATCATTTATATGTATAAATTGCAGCAATACATGGACCAAACTACACCATTTACTAAAAAATAAAAGCATATGCCAGATGATCCCACTATTATCAGTGCATTTAGCTTTCCCCTAATACTTTGAGCACTGTCATTAAAACTGAAGCTACAGCAATATTTTAGCCATCTCTGTACCTAGAAGATTTCTCTATTACTTTGTCCATGAACGTTTTCCTTGGATGATTGGTTGACAATATCTAAAGGATAATTTTAGGTCCTGAAGAATTAAACACAGGTCTATTTTTATGAGGTGGGACAGATTGGAAACAGTTTTGTCTCCTTGTTGCAATGAAATTGGAAATGAAAAGAATGTGTGTCATATGAGGGACAAGTGTCATGAAGCCCATCTAAATTATACTTCATACCCCACTTTATAGCCTAATGTTCAACTATATCCATTTTTTCTGGCAGTATTTTGCCCATCAAAAACAAGTTATTGACACTTATGTCTCAGATATAAATCAGATCCGGCAGTAAAAGTAAAGAAGGTGGTTTCAGAGAGAGTTGATGACGGGGTAGAATAATGTATTTGTTTTTTTCCTCTAGGATATCACTTTAATATCACCCAGAAACAATGGCAGAAAATCATTCCAATTAAATGCTCTTAAAAATAAGATATAAAGCAAATTCAGGTGATCTCATTCTGTCGTGTGTGTCAGGGTAGACACCACAAAACTGAGCAGAAATAGTTTCAATTTAGCTGTCTTAGCATATGTGTACAAGGACTGAGAATGTGGAAATTGGATTTGCTTCACTGGAGTCAATTAAGAAGGACTCTCAACAAGGTAGGGTTGAAGTGCATTGACAGGGCACTGGGAATACTTCTGGTATTGATTGGCACTGGCTTGGGTACAAATAAAGCAAAGCATTCTGGTTTCTGACATTCATTTTCTATAACGGAGAAATTACACTAATGGATAAAATGATAATGAAAAAGGGAATGCAGAGAATAGGAGTTCTCCATGGAGATATATTCCCTTCAGATGTTAAGCTGTAGCTATGCCCTCATTATAAAAGATTTTGCTGCCTAATATACAGCTCCTACTTTTTTTTTTTTCCTCCTGTTACACTGACCTGTTCTTATTGCTCTGTCTCCTTAACCTCTCAGAATTTCCTTGTTTATGAGGGCAGAGCTTAATGAGGTCAGCAGTTCCTGTCACTCTATGGAAGAGCAGCTCCTCAAAGCCCTACCTTCTCCTGGTAGCCAATGTCTTTGATGCTACTTAACAGGGGGAAATGTTCATTCATGTCTATTTTCCAGTTGGAGAGGATGAAACAGTTCTGCTTCATACTAGATCACCCTTTTTTCTCTGAAGTGTGTGTGGAGGTAGGAAGGACTAACAGCTACTCCTTCCCCATCCTCGAGAGAATTAGGTTTGGAAACCATACAAATGCCTTCTTTTTTTTCTCATCTCTTTGACATTTATGAGGAGTTGTTTGATGATATTAGTATCCTCAGTGTGCATCTTATATTTCAGTTTTGACCAACACAATGCACAATTTCTTCCACTAGGATCTTCCTTAACGGGGCAACCCAAGTGTACATCTGCCTATCTCTGAGTACGGCCAAATGAAGCTGTATGAAATTTGTGCTACAAGGGTGGCTGTTGCAAGATTCATGATCAGAATACTTCTCCCCAAAATAATTTGTCTCCTAATCTCATTAACTGTGGTGGTATTATGCCCTGTAGCGTGTCCTCTGGTTTATGTCCTTCCCAGCCTTCTACTTCTAAGTAAAATATTTACTGCTTTAATTATAAATGTGTTCTTTATTTATTTCATGGCATATTTATTTATGCAAGTGTTCAATCTATTAAAAAGTGTTTTGCGTGATGCCCTCTGATCCCAAGTTCTGGAGAAAAATAATGCATTTTTCCCTTTAACAGCATCATCTTTTTACATTGGGAGATGTTGAGATTTCATAACTTTGTACCCTATCTTATATATCCATTATTTCTTGCTGTGAAAATTCTTCCAGCGTGCTAATCGTTCTTGTCCCCGATGACTTAAAACTCTTCTTGCATGGAGAACCACAGCCTTTTCTCACTCATATCAACTTTAGCACAGAAATCCTATTTGCTTCAGTACCCCAGCTCTGTATACTTACCCCTGGAAACAGAAAGGCTGAGAATGACTTTTGTGACCAGACCTTTTCTTGAATGGTGATAGGATATGATGTCCCTAATAGAACACAAACTATAATTTTCTAGAAGTACTGGAGGGAAGGAGCAGGTGTAATATTAAATCCATTATATTAGGCTTGGTGACTTTATACAACATGCTTCAATTAATTAGCAGCAAATGAGATTTGATGAACTTGCTAGTCCTATGTCTGCCTTCACTAATCTGCCATAGTACCTGACAGACACCTCACCATTTTTTTTTTAGTTTTCCTCAAAACATGTGTCTAAGGTAAAGTGCTCTAGATACTCCTTAAATATTGCCAATTCCTGTTTTGAATTGAGGATCTGAAGGACATGTGCAGCCTCCCTGCTCAAAATGTCCAGCTTGGCTATGGGAAGCTATATTGACAAAACAGGCAACTGTCTCCATCATGCCATGCCTGACTACGTACTCTGTTGCTCCAGATACTGACCTGACCCATAGGTTTGGCTTCCTGTCTTGATCTTGGACGTCCTTTGTCACCATGGCCTTGACTGGTTATTTGACTGAACCTGGTTATCACCACCACACCTGCTCTGCCCACCTTACTCAAGTGCTGTGTGACTGCCACTTTTGTTGGTGAGACCACTGTCTCTGCCGGTCTTGCTGTCACCCTGACTCCTGGCTCCTCCTCCCTTAAGAAGAAATGCCTCCCTTGTTGTTCTCTGATATTTAAGCAACTGCCCCAACATAGACAAACTGATTTTAAGTGTTTCTGGGATTGAGAGCCCAAGAGCATGCACTCTGAATCCTTTTCTGAGGCCCAACGGCATAAAACCTATTCTATTTGATAGAAGAAGAGTTAGAGAGTCCGGTCTGGACCAAAGTGATTTTCCCAGTGTCACACAACAAGTCTTTGTCAGCTCAGAGACTGCCCTAATTTCCCAAATCCAGGGATAATGCCTGAGTTGCTGGGATGGCCTTTCCACCTAGTTACAGCAGCCTCCAAAAGTGATCAATTTCTTAGTTTCCTTACCTGCTATTCATCATACACACGTGGACATACTGAAGATGGTTAGGTATCTGCAGTATTGAACATAAAGGTGAATAGTGATACAAATAGGGAGAATGTCAAACTGTACAAGTCATGTCTTAAATATTAATTTGGACTGGGGTTGGACTAGATGGCCTTTAAAGGTCCCTTCCAACCCAAACTATTCTATGATTCTATGACTGTCTTAAGGGTATGGGTATTAGTGGCTCACTATCTTTGAAAGAACGATTTTCTTTCATCAAACACAAGTGGGCCAACTATCTTTAATCAGGGGGTAATGACTTGTAAAAAGGCAAGCCTAGCCTGTTTGTCCAGGTAGTTAATAGTAGTTTGGGTATTTTCTGTTTGTAGATTGGAACTAATTATTTGAATTTCATTTCTTAGTTATTTAATGATTCAAGTTAGTTTTTCAAAGGTCAGTACTGAGCTCTTTGAAGAAGTTAGTCAACACCAAGGTTAAAGTCATAAAACCAATGAGTTAGACAGCCAGTGATGCTGTTGATCAAGTTTCAGCTCCAACACCTGGGGCATATCCAAAAGTTATAAGGTGTTGGAAAGACTTTTGCTGACTTGAGTGAGCTTCAGATCATGCATCAGTCAAAGACTCTCCCATCTACTTCTGTAAGTATTTTCTCTGCACACTGTGCAGTGATCAAAAATTTTCTTTCTGTTACCATCTCCCAGAAGCATTTTACTTATCAGCCTAATAACTGCTGTCTCCTAGGTACAAGGAACTTGAATTTGTTTCCATATAACCTCTTCTCAGTGTATTCCTACACATGTACTGCCTCCAGCTTTGGAGTCCGCAGCACAAGAAAATCATGGACCTGTTGGAGTGAGCCCAGAGGAGAGCCACAAAGATGATCAGAGGGTTGGAGCACCTCTCCTATGAAGACAGGTTGAGAGAGTTGGGGTTGTTCAGCGTGGAGAAGAGAAGGCTCTGGAGAGACCTTATAGTAGCCTTCCAGTACCTAAAGAGGCTACAAGAAAGCTGGAGAGGGACTTTTTACCAGGGCATGTAGTGATAGGATGAGGGATAATGGCTTCAAACTGGAAGAGATTAGATAGAAAGTAGGTTAGATATTAGGAAGAAGTTTTTCATTCTGAGGGTGGTGAGGCACTGGAACAGGTTGCCCAGAGAAGCTGTGGATGCCCCATCCCTGGAGGTGTTCAAGGCCAGATTGCACAGGGCTTTGAGTAACCTGGGCTGGTGGGAGGTGTCCCTGCCCATGGCAGGGGGGTTGGAACCAGCTGATCTTTAAGGTTCCTTCCAACCTAAACCATTCTATGATTCTATGATTCTTTATTTCACAATTAACCTTTTTCACAGTTTTCCAAAGCACGGTAGCCAGGTGAGCGAACTGAAGAGCTTTAGAGGTTTTAACGCTGGCCTTGTTGCTGGTTTTGACCTGAAGCCAGTTGAAGTTAACACTCCAATGGCACCAATGAGTTTCAGATCAAAAATTGTAAAACAAAAGTTGTAAAACGAAAAGAATGTAAGTGAGCATGCAACAATGAAGGTGATAAGGCTTGGAGTAAACAATACTATCTCTTGCTTTTTTGTGCATTGTGGGAACAGAGAGAGATTGACTTGATGGACATGAAAATGAAAAGACAGTGAGGGTGGAGCAAGACAGGACAGAAATAAAAAGGAGGGAAGAAAAAACAGATACAGAAAGGAAGATGATGGCATGAGGATAGAATCTGGAAACTGAAAGAACAGGAAAAGATTGGAGAAGGCCAAAACAAAAAGATAAAGATAGTTACAGAATCAATGTTTTTATGAGGCGTTGGGTGGCTTCGTCTGACCACTGTCACAGATAGCATAGGCACTTACGGTTAAGGTACCAATATATATTTCTTTTATCGAAAAAGAGGCCAAAAAAACACTCCTTGATTATGATTCATTTCATGCAACAGTAGGAATCTTTTACGGGTCAGACAATCATGTCCTTTACCGGTGGCTGTGAAGTGGCTTTCAGTTAGCCTGAAGGAGGACATTCACTTTGCGAATGCGTAAAGTTACAAGGTGGATCTATTAATATTATTTATTTATCTACTTGTATTATTGATTTTAAGCATTTGGAATGTTGGAAACATGCAAAATCTGAAGGATCTTAAAGGTAACACCATCATACTTGTTCTGAGCTGGGGAGATTTGTCTTCTCACTTTGGTCTAGAGGTGCTGTGTATGAAGTCCAGAGGCTCGAGTGATCATTGGGCTCAAGAAATTGCAATGGAATCAAGAATCCTCATGTGTTTGACTTTGACTTTTGGATAAAGCAGGAGGGAGGCTAGAGGATGCATTTAAGGTCCCACTATGCCTCACATGATCTACTCTGTGTGTTTTTCCCACTCATCTATAAATACAACAGGATGTGCACACCAGAGAAAGAGAATGACTATTGACATCAAAGAACAGTTTTGGCCCAGGAACAATCGGGTGTAAAATGCCCATAAGTATATTTATCATGGAAATTTGAGACTAATAAAACATCAGAGGAGGAAGCTTTTGGAACAGCCCTGCAGTGCAAGTACTGGGAGCAGAAAAACACCCCCAAAGCCTAATTATTTTTCAAATGGAACTTGGTACTTGTGTTATAGGGATCATAAAATGCTTCTGCAATAACTTGGGAAGAAGCTTGGAAATCCAGGATATGTCTTCCAGTGCAATATTCTTAGGTTCACACCTATCTGTCTTCGGAGAGAAAGGTAACACCTCTGTGGTTTCCAAGGGAGGCAGTGTAACTTCCATTAGGAACAGGATTGGACCAGTTCTGTGAATGTTATTTGCAGTATTTTTTTCCTCTCCCGTTTCCCCCATGGATATGTCTGCATTTTCAGATGCCAGGAAAAAAAAAAAAAAGAAAAAAAAGAAAAAAAACCCCTCATCTCTACCCAGTGGGGACCTCCCTCATTCTATCTTCTGATGTTTGGTTGCTAATTTGCACTTTTCATACACCCAGAAGCAAATGCCTGTCTGACACAAAATAAAACAAGATGCTTCAAGTGCTGTTTGGTTCTTTCGGAAGAAAATAATTTTTGAAAATAAAATGTAATCACCAAACAACCCACCAATGCCCACTGACATTCTCCATGGTGTGTCTGACAGAGGCAAAATGTAGCACAATGAAGAACAAAGAGGCATTTTATATGCCTAGCAGAAATTCTTAAAAGCATTTTTTTTTGTTTCTTTTTTTTTCTAGGAAATTATCATAGCTCTATTTTTTTTTTTTAAATAAGCCCATGTAAATACTGAGAAACTATTAACTGTAAAGGTGGGGAAAGGAGGGGCTGAAAATGAGATAGCTTTTTCCCTCATAGTTCTTGAAATAAACAAAAATAGATTTTCCTTTTGAATTAATTTGCTTTCTTACCCTTCATCCTTTCTTCCCAGTTACAGAATTATTCTTCATTTGACAGATAGTAGCCATGAGATAATTTTGGATCTTGTTTTGGGGTTTTTTTTAATAGCAGTTTGGAATCTTTGTTTTCAGAGAAGAGGCCCACTAGGCACAATTTGGGACTTGTTATTAAAGACAAACTAACATCCCCCAAAGATTTTCAAACACTTCATGCCAGAATGTGATATTTTAAAGCATTTCCCATTTCACATAATTGGATGCACGTGGCTTAGCAAGAGAAAGACAGTTTCAGCAAATACAAGAATTAATGCAATTTATTCGAGATGGTCTCACAGGAGAGATATAGATTTTATGCATAATTCCGAGGAAGATAAAAAATGTTGAAATCAGTTAGGACTTCTGCATATTGCTTCAAGACCACTGACCTAAGCTAAGGTGGTTATTATAGACAAGGATGGAATTTAGAAAAAGTTGTCAAATTAGTATTCATCTTGGATCCCAGAATGAGCACAATTATCATCACTGGGAATATGAGTTCCATCCTTATACTTTCTTGGGATGCTTAGTCAAATAATTAGCAAAACTATTTCTAATGTTTGCATAATAATGAAAAAACTCCATATTCCAGGGGAAAAAAAACCCACAATTGGAATATCAAAATTCAGTCCTTTAAAATGATTATAAATTACATCCATTTAAGACACGTTATTGTGACATTTGTTAAATCGATTTCATATTTAAAATCTGCCTCTCACACAATTTGGGACCCTGAGGTTAAACCACTATTTGACACAATCATTGAGGCCTCTGGAAGAAAAAAAAGGAAGTTGCTTAGATGTGTGATAATCATTCTCTGTATTGATATATCCCAATCCCTATGTCAAATGAGCATCTCCTGCATATTTTGTGTTTTCTTCCTTGAAAAATGATACAGGACAAAGACATAGTATTACCTTCTTTTGTAAATAGGGAAAACAGAAGTGTGAATTACATAGATACAGAATCCTGTTGTTAATGAGTTTCACTATTTATTTCAAGAGAACCAGCAATTCTTCCTTTTTTTTTTCTCAATTATGAAAGTCTAAAGCTATACTAGCATTTTGACATTTTGAGAAAAAGCAAGTATTTTAGCCACACAAACATTTTTCTTTTGATGCTGTAAGATATAGTTAGCCTATGTTACGTGACTACTATGCTAGCTGGAAAGAAAAAAGAGCTAATTGCCTATGAGATTTGAGGAAAAACTACGCCTTCTGTTGAGCTGTGTACAAAACTACACTCTGAGGCACTGATATTGGCAGATTGTGGTGATTTTAAACATGATACTTTTATTCGCTTTCAACTGCAAGTTAAATAATGGAAGATTTTATGATTTATTTTATATCTGTTGTCATTTTTGTTGAGTCCTTTTGCAAATAAGATTGTGATAAAAAGGGATTTTTCACCAGTCCAAAGATACTATTATAAATACTTTCTTCTGTGAGACTTTTCCATTCCTTGTGGCATCTTGCTTGTCTGGATTTCAATCCCAGTTACATCATTGTCAATTTACCAGGCTTGAAATGAACTTAGTCTGGTTTTATGGCCTCGTAATGGGGAGGACAGAAGTCATTCACTGAAGAAATTCAGAAAAGGAGAGGACCTCAGCCAGTGAAACAGAAGAGACACAGTTTTTGTGTGGATGTCCTAAGGACATTCAGTATTGTGAACCAGAACCACTGGAGAAACATTTCTAATGTCTCCCCAACTCATATAAAGAGGTATATTCTTGGCGCTCTGTATTTGGGGGGGAAGGAGGTTTGGAGCCTCTAGGTGTTATCAGGTCGTATCCATATCAATGTAAGCAAAAAGATTTTGAATGAAAGAAAATGAACCCTACAGAACCCATTTAGATAAAAATGAATGCTCAAGAAAATAGCATGCTTCCAGCAGACATCTCTAACATAGAATCATAGAATCATAGAATCCTTATAGTTGGAAGAGACCTTTAAGATCATCAAGTTGAACCATTAAACCTAACACCGCCAAGTGCCAACACACCACTAAACCATGTCCCTCGGCACCACATCTACACGTCTTTTAAAGACTTCCAGGAATGGCCACTCAAACGCTTCCCTGGCCAGCCTGTTCCAATGTTTGATAACCCTTTTGGTAAAGAAATTTTTCCTAATATCCAATCTAAACCTCCCCTGGTACAACTTGAGGCCATTTCTTCTTGTCCTATCACTTGTTACTTGGGAGAAGAGATCGACCCCCCCCCTCTCTACATCCTCCTTTCAGATAGTTGTAGAGTACAGCTCTAGTTGCTCCATAGGAGCAAGAAAAACTGTATTATATATAGTTCTAATCTATATCCCAGCACACCGTAAACTGTAAAAATGTACACAGTGTAAAAAAAACTATTCTCTTTAGACTCCCTTTCCCCTCCGTTTCTTCAGCCCTGCCCTTGTTCTTCTCCTGCTCCCTCCCCACAAAACCCTCACCATCCTCCCCTGGCTGGCAATTATTGGGCTAGGCAAAAGGCAGCACATACAATAATATTTTCCAGTTCCAGCTAAAAATGTGCTGGTTAGCCAGCAGAGGCTAAGCAGAATAGATAGCTGCTAAACTCACATTGAAATGTTCTCTGTAATTAGGGCATTAATTTGTCTGTCCCCCCTTCAGTGACCTACAAGTTTTCATGACATTTGTAGTGACCTTACATCTGTGAGAAGGATCTGTTTCTGCCATTTTGGTCCAAATTGTCTGATGAATTCTCAAACTGTCGGGCAGAGAGAAGGGTGCAAGTGGAAGAGACTTGCAGATAGGCAGGCAAATGGAGAGTGGGATCCTATAAAACTCACATTTTTATAATTGACACAAACCCCAAGATATTATGAGAATCTTAATATTAACAAATGAAATTAGAAAGTTGGGATACTGCTAAATAAAATTGTTTTACAGTAAAGCAAAGAAGAGGTATTTGGATGTTTCAACCCTACAGAACCCATTTAGATAAAAATGAATGTCTTAAATTCCCCCATTAGTAGAGCTTTCATGACTGACTGGGTAAATAATTTCATCCGATGCAAACATTTACATGAGTAAAAATGTCTTTCAGATTTTTAAATGTTCACTGAGCAGCCGTATTTTTTGTATATATTTGTTACATACACACACAGAAACATGTTTCCTTAATGTTTCTTTTTCTCAAACACAGACACAAACGTGTATAAAAATGTATATACAAAAAAAATTCACACACATGTTTATTATGTAGAAAGCTGCATAGACATGAATCCTTAGTCATTTCATAGCATTCCTGACACTTAACTCATTACTTGGATGATGAGATTCTTCAAAAGACAGAAATAAATAACTGGTCTCTTTTAAGAACAAAGGTTGAAGTGAATATATTTAAAAGCCGCACTGTGTTTTGATGTTATTATAGCAATCAAAGTCAGAAAATCACAGTAACCAAGTAATAAAGAATGACTTCAAAGCCTAAACTGTCTAATGATGATATGACAACTGCAGCAGTTCATCTGTATTTATGCAATTTATATTATATACACATATATATTTATATGATACACAAAAGTGTATAATTTATGGCTATGTGGTTAAAAATCAGAAGAGGATGAGGACACAAACACCAGCCTACACTCAGTGTTACACTACATGAAAGATATGTGTGTGTATATATAAAAATATATATGTGTGAGTATAGATCTATAATATCAGTGTGTTGTTGAAAATTCATCTTCACTTGTCACTTCTCTTACTCTTCTGCACTCTTATAGGGATGAGTCATTTCTCAGCCTTGCAACCTGCTACTGACAGCCCTGGAAGTCCAGTCTGAATTTCACTCAAAGATTGGCAAGATGTTTGAGATCAGTGCTGGGCTGGGAAACCAGGAGTTCTGGGATCTTTACCAGTTGGTTGCCAATTTCCCCTTCTTTGTGACTGGGGGGTGTTAGTCTTTCTGTGTGCCAGTTCTTCGGGATAAGGTTATCACTGCAACTTATTTATCTGCAGCGATAAAGCCTCATATTAACATATCCAATGTTAATATTACTGTTATTGAAAGGTTTCCCTTGGATAATGAATGATTATTTTTTTGTCTTTATTGTGAAAGACTGTGAACATTTGAGTGTTAAATGAATTTATGACAATAAAAAGAAAATTTCTAAAACCTGGAAAGCAATGAAGTTAAAGTCACTGTCATTAAAAGTGTTCCCTGATTATCAGCATTGTCTCATTTCTGAATTGTGCCATTTCCCGCAACCAGTTTCATTCCTGGGTACCGAGCTTTGAATTAGTTGGAAGATTTGCAGGTTACAATGACCCCAAAGACAGTAGCTGGATTATACGTTGGCTTCAGCAGCAAAGCCAGATGGTGGATCTCCTGTTCTCCCAATGCACACCTGCATTGTGCAGTAATCACTCATTCAGTTGTTCTTATCCAGATGCTTGTGAGACTGCTCAGTGAACTTACTGATAACCATCTGATAAAACTGAGATATTAGCCTGAACTGATTTAAAGGTTAGAGCAGATAACGTGGAACAATTAATTGCTGGACATGGTTTTAAAAACTCTTGAGGGCCAAATTAATGTTTCTCAACATACCTGTGTCCTTCAGACTGAGATTCAGGCAATAGGACAAACTGCCTTTCTGTCAGATATTCCACACAGAAAAGTTAAAAGTAGTAAGAAATGCGTGAGAGAGTTCTCCCAGCAAACTGTACAAAAGGGGGGGGTGGCAGAGTTGTGCTTTTTCCCAAGATGACATGTGACAGTGCAAGACTTAGGCACAGGGAAATGCAGACTCAAAATTGCTCCTGTATCAAAAACTATTTTGATTGCTGACGTGTCACTCTAGATGTACTACTAATTTATTTTCCTGTTAATTGGGGGCAAAGCACTGACAGCTTTTCACTATTAGTTCAATCAATGTTTTATTAAATTAATAGTAATTAAGTACTTTCCAGCTTCCTGGTGACTGTTAGACCCAGATATCTGTGACAGGTCATTAGTTGTAGAGAAGAATGGTCAGGCACTAATATTAAGCAATGAGATTGCTTATTCATACACTGCGGAGTTTAGAATTAATAATCATGCTAAATTGAATCTCATGAATAATTCACAGATAAAAATCCAAAACAATTTGCTGTGGCTACCAAAAGAGATGTATTTTTAAGAAACAAGGGCCAAATTACCCTTTGCTTCACCTGGGTGTAATAATCAGGAATAGAGTTATTTGCCAGCAGGCAGAGGCAGAGGCAGAGGCAGAGGCAGAGGCAGAGGCAGAGGCAGAGGCAGAGGCAGAGGCAGAGGCAGAGGCAGAGGCAGAGGCAGAGGCAGAGGCAGAGGCAGAGGCAGAGGCTTGGGACGAAGTGAATGCTGAAAGAAATTTGGGATGAGAGTAAGCAGCAAAGTTGTCACATGCTTGCCATGTGCTATAGAAAAAAATAAATAAATAACATAGACCAATGTGATTTTGGGAGGCGTTAAATGAAAGAACCAGAGGAAATTAGTATGCTGCTCTTACATACTGATGAGAACACACCCGAGATACCTGCTTGAGGCCTGTACTCCTGGGAAAAAAAACTGAAATGCCAAGAAAAATGAGAGTAGAAGGGGTTATTAGGCACTGGAGGAAAAGCAGTTATTTGGACATCATGTAATTATGGAATAATGCAGAAGACAGGGACATTTTTAAAGAGAAAGGTGTGATTTTCTTGAATAAAATTATTTCTTGGTGGACGTGCTTATGGTTGTGGGGAGTCAGAGCCTCCGGAGTTTATCAATACTGTCTACAATTGGGTGCATCTGGGCTGGTGGTTGCCTCAGCTGTCTCCATGGGAAGACGAGCCCTTAGAGAAAAGGGAAAGAAATAGCAACATGGCACCATAGCTATACAAAGAGGTTGTGATTCTGTTCCAAAATCTTATTGTTGACTTCCTCTGTTGTATTTTTCTTCTATGTAAAATGGACATAGTCATAGTTGTCTTCCTACAGCATCCTGGGAGCCGTGAGCTAAATACATCTACCGGACCTGTGAACCAAGTGGAGGCCAACCTTTTGCTCAGGTACAATTTGACTGCATCTCCGGTAACTGACCATTCCTGGGCACAGGGTGGCACAAAGGCTGCCAGCTCACATATTCTTCCCCTATGCAAGAAGCTGCTCAAAAAAAGAACTATTGAAAGCTCAGCCTCATTAGGTCACAAGATGCTCACCCCAGCGCTGTTCTGCAATGGAGCTATGGGATTCTTGGGAAACCACCATCATCTCCTGCTTGTGAGCTCTCTCTTCCCATCTTATCGAGATCTTCTGGCTCTGAGCTTTGCAAAAGTGTTGGTGGAAGGCTCACAAACACAAAACACTGATGAATGGCTGAGTTAGGTGGAAACACAGATAAAATCACTATGTACAATATTTCAGGATGATCAGAAAAAAAGAATATTTAGGAGGGAGAAGAAAAACAGACAACTAGGAAACGAAAGAAAACTTAAGCAACATGGGTGAATCATTTGATCAAAAGTTCTTGGCCTAATAAAAAATTGATGCATTTTGAATTAGGGGAAAAAACTTTCGAGAACACACTGTCAGGGACTTCTTGTACATTCAGTGGCACTAAGAACTAAACTCACTCTGACTTTGAGAAGAGCTCAGAAGTCAGACAGCTGTACTCTTGCACTGGTTTCTAAATGAAGCACCTGACGCTAAGCAAGTGACCTGAGCATTCCCTTGCTTTTCATGGGCGAGCAAACCAATGCATGCTCTTCAGTATTTCAGAGACGGGCAATACCAGTGTACACTTCTTTTTCTCCAGTGAAACCAATTACTATGCTTCCCCGTTCAGAAACAAATCCGCGCAACACCTGGGTGGGTTGCAAAAGCATTTTCTAAACACTGCTGTCGCCATGCCTTCACTATTCATTTGTGTATTAAGCTCCTAATTTTGAGTGCTAGCGACAGGTTTCTCAAAGTTCACGTAGTGTAATTGTTACCTAAGGCTGGGAGATTCTGCTCTGCTTTCTAGGTTATTTAGCTGCAGATAATTTATGAGATTGCTGAGGAGGTTGAAAAATTGTTTCACCTCTCAGTTGTTCATGGTTGCACTGGTTTTACAATGGATGGGAGAGAATTTTGCACTCGTGAGTGTTTGATTCATGCTGGCCGGCTGCCTCCCATCACTTGATGAAGACAAAAGCCAGAAGGCCGGAGAGGACCTTAAGTGGTTTTTAGAATGTTGGAACTGGTTTGACAGATATATATATCTCTCAATAGTTTTAAAGCATAAAATCTTTAAATCAGTGCTTCATCTGCTTTTCTTATTTATATGAGACAGCATTAGTGAAGCTGCACAGGGTGTCACAGATCTACATAGACCTACAGTAAGTCAGCTAAGCAGGAATAGTGTTCTTGGAGTTAACTGTGAGACAAACCGACATTGGTTCCTAGATTTGCCAATGACTTCTTATCTCATTTTGGATATTTTTCTTATTACCTACCATTTTAATGATCTAGAAATGCCAAGCAGATGGCCCATGCACAGACGTACATATACTGTCATAAGAGAGCTTTTCGGGTTAAGGACATCATAATCAGCTGGATCTGGGTTTTAGTCCCTTCTCTGGTGAATAATTTCTGACACTGGTCAACTCACCCAACACCACACAAGCTTTGGTCTACATTTTTGTGTCTGTGTCTCAGATACATCCTCACTGTCCTTATGCACCTGCCTAGCAAAACAGTTTCATGTTATAGCTGAACCTCTCTAATGACTAACCCTGCTAAAGGGGAAGATCATAGAATTACAGAATTGTTTAGATTGGAAAAAACCTTTAAGATTATGGAGTCCAACTGCCAACCTAACACTGCCAAAACCACCACTAAACCATGTCCCTCAGCACCACATCTACACATCTTTTAAATACCTCCAGGGATAGCAATTAAACCACTTCCCTGGGCAGCCTGTTCCAATGCTTGACAACCATTTCAGTGAAGAAATTTTTCCTAATATCCATCCCAAACCTCTCCTGGTGCAACTTGAGGCTGTTTCCTCTTGTCCTATCACTTGTTACTTGGGAGAAGAAACCCACCCCTGCCTCGCTACAACCTCCTTTCAGGTAGTTGTAGAGAGCGATAAGGTCTCCCCTCAGCCTCCTTTTCTCTGGGCCAAAAAAACCCAGTTCCCTCAGCTGCTCCTAATAAGACTTTTTCTCCAGACCCCTCACCAGCTTTGTTGTCCTGGAAGCACTCCAGCACCTCAAAGTCTTTCTTGTAGCGAGGAGGCGAAAACTGAACTCAGTACTCGAGGTGGGGCCTCACCAGTGCTGAGATCTGCCCTCAGCCCCCTGTTGCCATCAGCCACATAGCTGTGTCACGCCTTTGCGTCATTTCTGGCATTTATCTGATCCCTCATTCAGTGTGGATAGAATGCTTACTGTTGGGTTTTGGAGTTTTGTGAGGGGTTCTTTTATTTTTGTTATGGTTAATTTTCTAAGCTTTAGCTTCTAGACGTGATTCTTGGAAGGAAGGGGATGGGATCAGGAGCATGGCACACGCAATGCAAGGGAAGCGTTTAGCCAGAGGCAGGAGATAGAGAAAGTAGAAAATGTGATTGGCCCTGTTGATATAACTGCCTTGCCTACAACATGAAAACTCTGAATTACTCGTTTTAGGAGTTCAGACGGCAAAATTCCTTTTCTTTATGTGGTGAGATACCAGCACCTTCAGAAGAGGCATTCCAGATCTCAGATGGGCAAGATCGCCTCTTCTTCACTGGCTCCAAGGCAGCCTAACTGTTTAGCAAGGACGGTTAACTTCTGGGAAACTAAAACAAAGTGGGTTGAAGTGAGCATTTCAGTTGAAAGCTTAAAGTTAGGTGAGATCTGGGCCCTTGCAACCATAGTCAAGTCATGAGAGTGGAAGCTGCTAAGAAAAAGGCATTATTGTCTGCTTCCAGGATTTTTTGTGAACACAGTTGCATTACGAGTAGAGAGTAAAACCTATTTTTGGAGTGAGACTTGTATCTGTATCCTAAGTGATTATACACTAAACTGCTGATAAGATGAAAATTACACTTCATCTTTTGGGAGGAAAAAAAATAAAAAAATGAAAGCTGAATTGCCTCTAAGGAGCCTTTCAGGTAAGCTAGGCAAGAGAACACACTGAGAAGGCGCTGGGTTTAGATATAATTAGGGTTTCTAATCGCTTGGTGGCATCAGACCCTAGGGAATGTTGTGCCAACACACATATTTAAGGGACTTCAGGCATCTCTAGAGCAAGGACAAAATTGAACAGGGCTCATGTAAATGCCAATAGCACCATAATACTGAATGTAAGAGATTACAGAGGCATTTGGGTGCTCAAATCCCTTTTTCGAATGAACCTTTAGCCTTTCTGTGCCACAGCTCACCATCTGAAAAATGGAGCTAAACAGTGTCTTCCCATGCTGGAGGAGAGCTGAATACCACAATGACAGTAAAATCCAGATCCTTCTGCAATAAGGAGTGGGAGAGGAAGAAATGGAAAGTTTTTATATCTATCTATTTATCTGTCTAATAGCTGTATTTCCATAAATGGTCAGAATTTGCAGTTTCCTTTATGATATCTGAGAATCCCCTGCCTGCTGGGATCTTGCAGAAGCTGCGTCCTTAATGCCTCCATATCCTGTTTCCCCATTTGTAAAATAGAAATTGTAAAACTTATTTTGTCTGGCTGAGTTGATCAGATGGAAAGCACTCCAGGGCAGGGCCCATCTTTTACCATAGAAGAGTATCATACAGGAAAGGTAATAAAAAAGTATCCATCCAAATTGTTTTTAATAGAAAATTGTGTTTTCAACAAAGGATATGGGCGTACAAATCAATTACTATATATTGTAGAAAAGATAATGTAAAACTTGCCCAGCATCCCCTCGAGGCTCAGTTCTATGGTTACTTGATGTGAGATAGGTTAAGCTATGTATTGTCATTTCTGCTGCTCAGTTGCTCTGTTGCATTTAATGAGTATGTAAAAAGACTCCTTTTGGTACCGTTGTTGAGGCTTCATTCATGCTTACGAAACACCTTGAGCTCCTCTGACTGTGGCTGAAAAACTTGATTATTCTGACATGCGAACAATAAAAAGTTGGGGAGTAGGAATCTCCATCTCTCCCTTTAAACACATTTGACTTACAAGCTCTATAACTTTCAAACAAGATTAACATTATCAATAAATCACCGGGTTCACAGATGAGAAACACGACAGAATGCCTTGTTGCCGAGGCATATATAATGACAATAGGTGCCTTAGCAACAGTTATAATCATGCTGCAACAGATTGTGCCCTAAAGCAGAAAATATCCTGCACACAAGAGGTTATTCAGGTATAGAAAAAAAATTAAAAAGTTTAGTTATCATTGCTAACGTTTTCAGGGTAGAGAGATAAAGAGAACAGGAGCAGGAAGGGTGGGACTGGGGGAAGGGAAAAAAGAGTGGGGAGAAATTGCAAAGCTCTCAAGTTTTAAGACAGCTCAACCAGCTGTCAGGTAGCCAGGCAGAACAAAGTGAAGCACGTTTTGGGAGAAAATCATCTCTGTTTGTGACCACGAGGGTATCCGTAGGTTCAGTCCTCTCACACACTGCACAGTCCTGATGACACGTATCTTGTCCTGCGGGTCCCATGCTCAGTTTTCTGACAGCTCGCTCGCCTTTTCTCGCACATCCTCGCTGTGTCCCAGGCTGTACCCGATTCTCTGGCTTGCTCCATCCAAAATCAATGAGAACCTCATCGTCTGTGTGCCAGGCATGCTCTGAAAGGCTGCTTTGCCACCAGTTTTACAGGTGCAGCTCCAGGGAGACATACGGGAGGAAAAGGGGAGAGAAAAAGAGAAGAAAATTAAAATCTCAGAAACGCTCACCTGATTAGTCGTAGTACCTATACCATCCTAGTATAAGATTTCAGAAGGTAGACAGACTCTTGAGAAACAGTTAAACAAGGGGCATTGCCAATTTTTAACAAAAAATGATGGCATTTCAGATCAAATTAGGAGCTGGTACCACTGAACGGCCAGGGCTGGAATCAATGGCCAGGGCTGCAGGGAGGCTCTGAAGGGTGAAGGTGGGCATCGCAACGTGCACTGTGGGATGTCCCAATTGTCCCTTCCACTTCAGCTGCCCAAGTGCCTTTCATTTAAATACAAATGTGATGCAGCGGGATAGTGATTAATAACTGTACTTTCAAAGCAGCTCTTCCTTCCCAGTCCCGTAAGTCTGCACTGGGTTCAGTGCTGGATCACGAGAAACTTCTGTGCTAAGGACCACTTTCTTTCTATGTCTTGATGAAACCCAGACAACATACTTTTATACTCTCGTTAAAGTAGAATTGACAGCAACGGCAGAAAGGTAAATCTCCTTGAAATATGTTGTTACTGTGTTATAGCACATTGATTTTTTTTATCCAGGAGAAGAAATAGGGCTATCTCTAAATAGCTACAAGACATAGACTTGTCCAAGACTTTTCTTTACTTCAGACCTCTTGTGTGACCACTCCCTGAAGTCTAGATACCAAACGAGGAAGAGGGGTCTGCTTTGTATTGCCTGAACATGGCGGTGCCCCCATGCTTGAATTACTGAACTGCACAAGCTCAGCCTCTGTGAATCAGGATCCCATTCCTGGGTTTCCCCTTGTTCTGGGGAAAGTTGCTTCACGCAGATTGTTCCTAGGATTGTTCATCTGTTTCGTCCCTCTGTGATTTCAATGAATATAATGTTCAAGCTGAGCATCAATGTTGCAGACTATCATCAGGTTTAGACTTCACACTTTCTTCAGGGTTTTAGCACCAAAAAGGGGCAGGAGGAGATTGCAGCTACTTCATCCTAAGCCTGGAAAGAGGAAAGATGGTTCAAACTACCACAGGCAGCCTGTAGGTCATTCCTGTGTTTGCAGTTGCCTGCGACAAGCCAAGCCCCAGCTTGCAGCTCTAGCCAGATGGCATCCCTGATCAGGGATGAATTTCCATCGTGAGAGGTGATAATACAGATCTGAGTGTCACTAGCATAATAATAATAGCCTCCACCAGGCTGCTGCTATTAATTCTTCAAGTGGCATCAATAAAAAAAGAGTAAAACTAACACAGATAACTCCTCCGGGACATTGGACCCTCAGGGCAGATGAGAAATCACCCTCGTCTCTGCTTTGGCATCCTACATTGCCTGCTCTCCATGGCTCTGTGCTGTTCCAAGCCTTTTTTCTCATCATGTGTCATGGCAGGAAGAGCAGCTGGAGATGACAGAGATGGCCGAATATACAAGGAGAGAGAAACAACCCTGATATGATGTTGTAGCTTAGTTTTGGATTGCAGCTTTTCTTGACTTAATGCTTAGAACAGAAAGGGAATCCTAAAATGCTGTTGGCACAAATGGCACCTGCTCCTCAAGCCGTATCCATCTTCAGAACCAGAATTCCTGCTCTGCTCTTGTAGTGAATCGATCTGATATTTTGCAAAGCCAAAGCACATTGTGGGCAGCTTCCCTTAGGACTGCTATTACAAGTATTTTCATTTGGAAGCAGGTTTTGTATAAAACACTTCAAACTTGGAAAAAATCTTCCTCTTCATCCCTTCCAGCTAGCCTGAGTAAGGACCACAGCTAACGCCTTTGCCTCACTCTGTTCCCCTGACTCAGCTTCGGTGGATTAAAAACCTACTGTGGAACCCAGTGAAGACAACAGATCTGCTGCAGACATTCATGGCTTTTAGATCAGACTGAAGACCCTGAATCACTCTTTAAAAATCATTGGTAATATGTTGCATGGCCACCTTTTAAATGAGAAGGCTGTCTAGCTTGACCACATAAGAAAAGCTATGGGGACACTGCGGAAGTTGTAGGTCGGTATTTGCATGCAGGGATGCAGTAGGTACTTTTTCTGTACTGTGAAACTGGTACAAGAGAAATACCCTGTTTGGCTTCATCAACATAGTGGCTTTATGTACACTTGAGGAATATTTCTTTTCGTTATGGAGGTATTTTCTGAAGAGAAAAGTTTTTATCTGTTAAAAGGTTTTCCTACTAACAAAGGTCAAAAGTTCCTACCTTAAGTTACCATGTATATTTCTAGAGCAATAACATGTAAAAATTTGTTCCAAAGCATTTCAAACAGTTTTAAACCAAGGGACTGTGAAAAAAATAAGTTATTAGGTCAGTATTAACAGTTAAATCTGCAATGTTTAATTGAACAGCCCTGCAGTGGAGATGGCTGGGGGTTGAAAGGGTGAAGCTCATCTGGAAATTGTCCCCACTGAAAAGACTTTTGGTCTCCGAATGAAAGCTGGCTTTAGATTTGACTGAGTTATCAGCTTTAAAATAAAGCAGAGAAGGTCAGATTGTGAACTTGCCTTGCTTTCACTTAGTTATTTGCATAAAAACTCCCACTTGCTTCAACCTGCTCGTTTCACTACCTTTTCATCAAGCTGAAATAGGGGGTCACATACCCCTAATTATAAACAAGTGTATCATAAGAGTTTCATTTATCTTTTTTTTTGGTTATTCCTTTCTTCCAACCGTAAATCATTAAAAAACTAAATCCATCCCCATTGCATTAATGCTTTAAAAATAGATTATATTTAAAATAACAGCTTTTAATTCTTTCTTTCTGGGAAGAACCACTTGTTTGTTTGTATGTTTGTAGGAAACCAAGACTCTTAAGCAATTGCTTGATTTCAAGATCTGAGTCGTTAAGGAAAACATCAGTATTATAAATTAATGGTAATGCTATGGAAACTGTTTACCTTGGCTCAAAACACCAATCCAAGTCAAAAGCTATGGATAAGTGCATACAGAATAATATACATTGCAGACTCGGTTTATTTTTCACACTCTTGGAGCAACACTTGGCCCTTGGAGTAGCCCTGTAGACTACTCTAAAAGCAAAGCAGTAACCCCTGGAAAGATGAGTTGACATACAACTCACTGGGTAAGCCCTTTCCCACAAAACTGGTGTTTGTAAAATTCAAAACTGGTCCTTCTTTTTTCAGGGCAAATTATGCTCCTGTTAGAAAGATTTTAAATTTTTTTCTGGCATTAATAGTCCTGCAGGAGCTTATCAAGTTGACTGCTTTGATGGATGGTTGGTTTTTTTTCCCCAGAAAACTCATAACTTAATCAAATCAAAACACATTTTCACTTGGTCCTTTAGAAAGGTTTCTTCGATATATTTTCCATGCCAAATTCAGCCTCTAGCCACTTCTCTCTAGAACTGTTTAATTAAGCATTACAGGGTTGGAGGTTTTGGGTGGTTTTTTAATTACATGAAAAAGTTTCTCTCTTCTTTTTTTTTTTTTTTTGCTGTTACTAGCGTACATAAAGCTGGTGGGATAGTTTTACAGTAATCTCTCCAGAAATCAGGCACAAAGCAAGCAAAGCCAATTTCAGTTTACATCAACAGAGATCTATTTTTCTCTTCAAGAGGGAAACAGTGTTTAGTTATGAGGTTCTGCAAAATAAATTACTGAACAGTGATCCAGGTTATCCGTTTGCATAATCTGGCAGTACTCTATTAGCAGTATGAAGCTGTGCCAATTTATAGCAATTAGTGAATGAGACAGTATGGCATTGCATTGAGAAATGTTACATAGTTCTTGGTAAGATGCGGTAAAAACGTGTCCCACAGAATAGGTGTTTACCATCTGATATTTTCACCAGCTATTAGTGCTCTGAATTTCAAACTAGACCTGGAAGGAGTAACTTGGGTTGTTGTTTGTTATGTATTCATTTTCACTTCCCTAAGTTTAGACTTAAATATTAATGAAGGAGAGAAAGATTAAAAAAATAAAAGCAAATCCCATAAAACCCCTCCAGCCATGCTGTGGGAATCCATCATTTTCTAGCTAGTGGCAATACAAATAATGTAATGTCTTTTTCCTCCTCATTTTTAAGGATAGTTAGAGACACCTGAACTACCTGGAAAGTAAGTAAATAAAAACTATGGAATATTCAGCTGCTTGTGTATTCTTGGCACACGGATGGAGTACATTTCTTCCTGATTAGAGCAGCCAGAGTTGTCTGTCATCTCTGCCAAGCTCCAGCTCCAATGCTCAGCACTGAAAACATTCCCTTTTGATGCTTCTTTGGCCATAACTCAATCTTTGTAGTAGCAACAAGAGTTGGGTAAAGGAATGTTTTTCAGTTTGCTGCTGAAATAACAAGCCTGAGGAAAAGTATTAGGCTGTGCTGAAGTGAAAAAGAAATTTCTTGTTGGATTTAAAACGATGATTTAACCCAAGTCTATTTTGGTTAGTTGATTTTGATTTTTCTTTTGTTTTAGACTTTTAGTTTTCTTTTGTAGGTGGATGTTTTCAATGAAATATTGCCTCAATTTTATTTTGAAAATACTGAAACGTCTTTCTGCTTTTCCAAAATGAAACGTATCATTAAAAAGTCCAGTGAATGCTCTTCTTCTATTCAGTATTTATCTCAAGTTGAGGGGCTGGAGGGAGTCCTTATTTATCTGTATGTTTGATTTTGTCAAAAAATACACACTCAACTGAAGCTGAATTTGAAAACCTGATTTAGTCTCCATGAACCAAGGTAATAATTTTTATTGAACATACTCGTTCATAGTCCTGGCAGAGGAATGTAGAGCTCAGGGCTGCAATTCAGCAAGTTTTAAAAGCAGCCATCAGAAAGTGTCAGAGGGCCTGGTTTCAGCTGCGATAAATTAATATCAGTAGCATGCTGATTTAGATGAGCTAATAATAGAGGCTGCTGAACAAACCCCAGCATACAGTTTACAGGAAACAAAGAGAGAAAAGGACTTCCAAGGAAGACTTATCTCACCCTAAATAGCTGTCTTTGAATACTGTTTTGATTGCCTTAAAATTTGACTTCTTTCCACTGCCTGTCCTCAGGACAAACAAAGGAATTGAAGAACCTATAGGCTGGAAGAAAAAAGAAGGATGAATGTCTAAAGCCCAGTGATTTCATGTTACAAACCCCAGCTAAACCAGATAATGGTCAGACTTCCATGGGTTAGCCCATGGGTGTCTCTCAATTAGCTGTTTAGTGTTGTCCCAACGTTAATTCACCTTGACTCTGGGAGTAGATCAAGCTGCAGCAGGGCTCAGTTCTTTCAGACTGCAGTGGATGAGCCAAGTACTGCAGCTGACACTTGGTCTATGGTCACTAACAATGTTATTTCTTATCTGAAGTGGTATCCATTTCAGTTCTGTTAAGCCATCGAAAGCTAAAAGTTAAACACTAAACTGGGTATCTGTCTATTATGCAGACAGCAGAAGGTCACCTCATGGAAATGGCAATGCCTCCCATTTTAAAGTATGTGTTTAAAAATGGTGGGATGAACTACTCTCTGGAAATGTTTGTCTCTTTTCACTGACTATGGAGACTGCTTAGAGTGCTTGTACAGGTTAGCTCTTAGATATTAAAAAAAAATTGTAGAAAAATCATAGAATGGTTTAGGTTGGAAGGGACCTTAAAGATCATCTGGTTTGAATTCCTTGCCATGGGCAAAGATACCTCCCTCTAGACCAGGTTGCTCAAAACCCCATCCAACCTGGCCTTGAGCACCTCCAGGGATGGGGCAGCCACAACTTCTCTGGGAAACCTGGGCCAGGGGCTCACCACCCTCATAGAAAAGAATTTCTTCCTAGAATCTAATCTAAATCTACCCTCTTTTAGTTTGAAGCCATTACCCTTCGTGCTATCACCACATGCCCTTGTAAAAAGTCCCTCTCCAGCTTTCTTGTAGGCCCCCTTTCAGATACTGGAAGGTTGCTATAAGGTCTCCCAGGAGCCTTCTCTTCTCCAGGTTGAACAACCCCAACTCTCTCAGCCGGTCCTCACAGCAGAGGTGCTCCAGCCCTCAGATCATCTTTGTGACCCTTCTCTGGACCTGCTCCAACAGGTCCATGTCCTTCTTATGTCCAGAGCTGGACGCAGTACCCGAGGTGGGGTCTCACCAGAGCAGAGTAGAGGGGCAGAATCACCTCCCTTGACCTGCTGGCCACACTTCTTTTGATGCAGCCCAGAATACAGTTGGCTTTCTGGGCTGTGAGCTCACATTGCCGGTAACCTCCACCACCTTCCTGATGCTAACTGAAATTTGAGGTGCTCTGAAAAAGAAAAAAAAGGAAGAACTCAATATGGGAAGGAAATAACCTGTCTAAGAACTCAAGCATGTTAGAAATTCATGAGTTTGCTTCATATGCCGTTTTAGAAATGCTGAGGTTTTTTATTGTTTTTAAAGAAGAAATAGACTCATGTTTGATTTTCTTGAAAATTTCTGTCATATTTCCTATTTTGTGTCATTTAAAAATAAACACAACTTATAAAAAACCTACTGACACTACTTTGGTTTAGTGTAAACACAGTCCGTCCTAAAAAAATGTTGAAGAATGTGAAAAGGTTTTACTGGATTACAGAAAATGTCTTTAACACTCCCAATTTTTCAAGAAAAGTTTCATTTTTAAGAAAAGCCGATTTCTGATGCAGAAAAACATTCATCAGCCAGGTCTATTCATAAATAAACTTCATGAATAATTGATTTCTGAGTTTGGTGTTCAAATTTAAAAAAAAAAAAATTGCTTTGGGAAAAACCTCAGTTGTCAAAATTTAAGATTTTTCAATGGAACTTTCAACTGCACATAAACTTTAGTTACTTTTCTATAATAAATTAACCTTAAATGAGAAAAATCCACAGTATTTAGTTGTTAATATGTATCTTTTTACATTTTGGGACTTTTTGAAATATCTTTCCTATGTTAAAATCATACGCTAAATTCAGTCTAAGCTGAAAAACGGAATGAGGCTGCAAAGATACATTTTTCACTAAGTAAAATATTTTCAGGAAGAAAGCCGCTTCACCTCACCCACACCTAATAATTTCAAAACCACTATGAAAGACACTGTGATCCTAAAAACACCTGCCTGGTTATTTAGCTATGTTAGCATCACCTTTCACATCAGAACCATCCTCTGGCTTAAAAAGGTAGTAATTTAAGGGTGAGATTTGTTGGTGACACTGGCACAGGACAAGCTGACCACATCCATAACGTCACTCAAATGTGGACTTCAGATGTGTGATGTAAACCAGTTGTCTAAGATCCCTCTATACTTCCCAAAAAGAAACAAGAAGTTCCTGAGATAAATTATTCCTTCCTAAGGTAGGTCTGTGAGACAGAGAAATCTTCTGGAGATGCCTCTTTGTTTCCAATAATATGAAGGAGAGTGATCACAGCTACCTTAATATAAGCACCATCTTTAGGCAGCTCAGTTGAAGTGATATGAATCCCACTTTTAGCATGGCACACATCAAGAAAATAAAAAGCTGCCTTAGAATAATGCTTCGTTTGGAGATTTTTCTAATGAGCTCCTGTTCGTCAGGCTTTTTTGTATGTTTTCACTCCTTTTTTTCTTTTTCTCATTCCACTTTAATGATTTTATGTTGTGCATTTGTACACATTGAATAATATATCTTTATTAGGTAATTGAATTCTACTATAGGTTTAGTAATTTTTTTCTGAAATAGTAAGAAGATATAATACTGTAAGAAGATATAATACTGTAATAGTAAGGAAGAGAAAAGAAAAGATCAGTACAATAGATAAGATCTATGCAAGGCAGAAGGGAAAATAATTGGTTGTTATACTTACTTTAATCTATACAGGGATAAAATGGATAAACCCTGCATGTAAGAGGGCACCAGCAAGATTAAGCACTTAATTGTGATGATTCTGACTTACATTACCAGGGTTAAATTCAGGGTGAGAAATTTTCCACCACAATACACTAGTAAGGGAGATTTTCACCTTTTTTGGAAATAAAAGGCCAAAGATAGGGCATTAATATCAAGATGATCCTGTCCTTCTTCCAAACCTGTGTACTGCAGTTTCCTATAGCATACCCTTTGCCAGCTCCAAAAAGAACAAAAGCAGCTATTGACTCCCTGTGTCACACTATAAGGCACTCCAAATTTTAATCAGTTGCATTAAGAACACTTATTTTCAAAACAGCATGTGAGAATGTATCCAGAATGGCATCTATTGGGTGATTTTTCCACTGACCAGTTAGCAGCTTTTGCTTTAGTGTCTCTGTCTGTAAAATCACAGAATATTATTGTCACTGAAGGGGGCTTGTCCTGGTTTGAGGTAAAACAGAACAGATTTTCTTTTTTTACTTTTTTACTTTTTAGTAAAATTTTTTACTAAATTAGTCATTTTACTTTTTAGCTAAACCTCTTCTAGCTAACTGAACTCCCTGAAACTAACAGCATATTTTTGAGACATTGTTCATTCTCAGAGTGATAAGACTTGATTAGCTGTAATTTACACTAAGGAATGGTATGCAGAGAGGCTCTGGGTTATACTCATTGCTCTAACCCCCAAGGGCAGCTCACTCTGTTACGTGTCCCGTTGGAGGGTCGGAAGCGGAAAAGCGCAGTGGGGTCCCACCTGCGGGGAGGAGCGGACAGGACAGGTGACCCAAAACTGACCAACAGGGTATTCCATCCCATCTGCCTCATGCTCAGTGTAAAAACTGAGGGAACAAAGGGTCAGCCTTCTTCCTTCAATGGCCGACATCTGAGGAGGACTCTGTTAGTCTGCCTTTGATCCCGATCTGTGCATTCCTGAATCCAGATCTGGAATCCAGCTCCTGTCCATCACTAAGTCCAGTCAGGGACTTTCCCCATGCCTGTTGGTGACACGATCGTCATCCCGGGATCTTGATATGTTTTTTTACATATTGCATATATTTCTTTATTTTCTTTTTTATTATTTTATTAATTTATTAATAATTTCATTAAAGTAGTTTAGTTTTTTTCTAAACTCCTAAGTCTCTCTCTCTCTGTCCCTCCTCTCCTTGGAGACAGAGGTGGGAGGAGAGCATCTGTTGTTCGTTTCAGTGGCCAGTCCGGCCCAAACCATGGCAGAGCTGTCACTGGGAGTGTTTTATTTAAAAGACTTTGTGCTATCTTAGCAACTTGTTCACTGCCTCAAACAATAAGGACAGGGGAGGGAAAGAATCACTAGTGAATGGAAATCCAAACACCAAGAAGCATCACCTGATGTCCTCTCCCAAGTCCATTAGTATCATCAGACTGAGTCTATTTATATGAACATTTATTCTTGTTCATTTTTACCTGTATGTATGTTTACCTTCCTTCCTTTTATCAATTTTATCAGTCTTCTCAAAGAATCCCAGCTTGCCATTCCTGTGGCTCAGCTACTTCTGTGTATTTGCAAAATGCTTGGTGATAATTCCTTTAAATATACTGCTCACATAGACAATACTATGACTTTTGCTTTAAAATAGATGCATGTATTAGGTGTGTATATATATATATATTTACACAGAGGCCTTAAGTAGCTTAGTTCCTATGAGGAAATGTAAACGGATAGCAACTTTCTTAATCCCTTTTGTCTCAAGGAATGATACACGGTGATGGATAGAAAGAGGCGATAGACTGTGATTCAGTAGTATTATTGCTTATTTCCTCCAGCTCTTAAAACCACTGACCCTCTGCAATTGATGTGCTTCCAGCGAAGAGATGTGTCTCTATGGACTGCGTGTGCTTCACAGCTTGGACAGGCTGAATTCGGTCATGCTGCTCCAAATGGCACTTTACCTCTCGAAAGGTATGGCTGTTTGTGGGGGAAGGATGGAAGAATTAGCCCCCCAAACACTGCATGAGGTTTTTTTGACAGGGAATAAATGCTTTTCCAACTCACTGCTGGACCTGTGAAGACCATAAGTTGGCAGATGTGTTTAGTTTCTGAGACTGAGAGTGCAATTGGTTTGAAGACCATACACACTCCTCTACAGGTAAAGGTAGGCCTCCTGCATATACAAAGTCCCTGTCACAGTCATAGAATCATAGAATCATTTAGGTTGGAAAAGACTTTTAAGATCATCAAGTCCAACCGCTAACATAGCACTACCAAGTCCACCACTAAACCATGTCCCTCAACACCACATCTACATATCTTTTAAATACCTCCAGGCACGGGGACTCAACCACTTCACTGGGAGCCTGCTTGATAACCCTTTCAGTGCAGAAATTTTCCCTAATATCCATCCTAAACCTCCCCTGGTGCAACCTGAGGCCATTTCCTCTTGTCGTATTGCTTGTTACTTGGGAGAAGAGACTGACCCCCACCTCACTACAACCTCCTTTCAGGTAGTTGTAGAGAGTGATAAGGTCTCCCCTCAACCTCCTTTTCTCCAGGCTAAACAACCCCATAAGACTTGTTCTCCACATCCCTCACCAGCTTTTTTGCCCTTCTCTGAACACAGTTACCCACACTGTAATGAGAAGGGACCTTCCCTTGCTCTCCAGGACACTGTTCCCCTGCCAAGTGGCAGCAGAGCCACTGTTCTTTACTGCACAATCTCACGTACTGGACTTGCCAGCTGGCACCCTACTGGCTTCAAACAGAGAAAACACTTAGGCAGATGAGATTTAAGTACAGTGTTGGGTACGAGCACCATCCAATGGCCATGTCCTCTCTCACAAGGTGTGATAGGATGAAAGAGGGAGCAGGTAAGTGGGTAGGAAGAAAAAAAGAGTAGAGAAATGGGGAAAGCTGGGAGAAAGCTGCCAGAGCAGTAAAATCTCCTGCTTCCAGGTCACTATGACTTTCTGCCTCCCACCCTGTAGCTAAAGGGATTCAGCAAAAGGATTGTACCTCTGTCCATCACAGTCCCTTCCTTGGGCTGCTCCCAGAGAAGCATTATTTTATGCCACCCCTTACTCAGGACTCAGCCTAAGGGCTCAATGTAGCCCACAGACACCAGCAATGGAAAAGACCTATTAGTTCCATTTAGCCAATTCCCCAGACATTGAAGGGGTCTTCCCTTCCTGCTACGTCCAGCCTTGCTAGCCTTGGGCATGAAGCTGTCATATAGCTGAAGGATTTGCCACTTCACAGGTTCACGTGTTGCCGGGACTTCTGACACTGGGCTTCAGCAGTTTTTCAGATGTATAATAGATGATGTTTATGTGCCTGCAACGTCCCCATGACCCTCGATGTGTCAGCGTGGGTAACAGCACAGTCTTTAATGTTGGGTTCGGTTGACACTGCAGCATCTGTAGCAGATGAGAATCAAAATAGGGTCTGTGAATAGCAGAGTCGATTTGGTACAACCTGGGCCATGCACAGTAGTGGTATAGAAGCAGTTTTGCTGGGTAAAGTGGGAAAAAAAATGGCCACAGTCTGTGGTGGGTGCGTGGGCATGCTGTATAGCAATAGCTGGAGGAGGTGTTTAGCCTTTGCAATGCTCCCCTGAGGGCATCTTCCCCATGCAATGACACAAAGAGCAGAGAAGTTGGAGTTTGTGCTGACTTAGGCCTTCAAAGTCTACATGCCATTTTGTCACAGGAGGCTCTTTGCCCTCAAAACGTGACAGCAGATTTGGATCCGGATGTCATGGGTTTTTTTGCTTATTATTCTGGAGCTGCAACAGTATCTATTAGTTCATAGTCCTTGCACATCTCCATAATGCTTCCCTTGTTTTTCCTGATTTAATATTCTGCTCCTCTGTCCAGAAATCAAGGGAAATAGGGAGCCAAGTTTCAATCCATCTTCCATTCCTCTTGTTCCTTTGCCTCTTGTTCCTTTGCTACAGGCACAGCATAAGCGAACAAATCAATTTACTGCTCTTACCTGACTGGATTCAAAGTGCAAGTAGACCCTTCAGGAGCATCAGAACTTTTTATCCCCCTACATGGTACCTGAATTCACACTCTATAGCTTGTAAAGCAAAAAGTTACAAGAAAGAAAGGCAAAGAATCAGTGTGTGCGGTGTGTTAAAGAAAAATAAACTAAATTAAACAAGGAAAAATTTAAAGATCAATAAAAAATAATAAAGAGGGAGAGAGAGAGGTACTGCAGAGGGAAAAGCAAAAAATTGCGTGCTTTCTTAGGGATGTAAAGAATGGAACCAAGATACCTCCAAGAGCTGAGAAAAGTGGCTTTTTTTTTTTTTTTTTCTGGACCTGCTTGAGTGTGTCCAGAGGAGAGCCACGAGGATGATCCGAGGGATGGAGCACCTCTCCTATGAGGAGAGGCTGAGAGTGTTGGGGCTGTTCAGCCTGGAGAAGGGAAGGCTCTAGAGAGATCTTATTGCGGCCTTCCAGTACCTAAAGGGGGCCCACAGGAGAGCTGGGGAGGGACTTTTTACACGGGCATGTAGTGATAGGATGAGGGGGAATGGCTTTAAACTGGAAGAGGGCAGGTTTAGATTAAATATTAGGAAGAAGTTTTTCACTTTAAGGGTAGTAAGGCACTGGAACAGGTTGCCCAGAGAGGTTGTTGAAGCCCCGTCCCTGGAGGTGTTCAAGGCCAGGCTGGATGGGGCCTTGGGCAACCTGGGCTGGTGGGAGGTGTCCCTGCCCATGTCAGGGGGGTTGGAACTCGTTGATCTTCAAGGTCCCTTCTAACCTAAACCATTCTATGATTCTATGATTTAAAAAAAAAATCATTCTCCTCTTTAGGATTTAAGAGTCTAGACTTTTGCTGTAAGAAATTACAGTCATGCTGCTGAACTCTCTTCAGGATTCAGGCAGCCAGTGGTGCAGTGTTAAGACTTATATTTAAGTTTAGTGGGATTAATCAAGCATTCTCTCAGTGGAAGATAGAGATGGAACCTAAAGAGTTAGCATAGTGAGAAGCCAAATTGTTAGATGGGTAAATCTGGGTGGGGAGAATCCCATTCCTCAGTCCTGCCTCCCTCCCTCCCTCTTTAGGGTACCTGATTCTGTCCATGCATGGATCTGAGAATGAACCACTTCCTACCTCACTTCCAAAGCATTAAAACAGAAATAGTATCTTCCCTTACCTTGGAGGGTTGGGGAGGGGATAAATATATTAATTTCTAAAGGTTATGTCTCCATAAGCATGAGGATCAGGACTAAATAAGTATCTTTAAAAGTTACCATCAGGAAGGTTAAAAAAATGTCAAGCCTTTGCAAAATTTCCTTGTACGTTCTCTCCCCTCGCTGTTCTGAACGTGACAGTTCTCCATTGTGGGTTACTTCTGCCATCTGAGCTGCGCCTGTCTTCGTGCCCTGCACTTTGGTTTGTACAGGCTCCAAACCCAACAAGGCCAGCACTTCAGTACTGGTTAAAGGCAACATGTCTTAGAAGCCACAAGGTCTCTTCTCTGGAAGTAAAGTCTTCCTTTCTCCAAACTTTGCTTCTCAATGAGGCAGGAGCTACAGACCTCGTGTTGGTTTCACAGACGGAGCATGGCTTCTCACAACTGGCCTTTGCATCCCACAGGTCTTACCTCTCCCTACCTCAGAAACCTTCCATCACAGTGCCATGGTCTTTCTGTGTTCTGTAAGCCAGTGAATGAAGTACCGCTGAGTGGCCTCATTTGTGGTCCACCAATGAACCATGCCTGATTCAGTGTTACAGAGTAGGAGAATGCACGTAGTGTGAATAAGCAGCTGGGGCAAATACTGCCAGCTGGTGCCCATCCTTGAAGGAGGCCCAGAGGAGGCATATTTAACACAATTACTGTACGCCCCAATCTGCCTGAGGTGATTATGAAATATAGACATTATTTCAGGTCCCAAGAAAAGCATTTAGAGTACTATATTATCTTAGACTTTGGTCTGGGGCACAGGACTTCCTTTACTTCACTTTCTTAAATTCTGGTCTTGCCAACTTACTGTCCCCAGTACCCTGGGTGATGGATAGGACACAGAAGCCTGTGTTTTGAACCATGTAACCCTGTGGTGAGCACTGGGAGTGGGGTTATCCTCCATTGGTGATCTGGTGATGGACACTCATCCTCAGCCATTTAAGAGTCAAACATTTTGTATAACTGTTTGGACTTACCCTGGGGTAAAACGGTAGAGAGGGAAGGGTTCCTCAAAAATATCAAAAGATCCACTCAACATATTTGTCTAGGATAGAAGGATTAAACACCTGCTGGAGTTGTCCCATTTCTTTAGGGATTAGAGTTTAGATGATTAGTTTAGGCTAAACTAGGTGCTTCAGGACTTGGCTTAGAGCCAACGAGCAAGCTCAAGACTTAGTTCAACCTACTGCTTAGTTATTAGCATGTTTCCTGAAATGTTTTTGGCCTGTCCCCACTGGAATTCTCTAGACCTTTGTTTGGAGGGTGGCAAACCTCATGGACTGTTTCTAGTATGGACAAAAAGGGATCAGGTTGCCTCCTTTAAATTTACGCAGCCCTCCAACACTATCCCAGCAGCTTTTACTGATTCACATGCCTTGACATGCCCTTATGCTAAAACACAGAGCACATAGCACATCTTCAGTTTCATGTTGTGAATGCACCCCTCAGTGGGCTGCAACACAACTCTCTCATAATTTAGGAACATTTGATGTTAGACACACACATACACACTCACACACTACTTAACACGTCTTACAACCACAGGGCACCACAGCACACCAGGAAGAAATCCAAACCCAAGTACCATGCACAGTGAAGATAGCCTGTGTATAACACTTGGCTTAGAGGCCATAGAGTTGTCTCTATGCCTGCTTTATTTAGCAATTAAAATCACAGAGTGATTTAGGAAGGAAGCAAATGTGGGAAGTCATCTGGTCTAACATCCTGCTTAAAGCACGTTAACTTGCAACTTATGTATATAGATATATCCAGCAGGACTGGGGCAGTGATTGTCCCTCTGTAGTTGGCACTGGTGAGGTTGCACCTTGTGTTCAGTTTCGGGCCCCTCACTACAAGAAAGACATTGAGGGGCTGGAGCGTGTCCAGAGAAGGGCAACGAATCTGGTGAGGGTCCTGGAGCACAAGTCTTATGAGGAGCGGCTGAGGGAACTGGGGGTGTTCAGCCTGGAGGAAAGGAGGCTGAGGGGAGACCTTATCCATCTCTACAACTACCTGAAAGGAGGGTGTAGAGAGGTGGGGATTGGTCTCTTCTCCCAAGTAATAAGCAATAAAACAAGAGGAAATGGCCTCAAGTTACACCAGGGGAGGTTTAGATTGGATATTAGGAAAAATTTCTTCACTGAAAGGGTTATCAAACATTGGAACAGGCTGCCCAGGGAAGTGTTTGAGTCCCCATCCCTGGAGGTATTTAAAAGACATGTAGATGTGGTGTTGAGGGACATGGTTTAGTGGTGGACTTGGTAGTGCTATGTTAGCCATTGGACTTGATGATTTTAAAAGTCCTTTGCAATCAAAATGATTCTATGATTCTACGTAGCCCAGCTCTTTGAAGGCTAAATTAGGTGAAAGGTATGTTGCTCCTAAATATTAGCAGGTGCTGGGCACACCCATTCTTGGCCACACTCATTCTGGTGCTTATAATATAAATTTAATTGCTCAATGAGAGAGAAAAACAGGATTAGGTCTCCTGAATGTCTTCTGACTTACCTTCAGGACATGGTGACTACTTCTGTACTAGAAAGCAGCAGAGACATTCCCCACTGCTGGAACTCATCTTTCTCTACCACTATTTTATTAGAAAAGTCCCCCACATTCTTTTGGGTCCACAACCACAGGGCTTCTCCTAAATGGTGCTAAGCACAGTTTGGGAAACAGCACAGGGACTATTCCCAACAGTTAACTTAGATACAGGTATTTAAATTTAAGGGGAAGAAAATTTAATTTTGTAGGTGCAGGCCATTCCGTGTTACTTAACCTCAATGCCTTCCAGCCACACTTAATTTATTTGCACAGGCATAGTCAGTGTCTCTGCCTTAGAACTAACCTTTTTCTTTTTTTTTTTTTCTTTTCCATATGGTCTAAATGATCCTCTCCAAGGACAAGTGTCATCTCCTCTCCTTTTTATAGCAGTAAAATCAAAATGCCTCATAGGTACTGGAAAGGTTTGTCATGAGGTAGCAGTCCAAGGTCTTTAGAAGAGGTTTTACCATATTCTCCTTGCAGCACTAACTAAAACAGTGCTTGTGGTAGTTCTCTCTCACTGTGCCACATTGCTTAATCAAATTACTCAGTGTTTTCATTTGCTCTAATTCTTCTTCTGTTGGAAGCTTTTTTTGCTCTGAGTAGAACACTTGCAATCTGCCTTTTTACTGTGCATGCAAAAAGTAGCATGTTTTTAACTTCTGAAAACTCATTCAAGGAGACAGCATCATTTTTGTACATGGTGTTCTCTGAGAGTGCTGCGCATCCTGCATGCTTGGTTGGTAGCAGCTTAATGCTGTCACGGTCCTCCAGGGGCTTGTCCCATGTGGTTATAATT
Source organism: Pluvialis apricaria (assembly GCA_017639485.1). Lineage (NCBI taxonomy): Eukaryota > Metazoa > Chordata > Aves > Charadriiformes > Charadriidae > Pluvialis > Pluvialis apricaria. The sequence goes on from CM030009.1 coordinate 124,894,082, forward strand.
AACTTTTAATGTCTGCCTTCAGGGCAAAACACTTAAGGGGTTAACCAGTTTTCTCCAAAAGAATGAATAGTTAAATGCTAACATACGTTTATCAATATATTCCAGAATGTGGAAGAAAATATCTAGATTTTTTTTTCTGCTGATTGTATCATATTTGTCTAATTCAGAGTCACTCGCCAACTTAAGAGTGGAGATTATCCTTCCAAGTCTTATATTATAAACGTGCTTACTATATGCTTAACACAATCTTACTTGGTAGCTGAGTCAGTGTGAAGCTTTGTTGGACCAGATCTCGTTGGCATTTAACCATTGCAAGCACTTGTAGTCTTTCTTTCTCCCATAAGTACATGTTGCGTCATGCTGAGACCAAGGAGAGTGTCTTAGTACAAGGACATGTGTGACTTTGTGACTAAACCAGACAGACTTTGCTTATAATGTTGCCAGAGAGATGGGGAAAGTTATTATATAAGAGAATAATTACCTCATCAGCTGGCTCTGCATTGTGAATGTGGGATTCAGTTCCTAAACACAGTAGTATAGTGGCAACTGAGACACCCTAGGGTATCCAAGGCACCTATTTGGTGCTTAAAATAACACTAGGCATCTATATTTGGGGATCTCAATCCCATCTTAAATTTAAACTTTTGCGAAGGACACAATGAGAGGGATTGAGTTCCTCAAACACAGATGTCTAATGCCATTTTAAGCACTATGGGCTGTCATGCCAATCCAGAAGGGTTCAGGGCTCCTGTAAATCCTTTGATACCCCAAAATACTTCCAATGATGCCAGATCATTGCATTCGGGAAACTAAATTCTTCTTACTGAATTGAAACCATACGATCTGGCATCTTTCTGTGGACACCTGACTGAGCTCCAAATGAACTGCTGTGTATTGTAGGCTGCAGTCTAGCACAAAAGCATCCGGATCTGAAGCAAGAAGCTTAGCAGGAGAGTTGCCTGGCTTCTTATTCTGTAGTCAGCACATCTGCACCGAGCTCTCAGCACTGCGTGGCGTGGACATGCCTCGAAGGTCTGTTCTAAGGCTGGAGTAAGACAGTGGAAGAAAGGCCAGTGCCCTCAAAGCATGCTGAGAGCTCCCACGAAGGGAGAGTGAACTTGTCAAGAACCTGAAAGATTGACAAAAAAAATACATATTTGCCCTGCTTTCTTCCTGTATGCTTGGATGTGATTTTTTTTTTGCATTGATGTACAGTCCAGGAATCTTGAGAGAGACTTAAGGAAGCACAATATTTCATAAGATTATTACCTTTTAGATAAAATGGAAGGTTAAGTCTGTGTCCGGAAGATCTCCAAACTAATTAATTGTGATCTTAAAGAAGTTGCAATAGATTCAGTTGCTTTAATGACAGACACTACAACTGGGGAAATGCTTGGATAAAGCATTTATATTCTGTGGGAATTTATCTCCAGATTCTCTAAGGTATACTAAAGTTGGGATATAGTGATTTGGGGACATTCCATCCTCAGTCACCCCAGCCCCTCCTGTGTGACTGGCGGTGGACCGTCACGTGTTTCAGGACTCGAACTCATCATCTCTGGTGAGTACAGCAAACTGCCGGCCCACTGCCATGCTCTTCTCCAGGAACTGCAGCAGGGAAAGTCCAGCCTTTCAGCTGTGACGTTTTGTAGCCTCACTGCTCATCTGTGGCTGAAACTATGTGGCAGGTTGACCTTGGCTGGACACCAGGTGCCCACCAAGCAGCTCTATCACACCCATCCTAAGCAGGATGGGGAGGGGGAGAAAATAAGATGGAAAAAAAATTGTGGGTCAAGATAAAGGGATATCCTTTTGGTCAGTTTGGGTCAGCTGTCCTGGCTATGTCCCCTCCCAAGATTATGCCCACCCCCAGCCTACAGGTGAGTGGGGAATGTTGGAGAGAGCCTTGATGCTGTGCAAGCACTGCTCAGCAGTAGCCAAAACACTGGTGTGTTATCAACGCCTTCCTAGCTACCGATACAAAGCACAGCACTATCAGGGCTGCTATGGGGAAAATCAACTCCATCTCAGCCAGACCCAATACAAGCTAATACCAGTCTCTGTGATCTGCTGAGCCCGAAGAGTGGACACATTTTGTCTGCTATGGGAGCAAAAACCTTCAGCAGTGAAAAGAAGAGGATCTCCAGGTTGACAACAGCTCAAGCAACACAGCTAAAATCCCCAAGAACTGAATAAAAACTGTAGATAGAATTAGATTAATTACATGGCTTAGCCGCTTTCCATCCACATTTCTTAAATAAAAAACTCCAGGATGATGATCATCCCATTTTTAGAGATGGATGAGGACAAGGCACAAAGAAATAAACTCTTTGCCCTTACGTTGCTTGGCAAATTAGTAACACATGTAAGGGAAGATCCAAGATCTCGTGAGCAGATAGTCTTTCAGCTGACCATGCTTTCAGGGCTGCACAATGTTGTAAAGCAACATTTGCTGGCTTTAGGCTGTTAATTCTCTGCATTGTCAGCCCATTCTATTGAAACACGACTGAGCAACATTAACTTTTATACGCAGTCATTTCCCTATTGTTGACTTGATCTGATCTCAGTGGAGAGTTGCTGTCAGTATTCCTCAAAGAAAATGGGCTGTGTTAAACACCTTCAACTGGTGCTCAAGCAAAAGCTTGCAGTCTTCTGTCAAATATAACCGCCTTCACAAAAGGGAAAAACTGAAGAGGAAAAGTGCCTGATACATAGCTTGTTAGGGATTTCAGAAAACACTTAATACACTTGTCTGTGTATTGTCTGACTCCAGAATATGTCTTTGACTTTCAATGTACAAAGTCTGATTTATTATCCAATTCTTCTGCATGTCAAAGAGAGCAACTATGAAGTAAGGCTCATAAACCATATCACAGTGTTGCCTTCAGTGTTTTTAAGGCTCATATATACATTTATGAGCAAAGAGTCGACCTTAAACAACAGATTTCATTGACATTAGGAGACATTTGGGGCAGCTCTCTGGCAATCACTGCAACGACACATGGTATACACAGTTACACAGTATAACTCCTGGTAACTTCCAGTTAAATCGCCCACTTTTAAAGAATATCTCAACAATATGAAATCAAAAGAAAGTAATACACATCTTTTCCACATTCCTTTCCCCTCAGTATTACAAGAAAATAAACACAACTTTGTCAACCCAGGCTGTACGTGCTTCTAAATCAGTCTCTTTTTCCAATAGCGTTGGAGTAGGTGGACTCTGTCAAGAGTGAGGTTCCAGTCCACATCCAGAAATAATGTAATTATCTTTATATTATTATTATTATAATTAGCACACTTTTTTTGAAAGTATGCTTGGCTGAAGTTATGTACGTATAACTGAAATTAAATCAAAACTTTTTCCTAAAGGATCCGCTTGGAGCTGAAGAGAAGTAATGGGACCTTTTGTTCATTTGGTATTGTCCAAATTACCACATAACTGAAAACTTCAGTTTTGCATCCAGTCAATTAGTACTCTTCCAAACAATTCACAAATGGAGAGTAAAGCAAAAGTAATCCCAAAAGATAATTTTTATTTAGAAACTCTGATTTAGGTTGGGGGAAGGGAGGAGTGAAGCTACGTTTCAAAGTATGGATGTGACCAGACCTTGCTGTCAGGCTGCAGAGCAAAAGAATGGACTTGGTGCTGGTGTAAACGAAGAATATGTTCACAGGTGCACTGAAGTGGTCAAAGATGGTTAACTACATCATAGGCATCTCTATTTGAGGTAATCACCTGCACTGCCTTTTATAGACAACAGAGAAAAAAAGACATGCCTCAGTCTTTCCTACCCCTTAACTTATGCTTTTCTTTGATCTTAATTTAGAGACAACTCTTAAACCCCTGCAACTGTTAGACGCAATTGAAAACTGATTCTTCTTCAGTACACCAGCATTCATCTAACCCAATATCAGCTGTACAGGCATTTAGTCTGAGCTAATCATGCACATCTTGATTTTCAGTGGAGAAAGAAGTGTTTCCACAGGATTGTGGGAAGCCATTGCAAGACCAGTGTGACAAATGGCCTCCGCGTGTTTCTTATCTCTCTCTTGCGTATAGAAAAACCACCGACCACTGGTTAGATTAGACTGCTACCTTCGGGTGGTGACATTTAGGTGAGATGAGTTTTTCCTCTCTGTGATATCCATAGAGCACCCAGCCACCTCTGAAGATTTCACAGTCAGGTGAGGTATATTTACAAGTCAGATTTATAATAAATTTACATAACGAGCTGATGAAAGCTTCACTGGCCCCCCACTGAAACACAAAAAAGAAAAAAATCCCTATATTCTGCTAATAAAATATGCTCACTTCTTACTGCCTCTCTTTAGCTATATTAACCACCTTCCTGAATACAGGTCGATCTGAGGTAAAGAAAATATTTCTTTTTTTGTACATTTTCATGGATTTTGAGTGGGTCCATAAAAAGAATGCTCCAAAATGTATTTTAAATAGGTCTATAATTTTAGCTGTATATTCAGCTTCCCTAAATTATGAAACTTCTCTAGAAATCAACAGAATTCTGTGTTTTGACTAATTGAAGATCTATCTCTCTATTTTTTTCCATTTCAGGGAACTTAGGAGCATTTCTCTTTTTAATTTTATTTCTTTTGTTTTCAGTTAAAACTTTTCACCAATGTGAAGGTCTGAGCTTAGTATAACATACATATGAGAAACGGACTCATCAGTGAATGCTATCATGTTAAACTATAATGGCAGCAAGAAATATTCTATTTTTAGTTTCAAAATTGTTTATCCTCTTTTCCCCCCTTTGGAAACGTGTTCTTAACTAATAGTTATTGTGCACATTCTTCAACTTTTTTTGTATGTTTTCTTTGGGGAATACCCAGGGAAAAAAAAATCGCAGAGTTTAAAAGATGTTTCAACTTTTAGTAATTAAGCTCTGGTGAGCGTTGCAAGAATATTTAATGCTCTGCTGCTCTATCTGAGGAGGATCTGGAGACTTAGAAGGAATTACAAGAACATGATTTACAAAACACAAAGCTCACGTTGTCAAAGCATCCTCTGAAATGCTTTCAGATGAGAAAGTTTTTCTAGCATTTCATTAGAAATGCAGTGGGGAGAGTCTCACGGCGTTAAGGCATTTTTGTTTTGGTTTGGTTTGGTTTTCGCTCCCATACTTAGGAGTAACTTGTTGGCTTTTTTCCACCTCGTGCTCGCTCTCGCAGATGAGCATTAGAGAGAATTTGGAAGTGGAAGGCCTTTCTGTCTGCAGCTAGCAGGGTCAATTCAGTGTGGCAGCTGCGAGCGGGTGACATAGACTTATATTGACACAACCCACTTTTTGCTGCAGAATCACAAAGCGAAAGCACCCGGGGCTCTTCTGCCTTTTTCAATAAGATACGAATTTTTGTCTTCCTTGTATTAAGCAGAGATCTGTCATCTTGACTTGTACACTAAATGGTCCATTCTGACTGCCTTGTTTGTGTCCAATCCCAGCCAGGATCTCGAAACATGTGTTAACATTCGGCATGTTTGGGGGCGAGCGGGAAGGGCCTGAGGCTAGACTCCCTGATGTCTGCTGGAGGGTAGTCAATAATCATTAGCCCTTCAAGTGGTAGATGCCCAACATAAACTGTATTTATTTATTTAAAAAATCTTTACTTTAAGCCACAGGGAAAGGCATTTTAGAGAACGCGGCTCCCCCGAAGTAACGAAGCGGTAATAAAGACGTAGTGCCATGTAAGTGAAATTCTGGCTTATCGGGGTGGGGGGGGCATGGTTTTTTAGCACTGTGTCATCAGCCAGAGCAATAGGAAACTATTAAAAGTAATTAGCCCATGCGTTTCTGTCACTTAAGTTTATCCCTGCGGTGATAAAGAAGTGTGATTTGCCCCAAGTCTTTTCTGATTGCCAACATCTCAGCGTTAGCCACAGAGCTAAACCTGCGGCGGTGGGGGAAGTCCTAATGTTCATTATAGTCAACACGAGGTAAAATGAAGCTGGGCTTTTTGATTTTACTTTTGATGGAGTTCAAAGAAACCAAGTTTGTACCAATTAAATATTCAGAGAAACTGTGAAGCTTCTCATCTAACTGTGACTGTTTATGTGTGGATAGGTGTCAGTGGCAGGCCAAACATTGCTGTCATTTATATTTCCACCCATCTTGGCGTGAGTGGAGTGGAATGGTGTTGATGGAGAGACTTATTTAGCATACTTATTTCTATTTCTGTGTTGTGCTGCTGCACATATATATCAGAAATATTAAAGTGCCAGGAAAAAATTTCCACTAGAAGGGAGCGAACATGTAAAATAGCATTTAGTGCACCTGACATTTGAAGTCCAAAAGTGGGCAATTAGCCTTGCCCCTTGCAGGTGATGTAAAGAGCCAGGTACCTCCAGGGGGCAATTCAATACGTGCTAAAGTAAATGGGATGGGTTGCCCCCTTGAGGTGACTACTGATGTCCTTTGGCTGCAGAGAGATCTTTGATCTCTAGCTGAGATCAGTTACCCCACTTTCATGTAGCTGAAATCATGTGAGGAGAATCGCAGTGGAAAAATGGAAGGACTCTCATACTGATCAGGTCCAAGTTAACCTAGTTTATCATCAGCCAAATCAGTTTATCACCAGTATCAATTGTTTCAGAGAAAAAGATCTCCACCCACAGGAACTATGAATTCTTTTGTTTATATTTTAACATTATGATATTCTCTACCAATATCTAGACCTTTAAACTTTGAGGTGTCAAAGCCAGTAATCTTTTCAAATTTTGTAGAACTGTTTGCATGGCATCTGTGATGTGAATTCATCATTTTTAAGGCCCTGTTTCAGCAGTATATTTAGTTCAACAAGCCTGCTTGTAAGTGTGCCTCAGTGGAGCCACAGGGATTATGCACATGCCCAGGTTATTTGTTGAACTGGGGCATTAATCTTTAATATCATTGCTTTGGCTGTCCAGCTGGATGAACTGTCTACAATTAGTTACCCTAATATAACTGCATATGCACTGACAGATTCAATATCCTCTCTAATAAATTGGAAAGATAGGTCCTAGGTTGAGAGCCGCTGGCAAAATGACCTAGGAAAGGAAGGCAGACTTATTTGACAGTAGGTTTCATGATAGTCTCGCTTTAATGCCACAGTTCTTCTGAACAAGTCTCATGTTTAACAAGACTTGTTGTGCAGTGCAGCAGTTTTTTCACGTACGGCAGATGCACATTGACACATGTGCATACATGAGACCTGTGCATGTCGGGAGCTCACATATTGTGCTTAGCTTGTAGTTGTATTGAAAGGACCAACTTTTAAATTGTCCTATATATTTCCCAGCTTTCCATCTCACGCTTTAATGTACAAGCTACACAGACAAGTTATTGTTAAATGACCCATATTAATTGTTAAAAAAATATTAAAACCTTTGCCATGATCTTAATTAAAAATGCCTTCCTTCATCTGTCCTGCGGTACAGTCTATTGTGGAGGTGCCTTGAGGAAATGTGTTGGAAGAAATGCTTGCTTTCCTGTAAGATTTTCCGCCTAAGTAGACAATTTTTCAAACCGAGATGAGGCATGGGAAGATCAAGAATATGCTTCCACTGGAATCTGTAAGGGAATTTATGGGGGGTAAACCCACTTCTCACTGTAACTCTGTAGATGAGGTGCAGTAGGCACCATCTACGGCTTACAGGACACAGGTCTGTGCCAGTGTGCCCAGACCTGCGCTGGTACTCACCCCTTGTGCTTTAAACCTCATTCACGAGCATCTCGCTACTCAGTCCTCTGAACTGCAGTGGACTGGGAGTGTGAACCTGTTATTCTAACTTTAAAGTACTGAATTTTCGGCGTCCATTCCAAGTTCGTCATTAAGGTTACCTCCACAATCAAACAGAGAAGTTACATATTTTTAGAAGGTGATACGACATATCTTATAAAAGTCCTTCATGTACATAAGAGAGATCCGGAAGAATTAACAATGATTTCAGAACACCATTTTATACCTATCTGGTTTTCTCCCATGATCTTTTGATTGTTTTCCAATGATTTTGTTTGTTTGTTTGTTTTAAGAAATAGTTTAATATTAGTCTGCTTTTTCAAAACTTCAACAGTTTAATTCTTTTTATTACAAAAACTTGTTTTTTTATTATTTTGATCTAATGTTTCTCCCTCCTGTTCACAGAGAAAAAAGTCCATTCTTTCACAGATTTATGACTGCAGCTGATCACGATTCTGCGACATTCTTTCTATTTCTCCCCTGTTTTTTTCATTGACCCACTGTCTCACTAAATATTTACTGTTACATTTCAAATTCACCCAGTTGTCAGTTAATTTTTGTATTATTCTGAATGCCTCCATCTCCCTCTTTCCTCACAAAGACCAGTTCTAAGACTACATCGCATCCAACATTAATTTTCTCTAGTTTTTGTCAGGTTTTTTTCTGGGCTGTTGGAATTCTTTTGGGAAGATCCAATGATGCTGAAGATTATGCCATGATGAGATTATTTTCCCTTCTTCTTGTCCTTTTTCTAGAACCAACCATGCATTTTACCTATATCTAACTTCCATCTCATCTCAGAGGAAAGCTAACCCCTTACAGACACACACCCAGGGCTGAACTATCCTCTTACAGATCTACTTTAAGATAGGATGGATTGCCTCTGGAAGTTTCTTTTTCCATGAACTGTAGGCAAAACCTAGAGAATTCTCTTACACATGTAGGTTTTAGCTGGTTTAGATGAGGTGCATCTCATCTGCATTTACTTCTTTTATCTGCTCTGCAGACAAAGGGGTGTAAGAATTATTAGAAAAGAAAGGCATGTCCTTGGGAAAAGCCCCTTTGAAGCATTTCTGAAATGGACTTCAACTACAAGGGACTTTGGATTTCTTTTCATGTATTGACTTAGGTTTTTTTATGGGTGATTTGATATTTATTCTCAATTAGTTGGGTCCCTTTCACCTGTCTGATGCAAAGAAGGAGACTTCGTTTACTGATTAAGCATTTTTAAAATTATTATTCTGGATTATTTCATTGTGACCAACCTAATCCTCCATTGCGTCATGACAGTTCTTGGCAGCCATATCAGTGTCGGGCAAGGGGAGCAGTGCACGTACTCCCTGCAAAACACAACAAAGGCCATTTTTCAGAAAATCCAGAATGCCTATCTGCACCAAGTTGGGTATTGCCAAAAAGTTTTGAAATAACTCCCCAAGCCACTAAATCGGGTTTTGAAAATGGGATTGTAAATTTTAGCTAGCTTGAGTTAACTTGGATAACGCAGTGCATCTTTTAAATTTGTCCTTCAAATATTCCCTTAATTGCCACTTGCATCTCATTGGAAATTAGCTAGGTAGACCAACAAATAGACATACAGACAGACTCACCGACTAGGTCCTCAGATCACCTATAAGGTTTCTAAACAGTACATTGTAGGACTTTAGGAAGGAATCAGCCACTTCACGTCCATGGCTTGCAAAAATTAGATCAGATTAGTGGATTTCAGGAGCCTTTTTTTGGTCTAGGAAGCATGGGCTTTGACTATTCTACTTTGGCAAATAATTTCAATAAATGCAGAAAAACTAATACAAAAGAAAGTTTGGGGTTGTTTTTTTTTTTTAATTCTGTATTTATTGAGCAGTTTTTCCTTTAAGGTGCTTAGGACTTGTATTTTGTGCATTTCCAGGGAGAAGGAAAAGCCTGACAAATGCTAATTTCCTCAGCAGAGTGCAGCTCAGAGGTCTCAGTAAGAAAGAAGCAAGAGCTCTGCAAATCATCAGATGTTGCTAAGGTTTGAATAAACTTATTTGCTACATCCGTTCAGTTTCCTACCCAGAGAATCCCTCCCTGCTTTTCTAGCTATCTCCTTCTCTGAACCCCTGGAGCAGGAGGATTCTGCCTTAAAGCTATCGGGATTAATTATAACCAACTAATACCAACTTTCTATTTACCCATACTGTTTCACAAAGGCTTATAGCACACCTGAAACAATCCCCAAATGTGAGCACATTTATTATTTAGGAACTCTTCCTCAGATTATAATTTTAGTTCTCCTACTCACTGTAAAAATGTCTGCAAAAGTAAGGGGTGGGGGTGTAAGAAGACAGGAGAAACATCCCAGAAGGAAAGTCCTGCTGGCTCTAGGGCAGACTGAAAAAAATCCTGCTATTTTAAAATTTTTGGACAAAACTGTTTCTTATTTTTCTTGGTTTCATGGATTTATTTTTTTTTAATAAAATATCCTAAACTTTGGAAGTTGTTAATTCAGCATGTTGAGCTTGAATTTTTTCCAAGAAATGGTTTAGGAGAAAAAAGAAGCTGTTCTTTACAGAAGACCTTTTTTTTTCCTGTTGAAAACAAGAAAAAGGCCCACCTACTCTGTGCTTTCCTAATCAACTAATTTTCCACTCTAAATTTCCGGGTTCATCTGGTGCCTGATATCCCTTTAAAGATAATGGAGACGTATAAGCATTTCCAAGGAGTAATTTGTCAGTCCTAAATTCTGAACCAGATCAGATGTATTGTGCAATTAAAGTCGGCTTCTCTACTGATGATGAAGAGAGGCGAGAGTAGCTAATTCACATCTATGGGTCTATTTCGATGGCTAAATATAGGTGCTGGCTTGTTCCCAACTTCTCCCTATAATAAAGGATAACATGTGAGGGTGTGAGACCTCATATTCAACTGCTCCTTCAGTAATATCGGGCAGTTGGAAGTAGATGTTGCACAGCACCATACATTCATGAGACGTACTGCTGTTTCGTGGTGGAGACAAAACATTACTGCCTTCAAGGTGGTCAAGCTGGCACAGTATGCTTTCTGATCTGCCAGAACTGCTGCATCACGTACTGCTGGAGGACTGAGTGGTCCAGAAGCCCATATCATGCCACTCCAGAGCACAAATTACAGAATAACCTTTTCCAGAGGCAAATTTTCTTAGCAACTCTTTGAGGAGTTAAGTCATATTTTGGGCCAGGAGGCTTTGTAATTTGTACTCAACATTAGTTAAGACTTGCTATAGGAAAGATGATCGTATACCCTTCATCAGAAATTTAAGACTATACTACTGTATTTATGTGTATATCCATACAACTGTGCCTTGAAAACTGGGATCATTCTATTTGACCCCTGGGTTACACCTAATGTATTCAAAAAGAACCAGAAAACAACACACTTCTTACTTTTATTTTGGTTTGTATGGAACAGACAATCCAATTACTTGATAATATAGGACAGACAAACTATATTTCGAGCATCAGAGGCCATAATCCTTTTATATCCTGAGTTTCTCTCCCAGAGCAATAGTTGAATGTGAATTCACCCAGTATCATTTTCCAGCCTGAATTCACCCAGTATCATTTTCCAGCCAAACTGTAGTTGCATCTGTAATATCACATCCTTCTTATACTCACATGCCCCCAGCTTTTCCCTTCTCCTCCCTAAATGCCTCGCCCTTGTGCTTAAACAACTTAATAAGCCTGTGTTTTCAGTTGATTCTGCACTGCAATAAAGGCTATATGTTCAAGCTCTTCTAGCTGCTTTCTCCTGTAAATGCATTCTTCCTCTTCATCTGTGTTATCTATTCATTAAATATGTATCTTTCTACTGGAGTTTTTAATCACCACAGGGATGTATTCCATTTCCATGTGAATGATTTGTTCTTTTTTTGTGCAAAGAGGAAAACACACTTTTAATGTAGAGAGCACACTACATGTTGTACGACTGATTACTTCTTTCCCCCATCTCACCCTCTTTGTACATAAATGTACTCACGTCACACGTTTCAGCCCCTGAAAGGACAAAAAGTTCAAAACGGCTTGGAGAAAACATGCTTAACAGATGCTTTTCCAGTATCTCAACCCTGACTTCCCTCTCTACCATGAATTAAAATATTAATCATAGCAAGCTCTTTAAATCTGAGTGTCTGCATTTAAAAAGAAGTGAATTTAGCATACAAGAAAATAAGGCACTAGCTGTTGTAGCACAAGTCGGGCATGTGTTATTTGCAGCCTGGGACAGAGGAGAGCACCCGTATGGCCCTGCTAATGTACACGTGCCTCGGGTGTTCCTACTCACATCCTTCTGGCCCAGTTTGTCCTGTGCTTGGGTACACCACCATATTCTTAAGTGGATGAATAGCAAGCAAGCTGGACTGCTTTGGGCCACTTAAATAAATGTTGGGGCAAGTTGTGCTTGAGTTTAGCTGGTATAATGTTACCCATCTATTCTATACAACTTCTTTAGGTTCCCTGGGTAGAAATTGGGGTGAGATAAGGCTCTCCAAAGGGTGACAGACTTTGTCCTAAGATGGAGTGAGTGATCTTCCAAGTGCAAGGTCCTGTACGTGGGTGGGGGCAATCCCATGCACAAATACAGGCTGGGCGGAGAATGTAGTGAGATCAGCCCTGAGGACAAGGACTTGGGGGTGTTGGTTGATGAAAAGCTCAACATGAGTCAGCAATGTGCGCTCACAGCTCAGAAGGCCAACTGCATCCTGGGCTGCATCAAAAGCAGCATGGTCAGCAGGGCAAGCGAGGGGATTCTGCCCCTCTGCTCCGCTCTTGTGAGACCCCACCTGGAGTACTGTGTCCAGCGCTGGAGCCCCCAACATAAGAAGGACATGGACCTGTTGGAGCGAGTCCAGAGAAGGACAGCAAAGATGATCGGCGAACTGGAGTACCTCTGCTATGAGGACAGGCTGAGAGAGATGTGGTTCTTCAGCATGCAGAAAAGAAGGCTCCAAGGAGATCTTAGAGCAGCCTTCCAGTACCTACAGGGGGGGGGCCTACAGGAGAGCAGGAGATCAATACTGATCAGGGAGTGTAGTGATAGAACGAGGGGGAATGGTTTTAAACTGAAAGAGGGGAGATTTATATTAGGTATCAGGAAGAAACTCTTTACTGTGAGGGTGGTGAGACAGTGGCCCAGGCTGTCCAGAGAAGCTGTGGCTGCCCTATCCCTGGAGGTGTTCAAGGCCAGGTTGGATGGGGCTTTGAGTAACCTGGGCTGGTGGGAGGTGTCCCTGCCCATGGCAGGGGGGTTGGAACCAGCTGATCTTTAAGGTCACTTCCAACTCTAACCATTCTATGATTCTATGATCTTCTGGAGGTGCTTTTCTCTCTCAGTTGACTAAGACCTCCACCAGACAATTGGCTGAATGTTAGTTTCTGTATAGTTGTGATTAAATGGGATGAATCTGACCTTTGTGTTTTCCTTTAGCCCAAGGCTCATTGACCCTTACTGAGGGCAATAAGCCCCAACAGCTAACAGACCAGTGCTCATGCTGGAGTACATTCTTGTCAGCCTGAAGCTTTAGTCACCCCTAATTTCTTGGTTATCTATTCTCATGATATAAAATCAAATACCACTGTCCTTCTGGGGATTGAAAAACATGTCACAATAGAGTATACAAAAAATAAAATCTCTGCCTCCTCAGAGACCTGGAGAAATTTAACATGTTTCTTGATGTGGTTTGTTTGTGGGTCACAGGTTTCCTATGGTCCTGATCCAACAACTAATTATGCTCTGTGGCTCTAAGGCTTTCCTAAACAAATAACTTGGTGGGAAGGAGAGGCTGTATGAAGATAAATGAGATAGGCTCTCTGTGGCATTTAGTCATTGGATACAACTAATACTCCAGGGAAGGGATGTGAAGAAAAGGAAATGTTTTTCTTTAGCTATTTTAAGGCCTTTTTGTCTTTATCTACATGAAAAAAACAAAAGCAACATCCTGATACTGCCTCGGCTCTCAGCTCTTGTTTGCATCTGCATTGGAGGCTTGGTGTGACATTCATCTTACTAAATTTTAGCTTTCTGAAAGTTGTCTGACCTAAGCTTGGCAAGTAGTTTCTGTTTATACAGGGAAATATCCAAATGGTTAACCATTCCACCCCAAGCTTCCTCTTAGTTCTATAGTTTAGAGAAACTCACTCGAAAACTGGAAATGTTTGCAATCTGGAACAAATTCAGCCACTAAGCTGGATGCAGTTTTCTAAGAGTGGAAAGAGTTGAATACCAGGACAAATACAGTGGATGTAATTGATTTACTTTTTAAAATGAAATTAGATTTTTTTCCCCGAAACAGAACTTTAAAAATTAATTCAGATTCCAGGATAAATTTCATTGCTCAAGTCAGCTGAAGATGGGATAGTCTTGGTAACCTCTTTTGGACACTCCATAGTGTTGCTTATGACATTAAAGTTTTCCTTTTAATTCTCTCACGTTATGAGATGTAGAGAACACAAGAAACTCAGCATTGTCTCCAACATACTCAAAACATTTGCAGTTCATTACTGCAGTGAGTGCCATGAAAGTTTGCGTTTGTTCATTTAACTAATTTGCAGTACCCTGAATTTAAAACTTAATTGACTGTGACGATCAAGTTAAATTATTTTTATTTATAGACAGTAATCAAAAGAACCTCTTCTAGTTGCTATTCTGTAAAAGTCATAATCTATTGGCCTTCATTAGTAACTAAGATAATATCTCATAACTACCCCTGATGCTTTAGCACTGACAGATTCATTGCTGGGTAAAAAAAAACAAGGAGCATATGAAGTTACCCAAAGTTACATCTGAAAAAAAAAATAATTTAATGATTGTTTGACTTCAGTTTTATTTAACATTTGTTTGAGGGCTTGATTTAATCTTTCCCTATCTGGCATTATTTAACCTTTCACTTTTATGAACAATTAAAGGCAAACGAAAATAAGCCCTTCCAAAAATAGAAGAATCTACTGAGTCCAACTGGAACATCATCATTTTGCAAAAGAAAAAAAAAATGTTTACCTTAAGGCTACTTAAACACTCAATTTACCAAATTATCCCTGTTTAGTGTAATGGAATAAATGGCATGCATAGAGGATTGCTGTTGGCAGGATATCATTAGAGCTAAAAAGGTAATGGGCCCTGAATAATGCCCCGAGGAGCCCTGGATACTGCAAGCTGAAGCTGAGTGACCATCTATCAGAAGTTAGAGGGGAGAACAGACACACAGTAAAAGACATCCAAAAGCTGAGCTTGAAATTTTGTTTCTTTGCAGTGGAGATCTTACCCATGACTTAAAGATCACCATGATATTTTGCTGCCTGTTGAAGCCAACAGCAAACTCTGAGTAGCTTTTGTAATACAGGATTTAGTGATACGTAATACGGAATGGCAATATACACAGAAAAGCACGGAATTCTTTCCCTCAGCTGTAAATGCTTAGATGTGATTTAGTAGTCCTAGGCTGTCTTTGTAGTCAATTTGAAGAAATAAGCATTTTCATAGTGAAATTGATCTCATGTAGACACCTAAAATAGGTCAGGTGATCACCCACCATCACCGTTGAGAGCGTGATTACGGAGAAATTTGCCTCGAGGCAGAGGGTCTGAAAAAAGCCTTTGGACAACATAAGTCTTGGGAACTCAATATTCTGTGGATCTTGTCTTGGACTTATATGCAGAGACTGAGTCTATGAATTATGATGCCTGAATTGGCTGGGTGGGAATGATGATGGGGCTGCCAAAAAGAGAACTCTTTGCCTTTGCCTGCACAACTTCTGTCATAGTTTGTGCGACCTCCCTGCCACCTCTCATCTTCTACAGCATGCGGAGTATTACTGTCACTGAGCTCAGGACTTAGGTATCATCCTTGTCAAGGACATGTCTATAGGGTAGACATCTTGCTATAGAGTATGTGAAAGACATGGTCTGTCCCATCCCATCCCTACACACCTGAAAGTCTCCACTGGAAACCCATCATTGCATTTCTCAGTTGTTGCAGGATTTTTCTCTCCTCCTCACCAATGCAACCTTGCACTGCCAAAATCTAACCAGAAACAGCCTGCAAAGATCATTTTCCCAGCTTTCTATTGGATTATGTCAACTTTCATATTCTTTTACTGACTCTCCCTTTTTTTTTACACATTGTGGGTTTGGATTTGGGGGTGGGGGTTTTTGTTTATTTGTATTCTTTCATTTGGAAAGAGGAGTTTAATTACTGCTTCAAGTTTGGCTGCAATTAAAATTGATTTAGGGTTTAGCAACAGCACCAGGAAAGAGGAGAAGAAGAGGTTCAATTGCATTGAAGATCTCATTTTATTTTAGGTAAAAATGTATACAATTATATGAACTATTCCATATGATGCAAAATGCAATTTTAGGTACTTTTTAAAAAAAAAAAAATAATAAACAGGTTTAATTCACAAGATTGCCATAGAAGTAGACCATCTTTTTTTACTGAACAAGCGTGAAGGTAGGACATTCACGTCGGATGTGAAACATCATTTCATTACCTCTCTTTCACACACAGAGGTTTGAACCCTCATCTTTCACTTGGTAAGAGAGTGCCTTCATCATCAGTGTGGAACATACCCCAGGGTGGAATGCTTTCAGTCATTCCTGTTGGTGCTATTTCTCTTTGCATAAATAATGAAACATGCACTGGAGCATAGACTGAAACGCAGCTGTCCCACCTCCCAAGTGATTGTCCAAACACCAGGACAGAGAGTCCTGAATATTTAAATATTTTAAACAAAGTGCAATCACTCCAATAAGAGAGTGTGAGGTGGTCACCCCAGAATATTATAGAATACTGTGATGAGTGCAGGTTCATATCCATGCAGGTACTGTCAACAAATAATCTGGGTCCTAACTATTGCTGTATTACATAAAAGACATCTTGAAGCCCTGCTGCAGTTCTGAATCTGGCATTCTTTTTAGCCACAACTATTCTTGACATAGAATAGGCAAAATTCTTCAACTATTTTAAGTATTTGAGTATTTAAGTATTTAAGCGTTAAGACAAAATAATAATATCCCAGGTATATTTCTCATCCCAGATATCACCATTCTTTTATTAATACATAGATTCTCTATGTACTATAAGATCAAAAGGTCTACTGTTGCTGTGATTTCTTTCTTCCTTTTTTTATACACTCAAAATTAAACTCACGTCTAGAATTTCATAATCTCACCTCTAGATTAGGTCAAAAGAGGAATTTTCTTTTGTTAACCTTTCTCTGTGCTCTGGGAAATTGTCTTCATTTTGAGGACTGTTGTCGAAAAGAATTCCTCATTGCTAGAGACATATGGGACAAAGCCTTGGACTTCTATTTTCCAGGAGAACTGTTATATCTCTGGATATTTTACCACACCTCTTAAGTTTGTTAAAAGGTGTCAGAGGATCTTTTGTGATTTGTGATGTGCTTTTCCCTAAGGAGAGTAGGTTCTGTGGTGTTTTGAGGGATGGTTTGGAGGGTGTTTTCTGAGCCTATGTTCTTACAGTCATATAAGGGACACAGTTTGCAGCTGGATGAGTTTAAAGATCACCCTGCTAAACCCCTCAGCAAGGGATCATGCCAAACACGGAGCAAACACCATGACAAATGACAAAGAGGCTGGCTCCATCACTATGTCCATCTTCAGCTGACAGGGGAGGAGCTGGGCCAGGAGTGTAGAAGGGAGGGAGATAGTCAGGCCAAGGCCAGAAATGGGGCACCGTCAGAGCTCATTAACATCACAGTGAGGATGAGAAGCAATACGTTATTTAGACAAGCCCTGGGGCTACCCTAATTGACAGCACTGAGCTTAAAGCCACCTTTACTCCCTGTCCGGTGGTGTTCAGCATCATTATAAAATTTATCGCTCTTGATATACCCCTGTGAGGAAGGGACTGGCTACCCCATTTTAAAAACAGGTATAAAAATAGTAAACCATTTGACTTATGACACACAGGACATCTATATCCAAGTCAGCAACTGAATCCAGATCACCTATTTTTTGGACTAGCATATTTACACCCAAGACCATATTCTCCATATATTAGACACGTTTCAGAAATATTAAGCAAATTAATATTACATGGGTTAGCAACAGATTAACAGAATGCTAAAAAAAATCAAAAAGCAATCCTGGAGTCTTCACATTCACATTGAGCCTACTTAAATAAATGCTTTGATGATCATCTCTGAACATAAAAAGAATTCAGCTTGCATCCTAAACATAGACATGCAAAATCTACCCTCCTTTCTCTCTTTCTTGCTTAACATTAGTAGGTTCTGTTTCTTAAACAGAAATTACTGATTTCGTATTCAGACTAAGTTGTCTTCTTTCTAGAGATGTCCCAGATTTCAGAAGGAGTTATCAACAAAAATAAAAAAGTTTAAAATATTAGTCAGGAAGGGGAAAAAGAGTCTTACTACCTTGCAAAAAAGTCACAGCTAGCTGATGTGGGACATACACTACTCATTTCCTCTTTAAACGGGATTTAAACCATTGCCAAAGACAAAATTAAAAATAATAACAAAAAAAATTCATTGTTGCACGATGTTTTTCATAGTTTGTTTTCAAACACACACTGCTGTGCCTCAGAGATGTTTTTATCTAAAAGAAAAAGCCAAATCTCATCTAGTCTTTTTCCGTCAGTAGCTCACAACGTGCTTATTGAATGCTGATCCAGCCAAAAAAGGACAGCTTAGTAGGAGAAAATCTGCGTTTGTGTATATTAAAAGTGAAAGAAAGCAAAATCCTAACATAAATACATTCTTTCAAATTTGGCAGTCAATAAGTCATGAAAAATCAAAAGAAAGCTGCTTCTGTAGTTTAAGATGATGTAAAGCCAAATCAGTTTAAGTATTTGAATGGATTTTGAAAGCTGAGTGGTGAAGGCCATCAAAGTCAGAAATCAAAGCATGCAAAGAAAAAGAATAATTAAGATCCAAAAGTTCATTTTGGGTTTCCTCAAGGTTAAAAATGCAAAGCTACTTTAAATACAGGTAAAAATATTTGGCAATCTATAAAGGACATCACAGTGATATTACGCCTGATGAAATAGGTACAGACAACAAGCAGTGTCTGATGGAAAATGCGGGAAAAATTACAAAAGTCCCTTTTGATCTGAAAGCATGTGGCATAAAGGCTGGCCCTGCAAGTAAAGAAATAAAACATATATTGAGTCTTTTGTAAAGCTGTACAAATAAGGACATCCATGCTGTTCTTTTAAGCGTTATGAAAAAGAATTAATATAATGAAGGTGAACTGAAGAAATAAACATAGGTGCAAAGATTCTTATACAGACAGGTAACAGCTTGAAATCTACCATGGTCTACATAACTGTATGGCAGAAAGGCAGATTAGACTGGTCTATATGAATTTCCATTTATCTATTTACTTGTCTTAGAATCATAGAATCATGGAATTGTTGAGGTTGGAAGGGACCTTTAAGATCATCGAGTCCAACCATTAACCTAACCTGACAAAACCACTCTCAACCATGTCCCCAAGTACCACGTCTGCCCTTTCTCTAAACACCTCCAGGGATGGCGAATCCACCCCCTCCCTGGGCAGCCTGTTTCAATGTTTGATAACCCTTTCAGTGAAAGAATTTTTCCTAATATCCAATCTAAACCTTGCCTCGCATAACTTGAACCCATTTCCTCTCATCCTATCACTTGTCACCCGGGAGAAGAGGTCAGCCCCCACCTCTCTACAACCTCCTTTCAGGGAACTGTAGAGAGCAATAAGGTCTCCCCTCAGCCTCCTCTTCTCCAGGCTAAGCAACCTCAGTTCCCTCAGCCGTTCCTCATAAAACTTCTCCTCCAGACCCCTTACCAGCTTTGTTGCCCTTCTCTGGACATGGTCCAACACCTCAATGTCTTTCTTGTAGTGAGGGGCCCAAAACTGAACACATTATTTCATAGCTTCTATTATTACAAGTAAAGGAAACATTTGTCCAGTCTCACAAGAACTTTTGAGACATTGAGCTCTTTCCACCCCAGACCAAGAGAAAGCCTATTATAAATTGAGATATCTGACCAAAACATTGAGCAAACTGCTTCATTTTAATGTTTTTGAGCTCTCATTTTGATTTTAGCTTTTAATTTTTTTTTGTACATTTCAATGTAAAGTCCTACTACAAATGAAAATAAAATAACCAAGGTCTTCCTTTTATACGTGTTCAAATGGACCATTTTGATGCTTCAGAAATGTCTTTCAAAAATTAGGAACAGGAAATTAGTTAAAACCAACCATTTATTATAAAACAATATTAATTTGATGACGTACAGGTATTTAAAAACTTTAACTAGATGAAAATGTCTTTGCAAACCTCCCAAGTATCTTATAACATCTGAGATAAAATGATATCTAGGGTCCTGAAATGACCCTCAGTATCCCTGCCTTTCTCATGACTTGTTGAGAAGGACCCCAAGACTACAACCCCGTTACTTCTAAATGCACAATAACCTTTCCTAAACAGCAGGCAGTTTGGGAAGATGTCTTTTTTAGGGTAACATTAATAGAACTGAGAGAAAAATGACCTAAAACTGTGAGTTATTGTCAGCCAGGAGGATAAAGTTTCCTTTCAGCCAGTATCCCATTGGTGTAGTCACACACCAGCATACTGGAAACCTGTTCAAATCCTTTCTCTGCCTAAAGATACGGACCTAGATCAAGAGTAGGACTTGATCTCAGCAATGCATTTGTCAGTGGGTAAGACAGAGTGGGAATTCTTGACTGTGGAGCAATCAAGCACACTTCTCCAAGGGAAGAAAGAAGCATCTTGATTTCATGATCTCTCTTGATGCCAGATGGAAAGCTTTGCTTTATGTCAGTTACAGAGAGAATTTAGCTCTCCTGATTTTTCATTCAGTATCGTGACCATAATTTCACTGCAGACCATGGGCAACAAAGTCCCTGGACCGATACAACAGTTGTTGAAACTCCCTCTGAAGGTGCAGTTGTCTTTCTTGTAAAAAAGTAAGCTTTGAGTTGTAATGACATTTTCTTTGGTATGGGTCCTTGTCCTACCTTCACTCACAGATGGAAAAAGATATTATCTGCAGATAATCGACTATAACAAATACTGAATATTTTTCTGTGGGTATTAATTTGGAGATGGCTCTTGGGTTATTCTTGCTCACTGTACTAACAAGACGAAAGTCCTGGTAAAAAATGGCTAATTGAGTCAAAGAACGGGTTAGATTGTGCAAGACGTTGAACTTTGTATTTCAGCCTCGAGGGGATTAAAACTTGATCATCATCTACCACAACTCACATTGACATTCCTTGGAGACTGGAAAATAAGGGTGCGTTTTGATCTGTGTATATCACCCACTTCTGAAATAGCTGGAGTTGTGGGCTGTGTTGACAACCACAGCTATCCTGATGAACCTCTATCTTGAACACCTACAGATGGAACGAACGCCCCTTCAGAGACCCAGGGAAGAAAAAAAAACATCCTGCATTGACAGAGAGGTGGTTGTACGGGGATAGAAACCTTGGTTTAAAATGACAGGCAGTGCATCAGTGCTGCACATTAACTTTTGGGAAGATTGGGTAGCCAAAATGCCCCATCTACCCTCTGGCACAGAAGCCACCCTGTGTTCAAGAGGTGTTTGTGGTTCCACTTTCTGCTCTTCAGTGCGGCTCTCTTTGTGAGCTTTCTAACGTTTAGTAAGAGATAACAGATTAAGCCAAGTGCAGAGATAATGAAATATAAATTAGTAGGTTTGCCAGCCTTTATCCACAGAACTGTCAGAGTGTATTATCTGGTATATCTAGTTCAGAGCAGTCAGTTAAATTTCCCCTTATCAGAAACTGAGTGTGAAGTGTGGTAATGTTGCTAAGTGCAGAACAAAAATCTCTCTTTTTTTGCATCCCATGACTGCTCCAGGCAACATTCTTGGAAACCTCTGAGTAGGAAGGAAAAGAAGACCCTGAGATATATACACTGTGACAAGCCAGGAGGCTAAGCTCCACCGGTAAACCGTCCTGTGAGCGGCAGTCGCCTGTGGCTGTGACATTACCACACTTTGCTCAGCTTCAGAAAGGGAAATTTAACTGACGACTGCTATGAACTGAAGCCACAGCCTAAACCAGATAATACACCCTGACAATACTGTCAGGCAAAAAAGGCTGTGTTCCCATTGATTTCATCGCATTGGAGACATATTACCCAGGGCTGTGTATGTTTGAGGGTATATGTGAACACTGTGGGAATATCAAAGGGAAAGACACACTGATTTGGGCAGAAACAGGCCTTGCAGAGATAAATCCCCAAAGTGCACTGACTGAAATATATATTATTTGGTGAGGCGGGCATGGCAAAGATATTGATTGTAATTATAACTTAATCCTCAATCTACATCTGATATACCCTGCTGGGTTTGTTTAAAGGAGTGCAAAGCAGGGAAAAAAACATTTCTTGCTTCTCGGGGTTGTTTCCAAAGGACTGGAAGTCCAGTTTGTCTGCATTTCCAGCGGGATACAAACATCAGTGACAGACAAAACTCAAAAGGTTCAGAGCTCAAGTTCAGCTCAGAAAGGATCCAAGCTTCTCTTAATCTCTTGGGCTTTAGACTACAGATGCTGTGTGAACAGGTTTTGTGATCATATGAGAGAGGTAAATATCTAGTGTCAGAACATATATTCCAAAAAAATTAAGAAAATTTTTGAAACAGAAATGGTTCTCACACTTTAGAACATAGGCCAGCCTCTAATTATTTGGCTTACAAGAAAACGTCTCTGATGTTGAAAAGAAAGATGGAAATCAGTTCCCCTGTTTTCACCAGCTTTCCTTAACCTTTACCTAGCACGTGGCCTCCTGCAAACTGTAGACCTCAATGTCTGTAGTAAAATGCTGCTTCTTAAATTTGTATTACTTCGTTGATGTCCATGTTTCCTTTAGGTTAAGAAACATAAGAAAATTTCTTATGATCCCTTTCTCTCTATCCCTTGATCTCACCAGAGCTTTGGACTATAAGTGGGAAAAGGAAGTTGAAAATGTGTTTTAGAATCTCAAATAAACTGTTTTGCCATAAAAATATCAAGGGCTCCAGATGACGAAGACTTACTATTTCATGCTGTCTTGATCTAGAGGTCTATTGGACTGCTGGCATCAGATTTTGCTTGAGGACTTAGCTGGGAACTTCTGGATGGGAGGGTATGAAGCTTTCTCCATTTACAGTGACAAGCACATTCAGTTCCCATCCTCCTGCAACAATATATATTGCAAAATTAGAATGAGCTAGCCAGGATCAGCTGAGTTACTCCTAAGACTTTCAGAAGAAGGTGACCAAGTCTCATGGCTTTTAATGTGTTCCTACCAACGTAGGGTGTCCTCTGAAAAAGAGGAGAAAAAAAAAAGTCGTTGGTCAAACAAATTAGTTTATTGCACTTTTTATAATCGTTGTGTTTATGAAAAATATAAAGCAGGAAATAATAACATACTTCTGACTTCACACAAAAGATATATTTGGGATATTTGCAATTAGCTTACTCTTCATTTCACCGGTGTGCTATGTAGCTACATACACTGTCTTTTTCTCATTCTTAAGAATTCAACAGCTTCAGCCCCAGCACTCTGCAAAAGCCATAAATTAGGATCCAAGATGAACTGATGTTTCATTTGAAATGTTTCATGCCGGTTTGCAGCTTCCAAATTAGCATGAAACAGCACCAGAGGAAACAGAGGGATTCTCCTGCATTGTACAAAGAGCTATGTGAACTTTTGAAATGCCTGAGATCTCATTACTGACAACATTTTGACCTCAGAGTTTTCATGTGCTGACCTGGAGGCTGCCTTTGGAAGTAGAAATGCAGATTCCCCATTCAGCGTGACTGCATGGGTTTATCAAACCAGATGATTTTTTTTTCAAATGCAAAGCAACAGTATGTGGCTTCCAAAACTGAGGAAAAGTAATTAAAAATGAGAGATATGAAAGCAGGATGAATAAGCGATCAGCTAGGAAAAAGGCAGACAGAATGCAGTCCTTTCTGGGGTGCTTTTGGTAAGCTTTTATGTTTTGTTGCTAAGCCTCTTGAATCCCATCCAGAGATCTGGGATTAAAAGCTCTACAGAGGCTTAAAGTACCAAACAGAAAGCAGGGAAAGAGCAAGAGCTACTCGTCTTCTGAAGCTACCTCTTGTTACTCCTGTGACCCAGTTTTATTGGCAATGCTACTCAGCAGCAAAAAGAAAAAAAATATCTGAGATAAGGTAATAGAGAAAATACTAAGGAAATATTTTGTGTTTAGTTGGAAAAGTATAACATTCTGGTCCCACTGAAGCCAAAAAGAAAGTCACTGCTAATGTCAACAGAGCCAGAGGTCCAACACACTACAAAATCTTTTTAAAATTTGGACTCATTATTTTAAGAGAGATTTCAAGTCAAAGTTTGGGGAATAGTACCTCATTCTCACTGTTTGGGTCCCAGGAAAGACTAAATAGTTTGGAAATGTTTCTTAGGGCTCCAGATAATTACGTTTCTTTCAAAAGAGAGTCTGGAGACAGATCTTTGTGTGTCCCACTATTTACGGGACAGCAAGTTGCACCAGATAAAAATCTGGCCACCTGGTGATATTTTTCACATCTCTCCATTCAGTTGAGATGTTCCAGAAGATGTTCAGGAATTCCGCAGGGGTAGAACAAGTGTAGAAAGTCTCAGGCAACGGGAGCAGCAAAGAACTTTCTTTGAAGAGCAAGGAAGGAGTCACTGCCAGCACAGCAACAGGTCAGTTTGGGCTTGTAATTCAATGCAGATTTTTAGCTTCTTTGCGCTATGTGTAAGACTTGTGAGTTCAACACTTATCACCGATCCCCTTGTTCCTTTGTGGGATTGTTGTATTCTATTGCAACAAAATAATGCTGCAAGCGATTTCTTCTCTCAGTGTCATTTTCATTCCAGTTTGCTCCACACTGGAAATTAGCTGGATGGTGTTGTTTAAACTGTTTTTAAAATACATAGTGTAAAAACCTCACCTCCAGACTCCGCAAGATTTCCCTAACTGACTATGACTGAATGGAAAATTCTGCCGCCCTGATTAAACTTATATGTAGAGGTGAATAAAATATAAAAGAGGTCTTGAGCATCATCTTTTATTTAGTGTCTTGTCCGATAAGTATGATCATACTTTTAAGGATCACAGTATATTTTTAGACACCTTGTAAAGCACTCAAGCTTTTGCTTAGAGTACTAAGAGTGTATGGTTTAATAAGCCAGTTGACAGAACATTAGTGACATCAAAGCAATGGAAAAAACTCTGTTTGCTTGCTCTTCCTTTCATCTGACTTTAAAATACAGTGCAATCTACAGGATTAGGAGAGAAAAACACACACACACATGCAAACCAAGTGCATATGATGAATACTGTGTGATGAACTGTTTGAAAGTAATGCTTATTTTCAAGAAACCAAGATATTCTTCTCCTAAATGCGCATAAGATTATATGCAAGTCCACTGTTTCAATCTGCTTGTATGTGGTAGTTTATCATAGGGTTTCTTGGAGATATCAGATTGATGCCATCTGGGTTTTGTGTAGACAGTAAAATTCCATGATGCTTCTCCTCTCTTCTGCCATCAACCCCCAGTTTGTCAGGGTTTCTGTGTCTGTAACCTCAGGAGAGATAGTAGGTGGTTATACCCATCAGGTCACATCTGACATAGACACCATACACAGGACAGATCTTGCCCAGACTAAAAGGTCTGTAGAGCTGGTCTCCTATGGTATCCAGCAAAGCTAACACCGAGGAATGGACTCTTTTAGCGAGCAATTCATCTGACCTCCCTAAGATATTTATTCTCCTTTCTTTCTACATGGAGTTTAAAGCATGTGGTGGTAGGTATCTGCATTGTACATGATGAAAGTCAGATTACACAAATTTGGTTACATTTGTACATATGCCTCTTGAAGTCTCAGAACTTTTCACATAACTGATTGTCCTCAGCACCACCTTGTGTCAGATGACACCATAATACTCTCTTGGTTGGACTCATCAGAGAAGATTTCATAATACGAAGAGACCTCCAAGCTAATTGCAAGGAAATCACAACTGGCAAGCCCCAAATCATGTCTGGGTGTAGAGGGACCGAAATATCCATTTTGCACATTACCACCTCCTACTGACTGTCAAAAATTATTCATTAAAGAAGAAGATTTGTTCTCAGAACATAATTTGGAAATAGCAAAAGATTATATGTCAGTTAATTTTGTTAGTCACTGGAGCAATGATCTAGTTATGCAAAACCTTTCAGAGGTTGCAGTTTTGTACCTTCACCCTTTGGTTCTGCAAAGGATGGGGAGAACAATGATCTCTTACATCAGCAATGTTCATATATTAACATTTGCTAAGAAGCTCTAACACAGGAATGATGCATGGACCATCCCACAAATACCTAAATCCCAGACACCCCTGGTTCCAGGTATTGACCATTTATGTTATTCCCCTCAACAGCAGAACTTTTACTGCCGTTACTTGACTTCACCTTGTACCATTAAAAATTGACTTCAGTTGTTATAATTTGAGTTACTTATAAAACACTATCTGGTCATTAGCATATGATCATTACGGCTTCACCTGCAGGTCTTGAGGTCTGTTGACGATGGGAGAGCAGGCTCTTTGAAAAAGACACCCTCTCCTGTTTACGCATTGTGTATCGTCTCTCTACTGTTCCAATACTTTGCGCAAAGCCGTAGAACAGCAGGATTTCCTAATTCACTGGAAAGCCAAGTGCTCATATCTATGTTACTTTCCATATAAAACACTTAGAATACACTCAGCTGCGAATGTAAAGCCAAAGCTGAACAGTGAATTCTCCTTAAGGCCTGATTTTCCAGGCAGTTTTTTGCCTATGGAGATGTTTCAGCATTAATTTTGATCATATTCTCTTTCACACCCTCTATCTAAGGTACTAAAAAGGGAATTCACAGGAATTCGTAAGGTGCCATAAGCAATGTTCTCAGAAGTGTAAAAGAAATGAATACGATAATAGCTTTCAAACTAAGTTCTCCTCAATGTGTTTAGTTCACTGGGTGTTAAAGAACATTTAGTAACAGTTTAAACGAGTCAAATGAGGATGCAATCAGAATTCATCAGGTAAGCCGCTATCCAAACTGAACTTTATACCCTCTTTGTGCGTGCTGTAAAGGTTTCTCTCCCCTCTTGACCTGTTCAGATGAAAGCCGGCTGGCTTCTTTAAAGCACATTTTTCAGGGACCTTTATCAGAGCACCGGAAAAGACGGGATTGATGCTTTTTCATTTTCTTTTTTTTCCCCTTTTTTTTTTCCTTTTATCTTTTTAAGCCTACTGTTTAATATCTCAGCCCACTCTGCATAGTGGGACCTGTCAGGCTTCTGCTGGAAGTTTCTTTCTTAGCAAGGGCAGCATATTGGGTATGACCACTGCTGGAAGTACATCTAAAATCAGGTAAATCCTATTCTTTCTGGCACCAGGACGTTAGTCCCATTCAGAGGTGACTGCAGTACACGTTGCACACACCCATAGTTCTAAGTGTGTAAGGTCAGGGTCTACAGGAAATGTCATGAGCTGGCTGCAAAGTTTGCACTTCCCTCATCACTCATCCTTGATATATCAGCCCCTTATGGAAAATTCCCATAGAATTTCATTGGAGGGAAAAAAAAAAAAAAGCCCTTTTCTCAGAAATTTTTAAGTGCTTCAAATTGAACAATGCATTTTCTTTCTTCCATAGGTTTTAATATCATCTTCCACAGGAGGTTGTTTTCTGTGCTGACGCATATGATTTCAGAGTGAGTTCTATTAAATTCGTAGATGAACTGTTTCCAGGTGTGGATTTTTTTTTGTTTCACCCCTACTTTATGCTTTAAGACTGCTGCAGACAGAAACAGTTCGTGTCTGGACTATCTTACAAAGATGTAGGTATCTCAAGAAGGTATTAATTTAAGGCTAGCCATTATTTATTATAACATATCCTATTATTGATAAATATCTCCCTTCAAAAGTAGCTAACATGACAGATTTACTCATTAGCCTAATTTATTTGAATATGTTGTAAAAACATATTTTATAACCATATTTATTTGAATACGTTGCCCACAAACAGGGCATGAAAGGAGAGAAAAAGATTGCAAAATGTGGGATAAGTAACTGGAATTTGTAAGTAGAATGAATGGGTGATGTAGCAGCCCTCATTTATTATTTTTTTTTCCAACACATGGAGACATCACCGCGTCAGGTCAACCAGCCTTCAGGTGGGACCTTCTTATTCAAGGAATATATTCCAGAAATGAAACTTAATATGCGTGAAAATATCTCAAATTGGTGGGATGCATAGAAGCTCATTATCACTACAAGAAAACTGACAAGCAATAAATAAAACTGTCAGATCAAATTTGTTTTGATTATTTAAGATGAGCAATAATACTGAACTTCAAGACTAATGACATGGGCAGGTGGCCTTAATTCTTGACACATGCAGACTTAGAAGAAATAATTTGAAATATTCATATAATATATTAGCTACTAAGTCAGTTGTGAAGGGAACATGTCTGCACACTTTAGGATAAAAAATGATGCAACCTGCAATATGCAAAACCAGGAAGCACAAAAAATGAGACAGAAAATACTATGGGAGGAAATGTAATGCCATCACTTCGGAACATGTTCTCAGAATTGACCATCTCAATGATCAAGCATAGTGTTTTGCTGTTTTGGGCAACCGCACTATGCCACAATGTGTGAGAGCATAAATTGATCAAATTTAATCCTAAAAGCTCAGCATCTAGAGTAGAAAGGATTTTTCAAAAGGCTGAAGAACTTGGGTCTTTTTAGTCTGGAGAAAAGAAGACTGAGGGGGGATCTTATTAATGCTTATAAATACTTAAGGGGAGGGTGCCAGGTAGATGAGAAGAGTCTTTTTTAGTGGTGCCCAGTGACAGGACAAGAGGTAACGGGCACAAACTTGAGCATAGGAAGTTCCATCTTAACATGAGGAGGAACTTCTTCCCTGTGCGGGTGGCAGAGCAGTGGCAAAGGCTGCCCAGAGAGGTGGTGGAGTCTCCCACTCTGGAGCCATCCCAAACCCGCCTGGACACCGTCCTGTGCCACTGCTGGAGGTGACCCTGCTGTGGCAGGGGGGTTCGGACTGGGGGAGCTCCAGAGGTCCCTTCCAACCCTGACCATTCTGTGATTCTGTGACTGTGATTTTTATGTATTTTATTGCAAATTTCAGTCAGAGCAGGAGGAAAGGTTGATAGAATACTGTATGTGATTTTTGGCACTAACTTATGTTGTCAGGGACTTTTTTTTTTGCATAATATGCTTCTGGGACCATGACTCTAGTGACATTTATTTAAAGTAAATTGAATAGCTGAAAGGGTCTCTCTGATTTTAAGATCACTGGGCACAGTGTGGCTCATTCATGTCACGAAACTTTCTTGCTTCCCCATATAGGTTGGCCACCGACAATATGTCTATTAAGAAAGATCCATGAACCATATTAGCTCTGTGAACAGAAATTTCATGGCACAATATTGACAAAAAAAAGTCCATTGCTCCAACATTTGGATAATTGAATTCCACGTGCTCGTCTCCTGACTCAGCTAAGTTTGCTAGTGTTGTTGTAGCCCTGATTTCCTGGATGATCATCTTTTGCTTAACAGCTTAGTGATTAAACCATTCATTTAAACCAATCTTCTTCTAAAAGAGGGCCATGGGTTTCTCTGACTGACAAGTTATTATGAATAAATGAGCAGTATCAGCTCCTCTGGTCCTTCAAGTATGTGCCCAAAACAAGGAAACTGCCATGGGGGTCTTGGGGAGGAGGAAGGTGTGTGAGGTACAAACTTAAACCAGGAGCCAGGTCCAGTATAATAGCTTTGCTCAACTTCCACCTCTGTTTGTAGGCTTTAAGATTTAACCTATCTTTTCCTATAAGCTTAGAGCTATTTAATTATATAAGGACATTTGGCTCTTCACCTTTATAGGCATAATTGCTGACTTTAATATATTGGCTGTGAAGTTTCCTAAGATGTACTGTGTATATCAGTCCAAGATTTAGAAAGAATCACTGAATAGTGATATTAAAATAGGAGCAAAACAGTCAATATTTTTGCCCTTCTGAGTTTCACAGCCACGCAAATAAGCAAATTTCAACTGATTTCAGAGCCACCAATGAAGCATTTAATCTTCGCTTAGGAAGGACAAATCAAAGAAGCCTTAAAGACTTTCCCAGATTTGCATTTATGACAGACAGGGAACACATTTGACCACACACCAAACTTCTGTGTATTATCTGAGTCTGAAAATAACACAAACACCTTTGAACTTGTAACAGTTAGTGGAAGGATACAGATAGATAAATACTAAGGCACATCTTGGTAATCTTACAGGTCTTCAGGCTTTATGCATTCCCTTTGCAACCTATTAGTGATCTGTCTACTAATATTAAATAAGCTCCTTTAAGGAATTTTCCCTAGATTGGTTTGAATCAGGAACTCTGAGATCTAAAATAGGTATTCCTTCATTTCGGTTAAAATAAAATAGTATTTCTACTGAAAACTCAGTTCAAGAAAACTTGTGCACATATTCCTAAACTGCAGTTAGGCTGGGCAGTCTTGTGAACAAGATGAGGTTGTTGTCCTAGGACGAAATGCTCTTAATCTGGAGGAGAAAAAAAATCAAACAGGTCATAGACTGCTAGTCAACTCTTGGGCAAATACTTACAATTTTGCATCAGATTTTAATCATAGACACCTCTTAATTTCCACAGGAATTTTCCTCTTGGAGGAAAAATATAGGACATCTCTGGCCTTATACTATGGACAATTCCGTTGAACTCAAATGAGAATGAACCATGCATTTTGATCGATCAGAACTGTAGTGGTTTGAAATATATCACTGTGTTTTAAAATTTCTAGTTCCATCACGATTTAAAAATGCAAGCAAAACTCCTTGGTTTCAACCATCATTTTGAATGCTCTTCTCCAATTACTCTTATTTTCCAAAGAAAAGAATTCTGATTTTGTTGGTTAGGTTTGGCTATTACAACACAGAATTT
Source organism: Pluvialis apricaria (assembly GCA_017639485.1). Taxonomy (NCBI): domain Eukaryota; kingdom Metazoa; phylum Chordata; class Aves; order Charadriiformes; family Charadriidae; genus Pluvialis; species Pluvialis apricaria. The sequence continues at coordinate 124,924,836 of CM030009.1, forward strand.
AAGGCAATGCAGTCCTTGGTATTTCCTGGTGACCCCAGGGATACACTAAAATGTTATTCGCTTATTTAAATAAATAGATAGCTTCGCATACATATATTCAGCCTTTTCATTACCTTGGAAAAGGGTGAAAGAAGTCTTACTTGCTTTCTGGATAGTGACTGACATTTTACTGCCGATTTGTATCAAGTGTGTTTGTGCGGGTATTGGGATTCCGATGAAAATACACAATTGTTCTGGTTAGTTAAATATCTGTCTCCTCTGCCTGCTTCCAGCTGTTAAAATCAACACTGAAAACGGCACTTGGAACAATGCCAGATGACTCTGATGAAAAAAATGCAGAATTAAAGTGAAAAATATTTCTTGTAAGATGAAAGAAGAGGTAATTAAGCAAAAAACTCCCCAAACCACAGAAAGAGAGAATATATACCTTTGACAAATTAATAAGCAATTCTATATGTGTCATTTTAAAGTCTGAAATTTATTTAAACCCTGACCAGACAAATATTTATGTTCTTGTTCAGCTTTAGTTAATTTAGATAGTAAAGAAAAGGTGTTTGTTCTTATTTTCTCTATCAGAGTCACTGGCAATGTGAATATGTTAGATAATCTATTGAGCTATGCTTTCTAAGCTGTAATTTAAATAACTTTACTTTAAATATGTTTTAACAATTCCCCATTCTGTTCCTGACCGTGTAAAAAGACTGACTTGTTGGCTTAAATTTATGAGAAGATTAATTTGATTCTGCATATTTTTTTTTATTTTATTGACATTGTACGATTATATAATGACAAATGGTTCCTCTAAAATATTTTTTCCTGATCTCAGTATCATCTTAAACAGGACTTAAATCAGTTCTCATAAATAAGGCATTTAAAGTGAAATTATCATACTCATTTTTCAAATTTTTAAAACACCACCACAGAAACAGATGTTTGTTCAAAGTGTTTCTAGTTTCTCTCATAGAATGGGATCTTATAGCGGAGGCATTAGAAAGACTCCTTTGGGGTTTTGTTTTGGGGTTTTTTTTTATTGTTTAGCTACTTTTAGGACTGCACTTGACCTCGACAGGCTGTAATATTCTAGTACATATCTTCTTTTCTGATGCTGGACCAGAGTCCCGGCCAGGAATGGGAGCAAGGAGTGCTCTGGAGAAACTCCAAGCCTTGTTCAGTGGCTCCTGGGACACAGGCGAGAGAGACCTGATGCACTGTGGGATCCCTTATGGGCTATAGATGACTTTGTTCCCTTTCCAGAACAAAGCCAACCCTTCTCCACTATTCCTTCTCCTTCTTTCTTTTTCTCGTTCTTCATTCCCTCCTTTTTTTTCCATTTTAGAGACTTTGTTTTCCAATAGCCAGTATGGTGGGTTTCTGTGACTAAGTGACCGTAAACAGAAAATAACAAAGCCCATACCATACTCTGCATGTATGGATAATGCAGACAAGTGTTATACAGTCTGACTGATTTATTTATATGGGGCTATTGATTTTCTCCTTCTCTCCATGAACCAGAAGGTGGCATCTGATTACTGGCTTGTAAATTTGCATGTCTTCTGTCTTCACTTTAGTGATTTCTTTCCTTTACATATCTAGCAACAGGAACATGAACAAAAAAATGCCCAGCTGTCTATGTTCTTCAGTCAAACATATACACCTATATATATTATTGCTAAGCAGTTCCATTTATGAATGTAATATTTAACCTTGTATTGAACTGGTTTGTTTTAAGGATCTGAACTCACTGTGCATTTATTGATAGGTTCAGCAACACAATCCAGGAGCTTGACATTATTATTTCCATTCTCCAGACCGGAAAATGAAGGCAAAAGAGATCCAAAGGCGTCCTTCAGAGGCAAACAGAAATGTTGTGACAAACCATGGAATACTTAGATTTCCTTGCTCTCACTCATGGACAGTTAGCTACAAGGTCAGTCGACCCAGGTAGCCTATTTTATAAAATCATGCAATTTGTAGACTCCTCTGGGTCACTTCCTCAAGTGTCTGACAGTACTTTCTATGGTATTCAGACCTCAGTGAGCAATTAGCGTTTGGGATTCCGTTCATTTTGATGAAGATGAGTAAGCACTCTCTGTCCCCAGCATAGCTCATCCACAAATGAGATGAGTTGTTTCTGTCAACCTGTAAATGTTTGGATGTTTTTAACCAGACAGGTCACGCTTTTAACCCCAAAGCTGTCTGGCTCAATACCTTTTGTGCTGAGAAAAAGACAGTCCTCATACATGATTGTCATAATATGACAGAGGGGATTTTAGTGAGAGCAAAAATATAAATTGTTGATTTTCTTTATGAGAAAAAGCTGGGCAGAGGTGTGAAAAGAGCTCTCATAGAACAGAATCACAGAAACATAGAAACATAGAGTGGTTTGGGTTGGAAGGGACTTTTAAAGAGCATCTAGTTCAACCCCCCTGCCATGAGCAGGGACATTTTCAACTAGACCAGGTTGCTCAGTGCGCAGTCCAACCTGACCTTGAATGTTTCCAGGGATGGAGCATCGACCACCTCTCTGGGCAACCTGGGCCAGTGTTTTACCACCCTCACTGTACAAAATTTCTTCCTTAAATTTACTCTAAATCTTCCCCCTTTTAGTTTAAAGCCATTACCCCTTGTTCTATTGCAACAGGCCCTGCTAAAATGTTCGTCCCCATCTTTCCTGTAGGCCCCCTTTAAGTACTGAAAGACCACAATAAGGTCTCCTTTGAACCTTCTTTTCTCAAGGCTAAACAATCCCAACTCTCTCAACCTGTCCTCATACCAGAGGTGCTCCAGCCCTCTGATCATCTTCATGGCCCTCCTCTGGACTCACTCCAACAGGTCCATGTCCTTCTTGTGTTGGGGGCCCCAGAGCTGGACCCATTACCCCAGGAGAGGTCTCACAAGAGCAGAGTAGAGGGGCAGAATCACGTCCCTCAACCTGCTGGTCACGCTGCTCTTGATGCAGTGCAGGATACAGTTGGCTTTCTGTGCTGCAAGTTCATCTTGTGGGCTCATGTCCAGCTTTTCATCCACCAGTACTCCCAAGTTCTTCTCGGCAGGGCTGCTCTCAATCCCTTCATCCCCCAGCCTGTACTGATACCAGGGGTTTCCCCAACTCAGGTGCAGGACCCTGCAGTTGGCCTTGTTGAACCTCACAAGGTTCACAAGGGCCCACTTCTTGAGCCTGTCCAGGTCCCTCTGGATGGCATCCCATCCCTCAGGTGCATCAACCGCACCACTCAGCTTGATGTCGTCCGCAAACTTGCTGAGAAAACTTGCTCTCAGTGTAGTCTGTTGGATTCATAGTGCAAAGGCTGACAAGAGCTACATTTTAAATCATTTTGGAGGAGTTCTATCATGTGGGTTGTTAATTGTCAGGATTCAGATGCTTGGAACTTTCTGGCCTCAATCATCAGAGGTTGTTTGTTGTTGGATGGTCCTTTCCCTGACAGAAAGTGTTTGCTATAGTTTTTATTCACCACAGGCAAAATCTGCTTGCACAGCTTAAGAGGACAGGCTGTACTCTGGACAGCTGGAAATACTAATAGGTGACATGCAGACACTCCTGTTTCTCCTTAATCTCACAAGCAGAGCGCTTGAGCCTTGAAAGATTATTTAGAAAATGCATGGAAAGCTGGACAAAGACAAAGAGTCTCATGGGTAAGCCAAAAGACCAACCTTCATCTCCAGAGAAGGAGCAGGAATTACTGGTGCAGGTTGTGCATCTGAGTATTGCAAGGTGACAGAGAGATGGTGAAACAGCAGTCAGGACTTGAAGATGGGATCTGACAGGAGTGAGCTGTTCAAAATCAAAAAGAATATAGTTAAAGGTGATGGGATACTGATTTATTTAATGCAACAGTAAAGAAACAAGAAGGAATATCTTGGGTGAAAGGGAAGCTGTCTGGGTCAAAATCACACAGGGGAAGAAAGATGAAAGAGTTATCGGCATAGTAATTCTCGAAGTCCCTTATAGATTGTCAAGTAGCGCTATATGAATACAGAGAGAGATTTTTCTGATGATTCATACACAGTGTTTTATATAAACATAAATGTGCATACACTTACAGACATAGATATATGGATTTTACATTACAGTATGGCTATAAAATGGTTATAAATTATACAATCTATACATTTCCAAGATTAAAATGCTATTATGAACTAAATCTTTATGAAGAAGTTCTAGCTCCCAGATGAAAGCTGAAGAACAAAAAAACTTACCAATACGATTCGGTTACTCGTTTTAGAGCTGGCACATTTCTCTGACAAATTCAGTGAGCAAACATGTGGCAGATCAAGTTTGGATAAGGTTTTGACAAATAATGAGGATGCTATAGAAAGCAGATCCATTAAGAAGGATATGTACATCTGAGCAAGGAGAACTCACTGAACCTGGGTAATGGTTGAGGTAAACAATCTGTTCACTTTCTTACCTTTGTCTTCATCCCACCTTCACATCTTACTTCATTTTTTTAATACTTCATATGAACCTTTCAACATTGCTTTAATTTCTTTTCTAGTTCTCACTGGGTTTGATTTTTGCAATTCTGATTTTGTTTTCTGGGAGGCATCGTTTTACACTGGTCAACGTCTTTTAAATCAATGTATGTTTCTGATCTTGTCTCTGATTCTGATGAATACTGGAGAATGGGGGGGGGTGGGGAGGTAAATGAAATATGCCACGAAACATAAGATCTAACTGCTTTTCTAGGGAAAGAAGATTTAGTGGATAGTAAAGGTCCATTAGAAATTTAGGAAAATAGAAAGTTTTTGGTTATTAAAACAATGAAAACAGCCTTCAAATAGGAGAATTAGGAGCAGAAATTACTCTCAGCTCTGAGGACGGAGTTTATTACGCTTATCAAAATTATTTTCTGATAACAGTATTTACAGTATTCAAAAGAGTAGTAACTCAGAAAGACTTTTCTGTCCTGAATTTTGCAAAAAGGAGCACCTACCTGCTGTAGGTGACCCTGCTGTGGCAGGGGGGTTGGACTAGATGATCTCCAGAGGTCCCTTCCAACCCTGACCATTCTGTGATTCTGAGCAGAAAGAATGAGATTCATCTTGCATCATGTTAAACGTCTATAGAACAAACATCTGCAGATAAAACCATACCAGATTTCCTTCACAGTCAATGGGGAGACCAATAGCCAGTTTGGGGACTGATGTCATCTCTCTCTTAGAAAACTAATTTTAGAAGAAATTCACTCTTTAGGAAGGGAAGCTCTACAACTAGCTTAGGCATAGGTGGCTGCGTTTGGTTTTAGTATCCAAAGATACCACATCGTAAACTGGAAAAATGGGTCGGCTTATGGATTACAAGATAGCTGCCACAACTTTGCAGTTTAAAAAAAAAAGTGCATGCATGTGTGTGTGCATGTGTCTAGACATAAATGTATCTGTGTGTATAGAGAAAATGTATCTGTGTGTATAGAGAGATATGTGCGTACAGCTTCCGCAAATGAATCCAACAGGGAAAAATATATATGAGCACACAACTATTTTGTTACATCCCTTCCACCCTCTGCTACTGCTGTGTTATACAAAGCTTTTATTTATAAAAGGTAGTAATTTTGTTCCAACATGCAGAACACCTGGCTTCCCAGAATATCATTATGGAGAAGGAATGGGTTTATTGTTTTATGATTGTTGCTATCAAAAAACAATAAGAACTGTAAATGTGTTAACTGATATCTAATTGTCTTTCTATGGCTGGTTTGACAGAATAAAGCACCAGAACCTTCTGGAAGCAATTAAAGGCATTAATAAAGTGGATTTGCTGTGCACATTTATTGCTGATGATAGCACAGAGCACATGAGCACACAGGATACACGAAAATTACTTTAGCAAGCTGCAGGAAGTTCTGTTATATTTTACCTGGACTTCACTGTTTGCTCTTTTGACCTGGGAAGCAAAATCAGGGAGAAAATGGAAAAAGTGGTTCAATCACATAAATGAATAAAGAATGAAATTGCTGGACTCTCTTCCTTCAACAGTTTGCAGGCCTTGGGCCAAGCTTACCCCTGATGGAAGTTTAGCAAGGCCAGTCGTGGTAAGGAATCTGGGGTCTATGCTTTCATCTTTGGCCATGTTATTAACTGCTTTACATTGTTTGGCAGATGGAGCTTATCCACAGCAATAAAGAATAAGCACGAATTGTCATTTTTTTTATGATAAGTACAAACACATTTCATTTATAGTGAAGACTAACAGATTTCCTGAATTGTCTGAAGCTCTGAAATGCACTTACTGGAATAGACATACAAACTCCTGCAGCCCTTACCCAGTCCCTTGCCATCCAGCAGTACACACCTTTGATCGAGGAGCTTCTGCTTAGAGATTTTCTCAGAACAGAGGAGCGTGTGTGTTTGGATGCGTACATGACTGCACAAGTTGAAAAAAGAGGTAGAGCTTTTCTATCGAGAAAAAAATTCAGCCTAATTGTGGAAGTTAAACCTACTCCTTTAAAACATTTCCATACTGTGAGTCTTTTACAACTGCAAATAGATTAAAGGGGCATTTAAAGATATAGCATTAAATGAGTACAAATAACTGTTTTACGTAAGTTGCCTGGGGTACATCAGTAGCCTTCTAAATGATCAAAAGGTATAGCTGGAGGCAAGGTCCAAAACCACCTGCTTATATAAAAGACTTTTATATGAGGTAGCTGATATCATACATTTACATTGATCTTCCTTTAAACACTGTAATGAAATCAGCATCAAAATTATGTTAAAGTAATGTTATATCTACCTTAAAGAGATGGGAGCAGGAGAAGTACAGCTCCATCCTCGAATTGCCCCATGTGCATCCACACTGGGATCGCGTGTTACACCTGGATCTACCCGTGGGTCAGCAGGGCTAAGCTCTCTTAAGCTTTTTTAAACTGATTTTGACATCGATTCAGCACACAAGCAGTTCCACCCAGCTCCACAGAGGACTTCAGCCCCTCCTTAGCACTTTGCTGAACCAGTTTAGATCTAGTTGTGAAAACGGGTGTTTTGAGGAATAAGACCCAGACCTGACAGGTACAGCTTGCCATTATTGCTTTGCTGGTGTAGGGTATTTTCAAGAAGAATTAAAAGCAGAAATTCATTTGGAAACAACTGACATTTTTTCTTCTAAGTGTGGCACTTCCAAAAACATCATGCTTAACTGTATAAAGTATTTCACAGTCCTGCATATCTTAACAGTGCAAGAACCTTTGCTTATAGGTGATGTATATTTAAAAAAATCGAGGAAAAGATAAATCGCACTAACATAGAATCATAGAATGAATCATGGAATGGTTTATGTTGGAAAGGACCTTAAAGATCATCTAGTTCCAACCCCCCTGCCCATGACCTTCCACTAGACCAGGTTGCTCAAAGCCCCATCCAGCCTGGCCTTGAACACCTCCAGGGATGGAGTTTCCACGGCTTCTCTGGGCAACCTCTTCCAGTGTCTCACCACCCTCACAGTGAAAAATTTCTTTCTAATATCTATTCTAAATCTCCCCTCTCCCAGTTTGAAGCTGTTACCCCTCATCCTATCACTACTTGCCCTTATAAAAAGTCCCTCTCCACCTTTCTTGTAGGTGCCTTTCAGATACCGGAAAGCTGCTATAAGGTCTCCCTGGAGCCTTCTCTTGTCCAGGCTGAACAACCCCAACTCTCTCAGCCTGTCTTCATAGGTGAGGTGTTCCAACCCTCTGACCATCTTTGTGGCCCTCCTCTGAACCCACTCCAGAGGACCAAGCTAGGACAGATGAATTTCATCTTGTGAGGCCACTGTTGGTAAAACCAGGACTGTCTGTTGCTTGTCTACCAAGAGAAGCTTGAAACCAACGACTGACTGTCAGTCCTCATGATATGGCTTCTCCAAGTGGTACTTTGATAAAACTGCAGCCCTGCCTCATAGTTAGCAGGATCGGGGGCTAACCTGTGCCTACAAAGCAAGTAGCCAGTTATTTCTTTCTTGCAATATTGCTGAGATGTTTCTTAGCTATTGCAGGTAAAAAATAAAAACCTGAACTCAGACCTGGACCAGATTGATTTTCTTTGCTAAAATATGGTAATATAACTGGTGTTTTATTTCCTCCTTACAAAATAAAATATTTAGTTCTGTTTTAACAGGGTGAAAAAAAAAAAAAGAAAAGAAAAAAAAAGAAAAGAACCCAAGGAAAAGTTCTAAAAAGAAACCTGAATACCTGAAAGGACATTGATCAGCTCCTTCTCCCCCATGAACACATGCAAAATGGAAAGCTTTTAAAGTGCCCTTATTGTCAGGATACTGACCTTGTTTAAGAAAGAAAATGACATCTTTGTGTTCTGCATTTATTCCCTAACTGGGTAACTTCCATCCAAAAACAGAGGGGGTGGGGGGGAAGAGAGAAAAAAAGAGCTTTTTTTTTGACATTTGTAATACTTAGACCATATTGCTGATAAAAAGATGGAAGATCCCACAATTATGTGCATTACTTTTACAGAGAAAAGTGTTTACAAAGTCTAGGGAAAAGAAAAAAAAAAAAAAACCACAGCCAACCTCAGGGTTTAAAAGCCTTTTTCAAGATTTCATTTTTCTCTCCAAGGTGCTGAGCTGGTGTCGATAAAAGACCTCTCTTTGAGAATAAAATGCAAAAAGTCAAAACAGTTTTCCATTTTAGAGGAAGCTTTTCAGTGCATTTGCCACCATTTCAATGAGTTCTTCCCCTCTCTAGATAGTCAATATAGGAACGCTAACCATATTTTAAAAAAGATAAAAAACAAAAAAAATGTGTTATTTGGGCTAGTGTATAGACTGCAAATTTCTTGATACAGTTAGGCTAAAAGGAACTAAGATAAAGTCTGTGAGGCAATGATATGGAGGTACTTGGAGAGGCAGAAACCAAAGGCAAGACAGAGAGGTCCGGTAGGCAGCAATGCCAGCTGAACGTGGTGAATGTGGGAAGATGTCAAACTGACCTGCAATTTTTTCTTCCAAGTTCATAGATCAGTGAGGCTGAGCACGTTCCATCAGTTGGCACACCATGCCACAACATGGCATCTAGTTGGACTAGATGATCACTGTAGGTCCCTTCCAGCTGAACTATTCTATTCTATTCTATTCTATTCTATTCTATTCTATTCTATTCTATTCTATTCTATTCTATTCTATTCTATTCTATTCTAATTTTATTCTGTGCAATGCTATGCTATTTTAGTACTGTAAGATCAACGAGAGGAAGAAGAGGAAGACAAAACACCCTATAGCTCTGTCCTCCAGCACCTATACTGAGAGCTTCGTAAGCCAACACGGAGGCTTTGGCTACCTCTATATTAATAAAAATAAGCAAGTTTAAGGCACAGAGTCAAGTACTGGCATGTATTTTGTGAAAACTGTAATATGGGCTCTGGCACAGTTTTAGCACTGGCCAGTTAGCACTGACCCAACAGCACCAAATCATGGATTGAGGGTCTACTCCAACCACCCTACCCAACCGCCAATTTGGGTACCACCCTCTGTTTGGGGCAGAGAATTACCTGTGTCTCGTGGGGAGCAGCTGTTACTAGTACAGGTGTGTATCAACTGCCTACATCTGCTCTTGAGCAAAGTCTACAGATGTAGTTCTTGGAGTCACAATGCTTCCTCTGGGCTTTATCGGGACACTTCAATTACACGTTGACCTATGATCCAGGCAAGGGTGAAGAAGTGTTTTGTTCCTTCAGGTGAACAAAGGGCAGTATTAGCAATTTTGAGGTTGACTACAGAAAAGAGTCCAGATGATTTTTTTTTTTTTTTTTTTTAATTTTCTTCTCTTCTTTTTATCGTAGGTCCTGGTTGGATGGGATCACTGAGAGCTGTCCTCTCATTTACTTATTTTTCTCTAATTCTCTAGTTTCACCATCGAGCAGCATTTTTCTTTCTTGTCCTTTTCCCCTTAGAAAGGCTTCTACCAAAAAAACAGGATATGAATAGTCAAGTTCTTAGGGAATTCTGGGTTTACTTTTAGTAGTTTACCAAGTTGTCCATAGCACTTGTTTAATAAAACTGCTTTGGACTGTATTAGACAGAGAACTATGTTCACATTGCTCGTGGTACTTGATGGTGCTTCCCCAATACCAACAAAACCCCACTAAAAACAACAAAAGCCATGATACATTAATAAATAAATAAATAAATATAAGCTAAATAAATGTAACACCTCCAAACCAGCAGTTATGGGAACAGGCATATTCTAAGCATTCTTCTGATGGCTAAAATGTTAATTCAGAGGTTTGGCTACAAACATGTGACATACATGACATGGCATACGAAAGGTAAACAGAAAAAGAAAAAAGAACATGCTCTGAGATAATTTCATGCTCTCGGATAATTAATATAATTTAATAAAGGTAGACAAATATATATCAATCCCCAATGGCCCTTTCCTAGACACTAGCAAGCAGATTCTTTCTAAGCATCTTGTAGTTTTTAGGAAATGTCTGCAAGGGATGCATCTGTTTCTAATTCACCATCAGATTTCTATAAAAATTACTAAGATTAAAATAGAGTGCAACTGATTAAAACCCAGGGGTAAATTAAAAGAACTTGAATTAAAATCTCCCTTACAACAAAATACAACAAAAAAAGAACCAGGGAACCCAGTGTTCCTTTGAAGGTGGTGGCGAGACCACTCTGCATAGGACAATGAATTTTCAAGTCCTGAATCTGCACTTACTCCTTACCGAGAGGCACAGGAACTGGAATAAGAACTGTTGGGGATGATCGCATGAAGAATGTTGAGCCAGCAAATGTCATCTATCATTTTTCTGCCAACAAATGCTGAATTCACCATCTCCTTTTGTGATATAGGATATAGGAGACCAAAGTAAATACCTGTTGTCAACACCTGGAACTAAAAAGACCACCTGCCAGGATTGATTGGCACGACTTGCCTTTAACAAAAGCTGCCTCAAAAAGACTACAGGACAGAGACAGGCAGGCAGAGTTCAGAAGGAACTTAAATAGCACCACATGCTCCCCACGACAGCTTTATCTGAATCCTGCTCAAAGCCACCTCCCCTTGCTTTTTAATTCACAAGTTACTGAAGTCTTCAGAAGTGGAAAAAGAAAGGAAAAGAAGAAAGGAAATAGTTTTTCCCTCTGCTTTCTCCAAGAATAACACACTGTCTACTTGGCTTTGGTTATGGGTAATGATAGCTGTAATTTCAGAATCATGACTTAGTTCTATTGTCTGGCCAAATATTGTTAGACATTTCACACAAAAAGGGGGTTGGGTTGAAGTGTCTAGAAAAATATGTTGTATTCAGTGGTCTGATGGTCTTGCAGAGGTCATGTCCTTGATTAGAATTTTTCTCCAAGCTTGAAGATGTTTCTGCCAAAAGAAACACACCAGGAAATTCTGTCATTCAACAGGAGAGTGGCTACCAGTTCCCGTGTTCTGTACTTTGTCATCTGCAAGAGAGCAAGATAACGAGGTAACTTGCAGCCTGATATTGCCTGCCTCCCACTGACACCTTTCTCAGAACACCACGACTCACAGCTCCTGACCCTGTTGCATAACTTTTCAAATCTGCTCACAACATATGGCTTCAAACTGAAAGAGGGTAGATTTAGAATAAATATTAGGAAGAAATTTTCCACTATGAGGGTGGTAAGACTCTGGCCCATGTTGGCCAGAGAAGCTGTGGCTGCCCCATCCCTGGAGGTGTTCAAGGCCAGGTTGGATGGGGCTTTGAGCAACCTGGGCTGGTGGGAGGTGTCCCTGCCCATGGCAGGGGAGTTGGAACTAGGTGATCTTTAAGGTCCCTTCCAACATAAACGATTCTATGATTCTATGACCCTCATGCCACAGCTTGCTGAACCCTGAAATATCATTAATGCATGTATGGCAGTAAGTGCATCAAGTACATCATGTTCAATTTCCTACTGGCCGCAATCTGGCATTATCTGTATTTATGAAAACTGCTACTATGTAATAACTGTAGCTATTTGTACATCCTTAGCCCTGATGCAAATAATGAAATAAAGGGATGATGTGTCTGTACTGGGATTGCTGAAAGTGAAAAGAACAGGAGCTACTGATGAAGTAAAGAGGTTTTGATAAACATTCTCATAAGGTCAAGTTGTTGGATAACAAAATTGGAAAGATGCGTCTGCAGATGACCATCATACTGTCTACTGACTGCTGAAAACCATAACGAGAGGTACTTGAATCTTTATCCAGCTGTGACAAAACAAAGTTAAGGGACCCGGTAAACAAGTCCAGGAAGTAACAAATAGATATTGGAGCTCTAGAACATCCTCATGATGGTGTCACAAAAGCATACAACTACGAGCTATCCTAAAGTGTCCAACAACCATCTTTTCTTGAGCAAAAAGGGAAATGAGACGAGCTGAGAAGGAGATAGAACTGCAGGAAAAGGACAAGAAGATTTATTTTTGCAGAAGTATAGTAGCATCCTGTGCTTGGTTTGTTAAGACTAGAACAGTTATAAATGGATCTGTAAGGTGCTGGGCCTGGATTTCTTAATTTAAAATGAGTCATGGGACGACATCTCATGAATTGTAATAACCAATAACTAAACAAAAGTTTTGTTGAGGAAACACTACCATTAAAGCTATTTTTTAATGAGATTTCAGAGAAAGCATATCTCAGTTTCCTTAATTTACGGATTCAGTATTTCTTTCAATGTTTATCCTACCAAGATCATATAACGGACTTCTACAGAACCTGACCCAGAGGTCACTGACATCAATGTCAACCTCCCATTGAAAAAAGCAGGACTGCACTGTATTTCTTTTGTTAAATACTCTGTAGAGGAAGGTGATCTCTGTATAAATATATTAGTTTAGCTGGATTGCAGGTGGTTGGGAAAAAAAAAATTAAAAAAATATAAAGTGAAACAATGGGTGGAGAGAAAACATTTCCCAACGAACACTGATGTCCCGCATTGAGATGCAGATGTCTACTAACTATTGTGATCTCTGGCACCTATTTTTTATGTTATCTGGATGTGTCATGTTAGCTTATGGGACATTTAGATGCGGCTAGGTCCTTACATCGGTGACGCAACCTAGGGAAAGGTGCTATTGGCACTTACATTTCACATAAGAAGCTTCACTGTGTAATCAAGTAGTCCTGTGGGAAGTGCCTGGTAGGATCTTGGCTCTGCTGAACTCACCATAACCACCTAATTTTCCACAAAAATATTCAGGATCAAGGTGAATGTATGTATTCCGCTAAGTCTCTTGAGGGACTCATATCGCTGAGCTTGCTCAGAATCAAGCCTAACTTGCTAAGATTTCAATGAAATCAATTAAAAAAAAAAAAAAACAAAAAAAACAGGTTAAAAATATTTGGCATAATAGCTCGACGGTTAGATTGGTCGTGCAGATGGTAGAAGACCATGTTTGTAGGCTTTCCTCGAGTTGCAGGGTGGTTATGACAAGTTTCCACACCCAAGCAGAATTTTCTCATCACTGTGATATTCTGTAGATAGATCTCTACATGGTTTCTACTGCACCACAGCTCAAGATTGGCAAGATTTATGGAACCATAAGGAGACAAGACAGAGAAGTGCAGTTCAGGCACTTGGTTGGAAGTAGGAGGATTTGGTTTCTTCCTTTTGTAATGTTTTTGGTTTGTAGAAACTAACTATCTAATGCTAAAGAAACATCATTTTTTTAATACCCTCCATCGGGCTCAGAAATCTTACATACATGATAGTATGTATACTAGTACATATAGTATCGTTAGAAACTATTTATGTAATGTTAAAGAAACATCATTTTTGTTGTAAGTTTGTATGATAGTGAAACTCTGTATGCACACTTAATTCTGCCGCCTCCTACCTAACTAAAAAAATTAAAAAATCAAGATTTTAGCTGCTCACTTCAACACCCTAAGTTCTGTGTTAAACACCTTAGTTCACAGGTGAAAAACTAGGAATTAATTTCCTTTCCTGCAGCCTTTGCATCCCAAAGCTGTTTGGTTTACAAAGTTTTTGGGAACAGATATTCTCTTGTTAGGTGCTTTTAGAGCCAAATAGACACAGCAAATGGACCGTAATTCCCTGAGATACATGTTTATTAATATAACCAGAGCAGGTTACTAATATGCATATAACCTATTATTTATTTTTAAGAGTAATTTTAGCTTTTTTTCTCCTGATCTATATTTTCTTTCTCTTTAAAACAATTTGAATTTCCAAGCAGACAATTTCAGTATTTCTGAGCAGGGTATTTTTTTGCATCAAATCCTAAGATTATATTGGCAAGCTTACAGTATCCAGCAACAATTTTTATAATTATTCTTTTTTTGTACTTACATCCAGAACTGAAAAATACACTGAACAGCAATGGGTATGTTTTATGGATCTCCACAAAACAAAAAAAAACAAAAAAACCCAAAAACTAACCACCAAACAAACAAAAAAAAAGGCAAAAAAGCATAAGATAGAGCCCCAGCGAAAGCAATGGAAACATTTTCCTTTCAAAGCTTTTATTTGGTTGCTAGGAAAATATTTATGAAATGCAGTTTAATGCATTTGCTGAAAATTAACACAGAGATGCATTTGCAGCTAATTAACCTATTCTCAAAGAAAGCAATTGGGAAATGCTTGATTAATGTTTAAGGCATAAGATACACAAAAAAAATGTAGGCAAAACTTCATCATGGCACCCAGGAGACCACTGTGTGACACAATCTAGAGTCTGTGTGTAGCTCACTCTCCACAGGAACTAATTTTGAAGCGCCAGAATGCTGTGAATTGTCTGTAAAACACTGTAGAAGAAACTCAGCGTAGAACAGAAGGCATGCTTTCCTTAGGAAGAATGCTGATAAAATTTTAATGAAGTAACATGTTGTCATGGGGATTTGTTGCTATTCATTAATTCATTGTGCTTTTCCCCTATAGTTTTGCTGAAGTTGAGTGACAAATTGTCAAGTAGCAGTCTTAGAGGTTTAAAGTTTCTCATTGATAATCTAACTTTCCTGCAAATTGTTTTAAAGGATCCAATGTTTATGGAATAAGCCATCTGAGGTATTAGAGGGTTAGGCTCATCGGTGTGGGAGAGTCAGGGGATGGGCTGTGTTTACCATCTTCCCTCGACCACCTCACTAGCAGGCTGATTGTAATATTCACCTCCCAGACACAAGTGCTAACATGTCTGAATATCTTCAGACACGCTCGTATTATCAGCATGCCCATCTTTTAAAAAACAAAACAACTGACCTGAAAAATGTATGTTGTTTCCCACTGAGAGTGGGATGAAGAGACTGGCCTGAAGCCTGGGATGGATATTGCTGCTCCCCAAGTCACTGGTATAAAATAATTTTATTCTGGGGTCTAGGCACTTGGGTATGAGATCTGTGGTGATTCTGCTGCAGTTTGTTTGCATATTCTTAGGTATTGGGAAGAAATTTTTCACCATGAGGGTGGTGAGACACTGGCCCAGATTGCCCAGAGAAGCTGCGGCTGCCCCATTCCTGGAGCTGTTCAAGGCCAGGTTGGACGGGGCTTGGAGCAACCTGGGCTGGTGGGGGGTGTCCCTGCCCATGGCACGGGAGTGGGACTGGATGATCTTTAAGGTCCCTTCCGACCTAAACCATTCTATGATTCTATGAAAATGACTCCCATCGGGTTGGTGAGGGACTATGTGAATCTACATTTACAAGCAGGTAAGTACATAAACCAGCCAAAATAGGTTTTCTTGACTGACATTTCAACAGCAGCAGGGATCATATTCAGATCATAAAATGGTGAGATACATGGAGAAAAAAGAAGTTTAGTGGCCTTCATTTGGGGACACATGTTGACTGATTCATGGCTTTGGCTCCAGGGAGCTGAATGTTATTTCCTTATACAATGTATATTTCCACATCAGAGTATGCCTTCTGCCTTAAGCTTTGCAAATATTCATCCCCAGCACAGACTTTTTTAGTGTTTGATGGCAAGATAATGTTTCTATATATAAGAAGTTACCCTAAACTACCTGAATGCTATGGAGAATGACAAGAACCAGCTGTTTCTGGTTGTTTCAGTTGGAACAGTTTTTCATTTGGGCTATTCCAAAGGTCTGGGGTTTTTTTTCTGTATAGGGCAAATACTTTCAAGGTTTTCAGGAATAAGATGGTTTAAATTTTGCACAATTAAGTGATACTCACATAGCAACACATTGCTGAAGTACAGTATTTTCCTGGGCTGGCTTCCAGCTGTTTTCCAGATTTGATGACGATACTGCAATTGAAATAGCTAGCGTCTAATATCAGACATGACCATGAAAAGCCCTGGAATCCGGATTTTAATTCCCCACTAATATAGTTAAGAATGAAGGTGGTGATTTTAAACAGACACTTTGAGGCATGTCTGTTTTCCCAGACTTTTCCTAGATGTCAACAGTGGATGTGCATATTCCAGTCAGGTAGGTGATATGTAAGAGAAAAAATTATTTGATGAATAGTATGATCTACTATGATCCACTACATTCAGTTGCTATAGTGGTATCACCCATGGTTTTGAAACACCTACAACTGAAAGTTTTCCTTCCAAGGATCACCATAAATTTCTCCTTTCCTTTTCTGCACTGGTGTCCAGAATAAACCAAACATTCCCAACCACCACAACACTGGAGGTCTAAATAGTTTAGTCTACTAGAAGAAGTCTTAAAAAAATGTCTTAAAATTTTAAATATCCTATCAGCTGTTTTATCAGGGTTTGTCCCAATACTATGTTGGCTGGGCTGTTCCCACACCGTTTTGCTGGAAATGAGGAAACTGAGTAAATCAGTTCAAAAGAAGTTACCTCAATGGTGACAAATGCCTGCTGAGTGAATTCACGCACCTCGCACCCTGTGCTTTTCTAAAGAGCTGTCAGGTGGTGGAAAATTTGAACCGCCTACTGCTGGTGGTGTACCACATCTCAACCAGAGAAACAAAGGTGTAAGAGACTCCCATTCGTACCCAGGCCATCATCCAGTCTTGCTGGTCATGCTGTGGCTTACCTGGAAACAAGATGCCTCCAGAGATTTAGTTTGCCTCTATTACTTCATTTCTTCTGACATTTTCTCACTTCAACATGGTTGGAGTAAACCTGTCGTTGAGAAACAATAGAAAAAAACACACTCAAGAAATGAAAAAAAAAACAAAATTACAGCTCTAATTGTAAGGACTTAAATAGTCAAAAACTTATAGACTCTTAGTTGGTTTAATTGGTGCAATCATAGATCAGGGTAACTTTACACCAAGTGAGAATCCAGGGCAGAGCCTGCGTTGTTAGTATTAAGTGGGGGGTTAAGACAAATTATCCTGATACACACTGGATCAGAATCAAACCTCCTGTGATCCTCCACCTAGATTTTCTTTGCTGTCTAGCCTTCTGCATCTAAATCCCCTTTTAAACACGCTTGCCTTTCATTTCAGTAGGACCTTAGCATAATTTGCACTTTAATTCTACCTTTTGCTAAATGATCTTAATGTCCTTTACAGGCATTAATTGATTAAGGCTCTGTCTGCTCTTAAGAGTGGATGCTTTTATCCTCAGTTTATCCAGGGGGATATTGAAACATATCCAAGTCAAGTAACAAGCTCAAGGTCACAGGAGGGGGGTGAAAGGAACTGGGAATCGAACCTCCACGCCAGGATCTGCTGCGCTGCAATCTCTGCGCTCGACTGCGCTCACCATCCTGCGCCTGCATGCAGGCCTGGATCCGGCAAGTTTTAGTGAAGCCTTGCAGTGAGATATAATTAATTTGTTACGAATGCCTATAAATAAAATAAATGCTGAAATGATCCACACTTCTCTGTTGTCAAAAGCATCCCCATCTCTCACAATCCCTACTCGCTGGCTGCTGACATTATTTCTTGCTTATTGGATGACAGTTCAGTGCCTTGAGTGTTCCTCTCGCTGTAGGGTTAGTAGGATAATTGACAAACCACAGGGACCAGATCCCTGGATTAGGATGACCGGACTGTCAAAACAGCCATGACAAACTCTCACATCAACTTCTACTGCAAGTCAAGTCTATGAGGAAAAAATGCACCTTGGCAGGGCCAGAAGGGAAGTCTTTAGTTTCAATCTTTTCCCACTACACAAAAAGCTACAGCAGGGGGAGGAGAGAGCATGGATCTTTCTGTTTAATTCATAGAAAACTCTGTTACAGCAAGTCACAATTAATTAGAGTACGTGAGTAAACATTTTGGGGTCTTATTGTGTTTGCTTAATGTGTTTACTGGAATGCATGACAGATGTCACTTCTGTTTCTTATTAGAGACTGACAAATGACTGTATAGTCTGTGCATGTGAGTACATGGAGGGAATGTAGCCCTCATGCACACACACACATGCAAATCGACTTACTTTTGCAAGGTTAGTATTACCATCCAAAAGTTGTGGGTAGTATTTGAATTAATTAGTGTTTACGCAGGAACTTTAACAATTCAAAGCATTATAGAAAGGTCATTGCTATTATTATTACTGAAGAATATCTTCAGGGTTTTTTAGCATTTAAATTTTTTTAAAAAGAACACCTGAAACAATAGTCAAATAATTTGCTTTACTTCATGTCACTTTTAATATTTCTCTTAGACTTTCAGAAATTCAGTCACATCTTTGAAATGACAGCTAGTGGCATCTGTTTATGAAAAAAGAAAAGTGTTCTCTGTATAAAACTATATATTGCAAATTGTCAAAAGAAAATTAGAATGCAAATACAGAAGAAGATTATTTACTTAGTTCTGCAACTAACACATGGGATTGGGTCACCTAGGATTAGAAATATTCTATTTTTTATCAATATAAAACTTAAAAATTGTTCTTCAAGCACCACTTGGGCTTTGGAGTATCATCAAATGGTTTTAGAATAGTTAATCAGTTTGTGGTTTGTTTTTTGTTTGGGTTTTGTTTTTTTTTATTAAGAAGCACATTGAAGAAACAAAAGTGAAGTTAGAAAAGAAGATTCCATGAGCACTTCTTTAGTTAATGTCACAGAATGCAAAAGAACACCTATAGTAATGAGGATGAGAAACCAAAGACAAAAGTAGGAGGAAATGACATTTTCAGCATGAAAAATATAATGACAATTTTGGTTCGCATTTCCCAGAATTTTGTGTTTTGTTTAGTTTTTTTTCTCTGACAGGCAACAAAGTTTTCTGCTAGGGGAAAAGAATTATTTCCTGAAGCTGACTGTTGTTCATTTGGATGTAAAATGCCCTCAGATTTCTGGAGGCACATATTTTTATTTTAAGACTTCTCCAATTTTTTATTATGTTTTTTTCATCTGCACAGTACAGTCCAGTTACGGGATTCTTTAGAGATGGCTCCCACTCTGTCCTTTGATTAAATAAGGTACATAGGCATGTGCACAATCAGATTTATTCATGTGGTTATAGAAAAATTTGCAAAGAAAAACTAGAACTGGATATTATTTTGTTTTCCTCATGGTGCATAATGTGAACATCAAATACATGTAGACCTTTTAAAAGATTTCCTGATATATGGCCAAATGACTCTTTAGCCGCTGATAGGACTTTGGACAGAAAACCAATACGAGGGACCCGAGTTATACTGTCTTCTAGAATCACTTTTAACAGTCCTGTGTAGAATGAAATTTCATTAGCTTCAGGGGAAGTTTGCTGACGTCCTGTGTTGTAGGAGCAGAGTTTCCTTTGCTGAGAGAGCCAAATAAAAAGTTTATTTTTGGCCTTAGGCCAGTCCTGCTTATTACCTGTGAAACTCAGTATCAGTGGGAGGTTTGAACAAAACCTCCTTTCTTTGTCCAGCCTGCTGGTTCCTTTACTAACATTGTTCTTCTCGGTGTGGTAAAGCAAGTTTGGCAGTAGGGGAGAGGAGTCAGCAACCTGTAGTTGTGGTTTTGTGTTGTGCCAGCTGGATCCTAGCTTGCAGCAGGCACTAAGAGATGTTATCACAATATGTCTCAATCATTTTCAAGATTAGAATTAGTTCAGAATTAAGGTTCGAAAGGTTAAAGCAAGCTGGAAGTATTCAGGACTTTGCAGGTTTGCATGTGCCAGCCTTTAAAGTGTTTGCAATGGGAAGCAACCTAACAACAGGACAAGGTAGGAAAGCAGATTTTGGGAAGGCTGAGGCAAAGAGATTGCAACAATCTGAAGTGGAATGAAACACCAAGGTAAAGCAAAACCTGACCTGAGACTGTGACACTTTGCCCGGATTTGTTTTTCAGTTCCAGGAAAAAAATATGTAATTACCTGGAAACTTACTTTTCTTGCTTCTTATTATGTGCCTTCACACTTTCTGATGTCAACAACACCCCCAATGGTCACATCTCAATGTTGCAAATAAGTTCTAGCCTGATTATATACCAGAAGGTCTTGAAATTTTGTAAGAAAGTCTGTTCTTATTACATTTTC
Organism: Pluvialis apricaria; assembly: GCA_017639485.1. Lineage (NCBI taxonomy): Eukaryota > Metazoa > Chordata > Aves > Charadriiformes > Charadriidae > Pluvialis > Pluvialis apricaria. The sequence continues at coordinate 124,945,187 of CM030009.1, forward strand.
AGCCATAATTGGAGGGAACAGAAATTAGAGGCATTCTCCTCCTCCAAGAAAATCATTGATATTTTGGTTACCTGATACCAAAAACGGACCATATCAAAATTAAAGTGTAAATTAAGCAGGTTTTGTTTAAAACAAAGTCATTTCAAGTGAAAAATCTGGAAGTTTCCTTTTGAAGATGATGACTTGAAATGTATCATTGTTTTTCCAAACACTTTTTTTTTCTTTCTGCATAAAATAAATCTTTGAAAGTGAGTTAAATTCATAAGACCTTTCAGTAATACTCACCACAGTTTTCACAACTCCACTGTAATATAAGATATTCAAAAATATTTACAGCAGGAAACTTAAAATATCAGAAAGCATGTTCCAAAGGGATAATTTGAGCTTTGGAACGAACTTCTATACTCTGATTCAACATTTCTGATTTAAGTAATTGTGTATGATTGGAAAAATGATAGTGCTGCCAAATTCATGTGGGATACAAGCAAGTTTGCCACATAAAAGAATGACATTATTCAACATGGCAGAAACTGCAGAGCTACAGTTTGACTAATTTTTGTGTTAAATGCTACAAGCTTGTCCTGATCAAGGCTTCCTCCAATGTAGTAAAATTGAAATATCATGATAGAAGTAATTTTTTGCCTATTTCATTTCTTGTCTGTGTTTTTGCAGCAGTGTTCTTCATTACTGAATTCCTAATATAACTTTCCATTAACAAACAGATTATAGCTCCCCATGTTGGACTCCATACAACGATATCACATATTCCTGATCCGTCTTGTGTTTTATGCAATTAGGAGCAGATTTAGAGACTTTCCTGGTAGCTGTCAAGGAACATCAAGCTGGTGGAATTGCAGATGCCTTTATTTCAGGAACTGATGAACCTGCTGCTAATAACAGTCAGCAGTGACACCCCACCTCAGCATTAGCTCACTTAACAGTGTGTTTACACCAGTAGAATGTAAGCCATCAAAGCAACATCAGAATTTCCTTCTTCAACAAAGCCCTTCTAACGCTAATGGCACTGAAAGGAGGTGACTTTCCTCAAATTTTTGGTAAGATAAAATGACTAAGATCCCTGAAAGCAGAAGTCAAGTCAGTGCAGTGCTGATACTGGAGAGTAATCATCAATTGGATAATCTTCTGAACAAGGTCTAAATAAGAATAAATATTTAATGTGTTAAAAACATAAACAGACCAAAAGAGACTGAAGTCCCGTATCCATTTGCATGTAAGAAACCCACATGGATGTTATCAAGAAACAGGGCTGAGCCCTCATATGGTATAAATCAGGATAGCATTAATTGATTTTGCGTTTCTGGAAAGAAGGAAAGAAAGAAGGAAGAAACATTTTGTATGAAAATTATTTTCAGTTTATAAAAGCAGCCCCGTGGTTTTGGAAATTTACCCACAAACTAGGATCAAGTTTTCATGGCATGGCTTCGATTTCTAATCAAGGGCAGACATCGAAGGGGAGTTAGTCAAAATTGTCCGACCCAACTTCTATTTCCCTCCTTGTCCCATCCGAGTTGAAATATATCTCGCTGAATGAGGCTGAAGGTGGCTCAAGGTGTGACTTATAACCCACGAGTAACCTGTCCATATCCACTGACTGATTCAGAGGTGTATAAACTTGCAACTACCTATAGCTAAAGGATCTTTTATCTCAGACAATGAAGAATCCAGCTTTTATTAGTAGCGGTTTGGGATAAATTATGAGGTTAGCAGTGTTTTTGCATCTAGCCTTCATTTGGTGAGGCCAGATCCATAAGTTTAAACTGTTAAAATCAGAGATTATGTTTTCTTTTTATTTTTCTCCTCAGCATCTTAGAAGCAGGATGTAAATGCAGAGTAAATGTAATAATTGCATACATAAATTGCACATACTTATAAACCAAAAATAGATGTGTTTTTAAAAGGAATTAAAAAACCCCCATGAATTCCAGCTCAAGATTCAAGCCTGAATATAGTGGAAGTTTCCGACTCTGGTTCCAGCAATTACATGCATTTGTTGAGATCTGTCAAGAAGCCAAAGAGGGATGAATGAAGAGGTCCCTCATTGGGTTCCCACTGGTAGCCCATAAGGTCTTGTCTTCGGCCTGGGTATTGCAGGCAGCACTTTGGCAGCATGGCACGGGATCTCAGGGACCTTGTCTAGCAGAAATCAGTAGAAATTTTCCATTAGAAGTCAATTACATCTAATAGAAGTAATTATGTTGGATATGTAAACTGCCAGCCCAACAGGGAGTCAGAGCAAATGCTTACCTTCCTGCAGAGTACGGGTCAGCTGAAATAATTTGCTAGCTACCGTAGGTTTAAAACCATGTGACTTCAAGGTCAGAGAGGGACATTTGTCTGAATCTGTTTCTGCTACTTGATTGCATTTATTAGGTATATCAATCATGCGTTTTCTGGATCACTTGTGATTCTTGTGCTCAGTATATATCTGATACAAATCATACATTGCGTGATACTGGAAGCAGGGTTGTAAACGTGCATGTTTTTTTTCATGCTTGTGGTTTTGCTGTCTTGCCCACACTCATTCTGGTGTTTTCCACTCATTACTAAGCCTGGTGAGAAGTCAAAGTGGTCACTTTTTTGAGCATGGTCATAGGGGTGATACAATCTCTTCTCCCTTGAAAAAGCTCAACTTAGCCCAAAACATGAGGACTCACTGGACCAACTGGGAAGATAAACCCTTGGTTGGATCACACTTGAAGTGCCATCTTTTCTGTACTGTTTTTTTTTTTCATTCTCCACACCTGCAAATTGTGTACACTCAATAAACTATGAAATGGAGTCTGGGATGGCCTCTGAGGAAACGTGTTCCCACCTAGCCCAAGGAGACATCTTTTGCACAAAGGCAAGTTGTCACCTTGCTGCATCTCCCACGAGTGACTTCCAGTCAGTACTAATTAAACTATTTGAACTGTTGAAATTGGCTTGTTTATCACAAGGCTGAGGAATCCAGTTTGGAACCACCCAGCAGTGCAGCAGTAACATTTACTGTTAAAGATGGTGCAGTAAATTAAAAAAGCAGCTACCATTTGCAATAGCACCAACACGGGCATTTTCCTTTCCTGAAAGTTTTCCTTCTCTACCGTTCCTCCTGCTAAGTGCCTGCAGTGTGTCTCAGCGCAGGAGTCCACAAATGCACAGGTTATCTCACTGCTCTCAACAGAATTATTTTTATTCAGAACAGTCTTTTGCAACAGTGAACTCTGAGTATCACAAGGAAATGTAGTCATAACTGAAAGGGTATATGAAATTAAAACTTAAATTAGTAAGTAACACAAAGAAAAAAAGATCTAGTTATTTTTGTGCAATTTATATCTATTTATATCTAACCATAGTTTTACACATTTTTACTTATATGTCACCAAGCAGGTAGTGATTAAGACACATGCAGACACCTATAATACAAAAAATTTTTGCTTGCTAGCTGTTTGTGCTGTATGCTCATGAGCTTTAGTTATGCTTTGAACAAGTGGTGAGTTAAAATTGCGAATACCTACAGATCTGAGCCTGCCTTGAGCAGCCTTTTTGGTTCTGATTCCTGACCTACTTTAGAGGGTTTATTTATTTTTTTGCTGAAGGTAGCACCCAGCTTTCCAAAACAAGACATGCTGAGCTAGAGAAATATTTCTATACAATAACTTAGTTTGAGAGCAGTCAGTAACTGTAGACTATGTAGGTTCTGGGAATGAAGGATTATATCAAACCAAGGACCAACAATTCTGTTTCTCTAAGTAAATATACAGTGACTTGAACTGGATTGTACGGGCAGAAATGCAGGCAAAGGAGGAGGAAGGAAAGGATGAGATGAAGAGAGCAGTAGCTCATCCACTGTTACTGCACATTGCCATGTGTATGTCCTGACTTGTGTGATGCCAACACAGCCACAGGACTCCGTTTCTATAATGGCCACTGCAGCTAGTCAAAGACAAAGGGTGGATGATGAGGGCACAAGAAGAGAAAGCATGAAATCCAAATCCATGTCCCAAGACCCCATTAACTTGCTTTGCAATCTTAACCAATCCTGGGTGCTTTTATTACCTCCCCAAGATGTGTCCGTCTTTCCCATACTTTTTAGTCAAATAATGATGCCTAAAGTTTGTAAGTATTGTACATAGCACAAGAGAAACTTGTTCTTTGAGTGTACCATAATAAAAAAAGTCTTTTTTTTGTATGTGATGCAAATGCTGCCATTGTTGTATGTCCAGAGATATCACACTGTGTGACATTATGTAAAGCAGCTCCCCATTCATGACTTTCTCTTTCACTGGACTTCCTTCCATAGAATGATAGAATAGTTTAGGTTGGAAAGAACCTTAAAGATCGCCTAGTTCCAGCCCCCCTGCCATCAGCAGGGACACCTCCCACCAGCCCAGGTTGCTCAAAGCCCCGTCCAACCTGGCCTTGAACACCTCCAGGGATGAGGCAGCCGCAGCTTCTCGGGGCAACCTGGGCCAGGGGCTCACCACCCTCACAGTAAAGAATTTCTTCCTGATATCTAATCTAAATCTCCTATCTTCCAGTTTGAAGCCATTACCCCTCGTCCCATCACTGCACCCCCTGATAGAGTCCCTCTCCACCTTTCACCGCCTGTCATCTTAGTGTGTGCAATATTCAGAAGTCAGAATCAATAGAAACAAGGAAAACAAATGTCCTTTAGGCCCACTCACTGCTAATTTCAATGGCTTTCCAACATCTGAATGCTACAGTGACAGGATTTCAGACAGCTGATTAGACCGAGCTTCTGCAATAGTAGTGTAAAATAGAGTGCTATTATAGTTAATATATACTTTTCTGGAGACTGGAGCTTTGCATACAAAACATTGGTACGAATATGTGTTATTTAATTTAATATTTATCAAACTATATAGGGAAAATAGACCATCTCCAGCAAAAACGGAATGCCTGCAGTTCTATAAAGGGGAAAAAATCTAGCAGATTTCCAAATAAAAATTCAAATAGGCTTTAACTTTTACAGCTTTGAGTACCAATAGGTAGATTAAAGGTTAGCTTGAAAAAATGCCTGAGGGAGCAAACAGTTGCTTAATGAGTACACATGGAATGAAATTAAAATGCAGCCTTAATAAAGATAAATTCAAAATGTAATGTTAGCAAAGTCATATTATTTGAATCACATTCCCATCTATAAAGTGACTACATTTGGTCTATCTGGAAAAACAGAATGAAGAAAACATACACAAACCCTCTAATGATCTCCCAAATCTCAAAGGTTGACTTCAAAATTATGGAACAGGATTCAGCCCACAGAGAATACGAATGGTTACATACAGTGCAGAAAACCTCATTTCAACTTAGTGAATCTTCAAAGCTGTCTTCCCAAAAGGGCTGGATGCACATGTTTTGGCTAGTGAGAAACAGATTAGTTTTGCTAAATATTAATAAGCCTTTCCTATATGCTTTAATACTTGTTATATTCTCATGCTGTTTTCCTTAGCTGTTAGAGCGTCTTATTGATCTGACACAGGTATTTCACTGCACAGTCATAGTGACACCGAACACACAGATGTTAAAAATAAGACCTGCCAGGCTCAGAGCTAAGTTGGCAGACATATACTTCAGCAGCAGCATGTACTCCATCAGCCATAGCTGTCATTCATCTCATCTGTATGACCCTATCATTTACAATATCGCACTGAGACGCACTAACATATTGTCCGTGATCTTCTCCAGTCTCAACTCTGGTAAAGACACTGCCTGTATATTTACTCCAGGGGAGCAGAATTAGGCCCTTGCTGCACTCATTTGTAAGCTCTGCTGGAATATATGAAACCTATCGTCTCCTGTCCTTTATCTCCCCAACCCCCCATCATGCCAAGAGTTACCCAAGAACAGATTTCCTGCTGGGTTAATTACCTTTAATGGTGACACTTACCCTCACCAGGCTTCTCATATTCTGATATGAGTGCAGATGGGAGAGAGAATAATTTTAATGGAACTAGAGACTTATTAAACAAAACTTCATTGTAGAACTTCCTCTGTTTCCAGTAAGTCTGTAATGAAGTTCTCATTGGCCTCAACAAGTGTGTAACGAGTGATGAAATTTTTATTTTGTGAGAACCCCAGCAGTAGTTGCATACCTTGGGGTGTGGTCTAAATTTTCTTTCTTTTTGTAATTTCCTTTGGTTTGTACTCAAAGAATTTAGCTGATTAAAAATTTAGTATATTTAGGTATTCTGTTGAAATGAATAGGGCTTACACACCCTGATGTGCCACTGATTTCTTACAAAAGTAAGATGAATATCTCAGATCAGAGAAAATATCCACCTGCCCAGTCTTCAGCAGTGTCCAGTTGCAGATTTTTACCAAGGAATATAAGAAAGAAAATATGAGTGATCCTTCCCATGGTACACTCTTGCAGCCTCCAGCCGTAATTGCTGTAGAGGAATTTTTAACTCAGCTTTTCAACTGAAGTACCATTAATTTGCCTCGTTCGTCTTTGAACCTGTTTACAACAGCCTCTGGTAGGGAGCTCCTCAGCTTAACTGTGCAGCACAAGAAAACATTATTTATTTGTTATAAACTTGCTGCTTGATAACCTGCTTGTCTGTCCCTTCCTTCATTTATTATATCAATTAATAAACATTCTCTGCTGACCTTCTCCATGCTATCCATTTATTTATTGCATCCCCTCTCAGTCACTTTTTCCACATTGAGGAGTCTAACCAAGGAAAACTGAAGGTTTTCTCTACCTCTGATCATCTCTGAGCACCTTCCTTTGTACCATTTCTGGGGGTGACAGATTTTAATTGAGAGAAAACTAAGCAGGGATTTATACAATCATATGCTGTCTTTAATTTTGATTTCCCAAACAATGCCTGCATTTTTAAAGGAACTGACCATGATCATGCAGGGAGTGAAGTAAGGGAACCTAACTCATGGATGTTTGGCAAGGGCTCTTATTCCCTGACTGCTCTGCCTCCTCAGGTGTCAAATAGAATTCCAGAAATCGTTTTGGGGCTGTGTAAGGTGGAAGTTTGGTGCAGGGTATCACACTCAGTCCTAATGAGAACACAGCTGGTATATCCAAGCCTGCCACACCCTGGCAAATACCCCATTACACGGTACAGCAAAACGTGTTCAGTGTGTGTGGAAAGCGACATGTTGAAGCAAGTCTTCATCCGACATTTGAAGTGACATTTCTGATATAAGAAGCTGGTTGTAAGATCGAGAAAAATCGCCGAGAACAATTCGCTGTATAGTAAAACACTTCTCACATAGCTGAGACAGCCTTTAGCACAGCAGCATGCAGCATGTACTGCTCCGAGGCTTATTAGAATTCTGGTGAACAAGCTTCTACAATTATGATTTGATTTTAATTAGTTTAGATATTAACAGAATAGGCCCCAGCAGTCTTTAAATGTCACCGAGTTTCCCAGAAGGCCAAGGGTGTCTCAGCCATCTTTCTTGCTTTGTCCAAAGGGCCTCCGGGAAACCAAGAAAAAGCCAAGAAATATCAAAGACTCCTGTATACTGTGGTCACCCACACTAATCAGCATTGGGTCTGTTAAGTGTCTCTTTGACTTACATTACCAAACCTTTTAAAAGAAGCACATTTTAATAATTTCCTGAAATTACCCACTAAGGGCATATGTAACATTTAGCACATTACTATATACACTGCAATGAGGTTCATCAATCAATCAAAACAGAGTGCAACGTGCATGTTTTCAGCTACTTCACAGAAGAGACTGTTGTTGTTAAGAACTTTTCAAAACACATCCGTGCAAGTCTACTGGGGTGGTAATTAATTAGGAAGAAGGTGACCGGTGCCATTGTGCACTGGGAAAATACTACCAGGTTGATTTCGACAGTGGAGCAGCATTTTTGTTAGCTGAAGCAGTTGATTTGCTTGTGTGAAGCTCGGAGATTGAAGGGTCCTTGAGGAATCTGAAGGCCCTGACTGTTGTTGAAGTCCTTCAGCTTTGAGAAGAAGAAAGAAATATAGAGCTAAAAAACTTCGAACAGAACTCTGTGGAGGGAATTTAGTACGCAAAACACTATGCCAAATATTAATTTTACCATTCTACAATTAAAATTAGTTGCTAGACTTAAAAATGGCCCCATTAGACTATAATCTAAGGTTCAAGAAAACTAAGTGAGACTCAGTTCCAAACTTAGCTGTCTGAAAGTGCACTGAGGGTCAAAACTCTCATTATTATAATAGAGTCTGGCTCATATTGGTTGTCTAAACAAAGGCAAATTGTATCTTTCAAGTTGCATTGGGATATAGAAGACTTCTGCTTGGAGCTGCCAGGTATGACACAGGGGATGCATAAAACTTGCTGCATTCTGGAGGAGCATCTAAAGGTTAGGTAAGACACTGTACAGCATTGCAAATTACTCCAGATGCCTGTGCTAAAGGAATTGAATGGATATCATAATATCCAGCCTCTCCTCCACTAAACTGTATGTCACACAAACTTGGAGATATTTTCTGTGCTGTCTAGAAGTCAAATTCCCCAAACAATTTTTAGAATAGCCACTCACCCTACATATTGGCTAAGAGGTCGCAAGTCAGTGGACTGAGCATGAGCAGCCTGTCAAATCAAGATTACTGAGACATACTAAGTTCTGTAGACAATAACATGCCAAGGAATAAGACATTAATATAAACTCTGGCCATCAAAATGATCAAGCAGAAGTAAGAGCTGATTTGACTTGAGTTCAAGACAAAGCTCTACGTACCAGCTCCTTACCTGTATTGTTAGCATGGGCAAAGCTGTAAGGTTACATACATAAATGCTTGTGAGGTACCTCCCATGTAGTGATGAGAGGGACTGCATGCATAACTAGCCCAAAGAAGTCAGGAGAAAAATATTATCTGGGGTGGCACAGCTGTTCCTGCCTAGACTCCCTCTTTTCCTTGCCATTAAGCCAAGGTTGGCAAAGTTCACTCTAACTTGCACTTGCCTCTGGATCCCTGTGGGGCTCTGTGTGGAGCAACTATGGCTCCAAGACATACAGTTATCTTCTGTATGATTTTTTCTTTTTTCAGTCAAAAGTGTTCACCAGCAGAATGGTGTTTTCTTGGTATGAAACTAACAAAAGCTTTGTATGTGCAACAGAAAAGCATGCAGCAATCTTTGAGGTTGCCTACTGTGATGTATTGGATTACCACGTAAGGATGGAAGTCAAACATAAAGCATTTTAGTCCACGTGCCACATGAGGTATGGGATGCCTTGTCCTATCCCCAAACCATGCTTATGCTCTGTCTGGAAGATTTCTTATTTTTACAGACCACGACTATGACAGAGAACATGCCAGCAGTAAAGCAGCAGGAATGATCATAGAATCACAGAATCATAGAATCGTTTAGGTTGGAAAAGACCTTGAAGATCAAGTCCAACCATTAACCTAGCACTGCCAAGTCCACCACTAAACCATGTCCCTCAGCACCACATCTAGACATCTTTTAAATATCTCTAGGGATGGTGATTCAACCACTTCTCTGGGCAGCCTGTTCCAATGTTTGACAACCCTTTCCATGAAGAATTTTTTTGCTAATATCCAATCTAAACCTCCCCTGGTGCAACTTGAGGCTGTCTCCTCTTGTTCTGTTGCTTCTTACTTGGGAGAAGAGACCGACCCCCCCTCACTACACCCTCCTTTCAGGTAGTTGTAGAGAGTGATAAGGTCTCCCCTCAGCCTCCTTTTCTCCAGGTTGAACACCTCCAGTTCCCTCAGTCCCTCCTCATAAGCCATGCTCCAGACCCCTCACCAGCTTCATCGCCCTTCTCTGGACACCCTCCAGCACCTCAATGTCTTTCTTGTCGTGAGGGGCCCAAATCAGTAGGGTATGTGGGATCACTCTCTGTCCTGTTTTATTTAGCATCAGCGGTAACTGTGAAAAGCTGCCCATTGGTTTCAAAGAAAAGTATCCACTCAGGCACTGCTATTTTGCCAGTTAGCAAACACCTGGCAATTTTTAACTGAGGCAGGAAAGGGATGGCTTTGTGAAATTGCAACACTCCCACTTAGGAGGTGAATAGTGGAGAAAGGTCAGGCCAAACAGTCTTGATATGGGGAATTTTACTTACTTTAGCTTACTGTCAATTAACACAAACTTTTGATTACTGAAGAAAAACTTAGGGAGACATCTCGACCTCTTGCTCAGGGTGAACTTCAGTCAACGCCTTTTCTCCCCTCTTCCTCATTTCATACCTCCCTCTTTTTTTTTGTGTTACACTTAGCCTGTCCCAATTCTTCTGGTGATGGGCTGGGTGGTGCAGAATGTTGGGGTAATGCCTGCAGCAGAGTCTTGCTCTTTGCTTCTTTCTCATTTTCCTCTGCTCCAGTGTGGGTTCTTCATAGACCAATGTCCCTCAGGGGTGTTTCTGTCCCTGCGTACCATAAAACAGGACATCTTTGTGCTATTCTTTCTTCCCTGAAGCATTTTCTGGGCCTTAAGTCACCAGTACTCCAAGCCTGGTTCTTATAAGAATCTGTGGCTTACACAGTTTAGCTAAAACTGTGCATGTGTATATGCTTTCACTTGTCTATCAGTTTCTCCCTAATGACTTTTTAACATATTTGTCATTGTCAACATAATTTGAGAGTTTGACAACACTTTCAATGACATCAAATTCCCAGAAATGTTACTGGCTAACTTGGTAAAGGAGGAGAACCTTTTTTTTTTTTGTGATTCCATTGAGAGGCAGCTGCAGTATGAACTCAACATGTGATTATTAGTGAATCTGCAGAGAAAGGGCGCCAAGTACCCCAGCAGCGGGTGCCGTTTATTAAACCTCAGAAAGTCCAAACTCATCACTTCAAACAGTAAGAAACTAAGTTTCATTATTTCCACTGTTCTTGAAAGCAGAAGTAGTTGGTGAATATCTTCTCATGTGGAGAAGCTTCTCCAGGGTCATGTTCTGTAGTAGAGTCATTCTGACTTAACTGGGAATAGTTTTTTTTCCATCTGACTCTATTTCCTCTTGTAATATAGATGAAAGATCGTTTCTGTTATGTATTGAAATACCTTGGTTTTAGCTGCTATGCTACCCCAAAACTGACGGATTTGTTGTACTGTGTTTGCATAGCTACACATACTTCAATGGTGTAGATTTCGACTTTATCTTGTAGCCTTATAACAGGGTAAAGTCTCAGATTCTGAAGTACTTTCTTTTGATTTGCAAGTAGAAAATTATGCAAGAGGATTAACCTGTACCATGCAAGAACTGTGGTTCTTTATACCAAATCCTCTGGCCTATTACCTAGCATTGCTCAGGGCTTCCTCTTTGTTTACATACATAGGCTGGATTCTGGCTGGAGGCATCGCACGGCCGATCAAGGACTGTGCAGAAGTTGTGTATCCTTTTGATTAGCTCAGGCAGGTGTTGCATGAGAGTTGCCTCTGACTTCCAGTGCTCCACTTTGCTCTCATTTGTGTGTATTCATGATCAATATACTTTGGACCCGCAGCTTTGAGAGAATGCTGCCATCCAGCCATCACCCACAAAAGTGTGTTATAAAACAACTTGAAAATACAAAGGTAAAGAAGCTTCAGCTCTTCACCAGTTTTCCCCAAGTTATTTCCTCTCTTATTCTTTGCCTGCTTGACCTTGGGGAGAAGACAGCCCAAGGTCTGGACATAGCAGGTAGCAGTTGCAAAGGCTGCTTGGATCTGCCTTTTCCCGGGGTTCTGCTGAAGCCTACATTCATCTGTGAACAAACTGTCTTCACATGGCACCATTTAGTTGGACAGATGCCACCAAAATTGTGTAATTATCTGTGTTCTGACTTCTAGTCAAGAATATTTGCTGCTGAAGCTACAGGACTGGTGTGTCATAAGCAACAAGAAATCAGTCTTCAGCACAAGTCTTTCTTCTCTTGTTCTTTTCAGTCACTCTCAGCTTTTGTCTACATGAAAATATTTGATAGAGAGAGGAAAAGCAACTGAGATATGTTACATTAAAGAGCCTATCATTGACAGTGTTTTATATTTAATTACAGCTTTGATTCCTGTTTGAGAATAGCTATAAGGCATCTATTGTTTACAGTCACCTCTGTCTCATTAACAGCAGGAAAACTTTCTCTTTTTTATTTTTTTTTCCACTGGCATTTTTTGCTACTGTGAAATGAAGAGTGGATCAAGTCTCACAATTCTGAAAGTTTGATGTATAGCAGATTTTTTTAAATTTTTTTTTTTTGAGGCATCATTCAGATATACCTTCAACCAGAATTTACATTCCAAAGAAATAATTTCTTATCAAGAACAGATTTACCTTTTCTATTCTACTTTATAGAAGCTAAAAATACTTTTACCACTCATCCAGACAGTTTAACAGCCAGAAATCTTGCCCCCTACGTGACAGATACCTTATTTATTAAACGGGGAACACATCAATTATGCATAGCAGTTTTACTTACACGAACTGTTGTGTTTCACAGGAAGATTTATACAGGGGTGGGAAGATCACACAAAAGTGTGAAAATTAGGAAAAGAAATTAATTTACTAGAAAAGATTAAAAGACTATCAGGTATTTAATCAATAATTTGTGATACAAACAAGTACGATAAAAATATACAAATAATTAAGGTCTAACATGCTTTTGAGAAAGATGCATTTAAGAAGACAGTGATGCACAGCCACAGAAATATAATCACAGATAACAAAGCATCTGAAAATGCCCCTGCGAATATTTTCTATGTAAAATGAGCCATTTATTTTCATTTTAAGAAAGGAATACAGTCAACTATAAGCGCACATAATTGTAATTGTAAACACATAATTAGAAACTGTAACAATGAGTTAAACATTAAGAAACCACATCTGCTCCCCAAGTTATTGTCTGCTGCTAGAATTCCCCCCTCCTGTATATTCCTAAACAAAAAAGACCAGGGCTCGTTCTCTGTCCTTGAGACCAGCTGGGAGGAGACAGCTTGCATCCATATGCTTAGACACTCTTCCTCCTGAAAACAGAGTGTCTGCATCCCACCTGCTGCTTGGAAAGGGCTCCTATATTGCATTAACCCCCGAACAGTGTTCAGAGAGTGTCTGCATGAGTGCTAGCTAACAAGAACCAAAACCATGGCTGGGAGGGAGCATTTAGACAAGTCAGGAAGATCACAGGATGATACACAAGCCTCTTTCCTTGTTCCTCCTGGTGGGAAGGACCGGTAGATAAGTAGGACCAGGGAAGAAAGAACTGGATGGAAGGATCAGTTCAGGAAGAGCTGTTTATACGTACAGGGAACTGAGGAAATCACTGTAGAAACATGAATCTCAGCTAAGCAGCACACAGAAAAGGCATGTTTGGGAGAGAAGATAGGGTCACCAGAGATCCCAGAGTGGACAGTAGAGCCCTGAAATACATTCTAGCCCACAGATGCCTTCTTCAACACCCCGTTGCATCTAAAATTTTAGAAATGAGATATGTAATTTTTCCTTGTCCCCTTTCTCAAGCCAGCATGCAGAGAAATATACATCAAAGACATGCCAACATCATGGCAGGAGAATTAGAGATGAACCATGGCATCAGCCCTTACTCCAGACTATAAAACTCAGTGCAGAGAATATGTCCTCTCAAGTGAACTCTGCCACATCACGTGGTTGGTGCTCAGTAAATGTTCCCTCCAGCCTGTTCCCCGTTCCCAACCCCAAAAAACAGTGAACTGAAAAAATGTCATTCTTTTGTTCTCACCTATCTTTTCCTATATTGACATTCTTGTATTCTCAACCCCATCTTTCAGCATGCTGTACAATGAATAGGCATATTAAGAGTCAAATAGTGTATTTAGATAAGTTATAAAGATTCCTGCTCATCCCAAGGAGCGGGCTTGGGAACCTCATAGTGATTTTTCTTCTTTTCTTCTACAGGAGTAGGAGTTTGACTGACTAACACCTTTATCAGAACTCAATCATAATGTGTCTCTGTGTTTTCTTAAGGGAGTTTTAGCTATTCCTTCTCTTTGGATGTCTACTAAGAGTGTTCTTCCTGGGTCTGTCTTTGTGGAAATTGCATCTGTGGGTTACTTTGCCCTACTTTGCAGCTACAAGAGCAGCAATCCCAGTTACCCATAAATAAAAGGAAAAACAAGAAATGTTAAACTGCTGTTCACTGTGCCTCAGTTAGACCTTTCCTTGCAAAGGGGCAATGGGAATACTTATTTTTCCAGTGTTACATTGTCAGAAGGAACACTCAGGCAGAATGCAATGCTATGCTGCTTATAAAAGCCTTTATTCACAGATGAGGGTTTTTTTGTTGTGTTTTTGCTTTCTTCTTCTTTCCTTTTTTTTTTTTTAAATTTGTATTTAAGGTCTTGTTATGCCCTGGTATAGTGCATTAAAGCCCCACAAAGAATTACAGCCATAATCGTCTGAAGCACTCAAAGTATCCAGATAGTATACGTTAAGTAAGGCAGGATAAATCCAGCAGGGTTCAGTTAGCAAAGGGCTCAGTGGATTAGGTTCAATGCTTGGTTCACAGGGGTTGGAAAATGAACAAACACCTGGCACTTTCTTTGGAAACTCAAAAAAAGAAAAAAAAAAAAGGAAAAGAAAAAGTAACCTCCTCTCTAAATGTTCCCTTCTCCACTTTACACCTCCGCCTCCATAGACTAATTGCTTTTCCTGAAAACTCCCTAAAAGCAGTTCCTCTTTGTATAGCTTCACTCCACACAGTCACTTACTTTTTTTTTGCTTTCAGGATGAAATAGGAAGAAGGTGACACAATGCAGAATCTAAAAAGACAACAAAGTGCATGGAAGACATTCCTCCAGCTACTCAGCCAGGCAGGCAACTTCACTTTGTCTTTATTGGCCTTTCGTGTCACGGTGGTATCAATAAAAATGAGAAAAACATGACTTCCAACCTTTGTTCTGTTAGGTTTGGACTCAGAGACTAGAGGATTTTCCAGTGGTATGTGAACAATGCCAGCAAATACCATAATAAAAAGTATGAAACTGATAAGGCTGAGGAAAATGAAGAAGGCACTGTCTATTTGCATCACTGTGTAAAAAAGCTTGAGAAGGAGCAGGGTGCAGGAAGCTCTATTTACATGTGTCACTGTCATTTTGAGATGTTTTGGTTAAACTATATCACATTTCTTGGGGGGGAGACGGGGTAGGAAATATTATTTCAAGATATGACAAGGGGTACCAAAACATTTCCAAACATGCTTTTAGTGTGAATTTATGATAACTAAAACTCAGCCTGGGATGGCTGGGGAGTGAAGCTGGCCACACACAAAAAAAGAGTTTCTTGCTTTGTTGATAGAAGGAACTTCTTTCTGACCAAAGTCTCCTTTCTGAAGTGACAAACCTGAACCGGGTAGCAAGAGAAAGAAGGTGACAGAGTGCTCAGCTGTAGCTGAAGGGTCTGATGATGCACGAGTCCATGGGCTTCGGCACATCTTTTTTCCCTTCCTGGATGCGACCTCTTTGTCACAAGTTTCATATCGCTTATCGGACCTGTAAAAAGAGTATCATTTTCTACGAAATTTTTAACTCAATTTGGGCATTTCAATATATTTTCCCACTTGTTCCAATATAAAAAGACCAACCCCTCCTCTGTTACAAGAATCATTAAGCGTGTGAGAACAAATAAGTAAACCCAAAGAAGCAGGATTTCAAAAGAAAATAGCCTGCTTTTCCCTAGGAACATACATGAAAAACAAAGATTTCTCCATCCAGTCTTACTCTATTTTCTCCAGCTCTTTGAGGCAGTTCACCGTGGGCTTGGGAACACGCATTCCCAGAGCTTCAAATACTCTTTCACTGACAAGGGTCTCCAAGCTCACAGATCTACTTATAGTGCTGCCACTAAAGATCTGGAAGATTAACCCAATTCTGAAGTTGAAGACTGCCTATTACAAATCCCTCTCAAAGAATATAGGAGATATTTGAGACAAAATTTTTGTTAGTGGGAAGAGCAGAGAAACTTAAACGAACAAAGCCAGACAGTAATTCCACCTTTAATTCAACTACTACTTATAAATCTCCTCTGATTAAAGATAATTCCAGCATTTTAAAGATCAAAGTCTTGCCGTCTGCTTGATTGGTTTTTAAATTCTGATTTTATATTCTACTAAACTATACACCATGAAAAAAAAAAAAGGAAGAAATCAGCATGTGCCGCACTGAGGGATACTATTCCATTTAGCGGTAGGGAATGAGAATTGCCTTTAGATTTTTTTCTCTTACAATGAACTGCCTCATGACATCAAAGACAGAAGACACAGTTTTCAATCAAGGACTTGCCATGATAAAAATTTTCAAGGGGAGACATTGTGAAGGGTATTTCGGGGTGCTTTGTATGAGACATTTTAAAGACATGTTTCTAAGATAGGGTGCTTACAAACCCCTGAAAATGAGGACCTGTTGAGATGTCACAAGGTGAAACATCTGAAAGCTCCAGCTGTATCTGAAGATCTCATCTGTGTCTGTGGCATCCTGTCATTCTGACATGTGCACTATTTTGAGGGGTTTTTTTGGAAAAAAGGAAATGAATTCCTGAACTTTGCTATACCATTTTCATTACCCTGCCGTACAATGTGAATATTTTCAAGCTTTTCCCTTTTTCTTTACAGCAAAAGTTTTAGGAAGTTTATATAAATTAATAAAATCCTAGGCTCTATGAAGCCAATCTTGCTTTGAACATGCTTTTATTGATCTTTCAGGTAAATCTACTGTGAATGTTATGAGCCAAACCCAGATCACCAACTTCAAACAGAATTGGCGGTACCTGTAGAGAGTTTTCCCTGGCAGACAAGCTTTCACTAAAGCCAGCAGAGCAGAGGTGAGGATAAAAAACTTGCTTAATTAACATTTCAGATGTATTGCAGGTTGAGTGATTTAAGGTAGCTTAAACTATCCCTGTTGTATTGTGGAGGATGTCATTTTTATAGGATATAGATCTCAGTCATACACTAATAATTAGATATGTTAAAATGGAGAGAACAATTTAACTTACCTACGCTTCTTTTGTTTTTATTTGCCTCGTTAGGGGACTACAGCTTCTTTTCCCCGGTTTCTGAAAGTGAGAATAGTTGGGAAGTCATAGAAGGTTTTTATAATTTGCTAGGACTATTTTTCATTATTGTGAGAAAAAGGGAAAGAAAGACTCCTGCCTGCTGGTTTCTGTTCCCTAAAGATTTCATCCAAAACCCACTGAAGTCAACTGGAAGTATCCTAATTCTTCTGAAGGCTTTCAGATCAAGCATTAGAAGGACAAACTGGAAAATCAAGTTCTTGAATGATGCCTTCTTTTCTCCCCCCCGCCCTTGGTTTTGTTTCTAAATGCCAAAGAGAATTCAAAGGGACAGATTCAGAAACACTGTCCCCCAGCGAGTGTGGCAGGTCTTGAACAACGCTAGTGAAAGCTGCTTATTAGATGTACGGCTGAGACATCTACAAGTCTTCCATTCAGCTACAGAGTATTAAGGGAAGGACTTTAGTGTGTTAATCTGAAAAGTAAATCAATCTCGTTATGTATTTTATGAACATGTGTTGGTGACGTGGCCCACAGTATCTCAGCATTCTCTCTGTAAAATATATTACAGTAATCCAGTCCAAAAGGACATCATGGAGGAGGTTTATTTTTGCAATTCTGGGCTCAAAACTCCAGAAAATGGAAGGCTTAGTTAGAATGTGGACAGCTGACAGAGATTTGTGGGCTATCACAATATTACTAGGATTCATGGAGGTTCACCTGAATGCTCAGCAAATTTTCCAAATCCAATTAACCAAAGGGACCATTTCCTATGTAATAAAAATGATGAGTGTGATAACAACTCTTTCACAGCTTGAACTATCACTTAAACTAAGGATGAGTGAGCCAGCTTGGCTATAAAGAAAAATAAATGGCCATGCTTGCCATTTACACTATACTCACTTCATCCCATGCTGGAAGCATAGTTGAGCAATTTCTATTATTGTTCAACAATTGCAGTGTAGCAATTGGTACCTGAAAATAATTTATGTTCACAGTGACACAGTGATATGAAGTATCCATAGTGTAAACGAGAATTGAAATAGTCTGAAATAAATACAGATAAGAATAGGTGCAAGAATTTTTTTAATGATCAGAGCGGTATCTGGGTATGTAAAGTCTGACTTGTTTCCCTGTGGTGTGTATGTCTGTGCATATGCATACGTAAACATACTCATCATTATACAGTACCAACAACGACCATTCAAGAGCAGATCTCCATTATAGCAGAGGAGGAGGCAGTTGTGGTTCAGATTATTGCAGTCTGAACTGTCAAAAAAGGTGGGAAGAGAAGGAATGGCAAACAAGCACAAGGCTGTATACAGACTAAGGGTAGCCACACTGTTTATCTAGTTTCATTTTAGGGTGAATAGGGTAAAGTGGAAAGGACTGAATAAGCAGAAATACCAGAGAACAGCTAGAGAAGGATGGAGGATGCGATAAGCACCCAGCAAAGAAGAAAGAGAAGTAAATGGGACATTGCCTCCTACCTGTGTGTGACGCTAGAAGAGACAGTTTCCATTTCTCCAGAAGAAAAAACAGACACAAAAGTAACGGGAAACACTTTTATTATGTTTAGAAATTACACTGAGGCTTCTAAAGTGCATATATTATCTCCTTCCACTTCCATAAGGGCAAGGTAGATATCCTCTATGGCAAACTTACTGAGTTTCTTGGGACTATTTCAGAGCAGGAGACCAAAGGTAAAGCAGGAAAAAAAATCTTCCTTGTGTATCTCAGGAAATCCTTGAAAGAAAGTGTGGGGACACCTAGAAGAAAAAGCTGCCTCTTTAGTTCAAGGAAACAAACAACCAGGAATCCTGAAACAACGGCTCTCATTGTGTGACAGCAACCTTGACAGCAAAAATGTAGTTTCTATACAAATTCTGAGAGAGAAGTTAAATTACAGGAAATGCCTGGTTTTATAAAGTCTGACAGACTTGTTTCTGAATGTTGATAATTATGACAAAGATGCACGGAAATAAAACGATATTCCTGCAGCAAACTCAACTGTGAACTGTCAGCTGTGTACCAGTAATGAGAAAGATGTGTTTTAACACCGGGAATGTCTGCATGTGATGTGGGTAAGCGTGAAGATCCAACATTTTTTGTGTTATTTCCCATGGTGGTTTTCCTTAGTGAAAATGTCGAGGAGCCACTGAACAAGGGGAGTCAGCTTGGATTCACCTGTACAGTAAAGCATAGGAATTTAGTAGGGCAGTGAGGGGGGGTATAGCCCAGAATAAATCTGGAAAATGTTACAGCTAAAAGCTGAGATAGTTTATCAAATTAAGATTTCGTAAAGATGTCAGTCTTCTTTTGACTTATACAATATCCTGTTTTAGAGAACAGAGTTGTTGGAATCAAATTTGCAATAGAGATATAATTGGTAACGTGATTTGGAGGGTGACACTGCTGTTAACTTGATCAAGGAAGTATCAGTCACACAGAAATTAAAAAAATGGGCTGAAAATGTTAAATAAACTAAAACAAAATAAAATAACAGTTAAAAAAAACCCTTAGCAATCTGGAGACAGGGAAAACAAATAAAACGAAAGGGAAAACGCCCAATTTCCCAGGTAAGCACTGGTTTTATTAGCCATCATAAGCCACAAGCTGCTGTAAACAACATCCCCTTTCCTGTAAGGGTCATGGTCTAAAAGACAGCAGGTTCAAAATGTTTTGCTTGCAGAAATCACTAGCAGGATCAGGGCCCCATCTCATAACATTTAGAAAAATATCTAGTTCTATGGAGACACTGCAAATGTGACAAAAATGGGGCATCTCTTGATGCCACTTTTAACAGTAAATGACACTATTATACTTCAAGATAGACACGAGGCCCCAAGTCAACATTATTTCAGAGATGAATTACTGAGAAGAGTGCTACAAACCTGTCTAACTCTAAACAGAAATTAAGGTGACAGGGTACTCGCGGGACTGAGGCAAGTTAAAGGGAACTGTGTTGCAACACTAAAGTTAAAGCTGACTCTTTTAATTTCACATTCTTCGCCTTACAAAGAAAAATTAAAATAAAACCAACAAAAACCCTGCAGCTTACTTTAGATTGTACCGCTTATGTTGAATTGAGTACATTTAAGCAAGTGTATACGTGAAAACCCTCTCCAAACCAGACTAGTGCAAACCACGATATACTCGAAAAGGAGATTCAATCATTAGTCCGTGCCCTAAGCAGCATGTCAACATCTCATGAGAAAAAGATGTAAAGCCCCAAACTCACGTATTCAGGAGAGAACCTTTTGAAAAGCAACCATTTGAAACTGCCAACAAACTGAAGACAAAATGAGATTTGATAGAGGTGACAGAGCCTACAGCATCAGATTAGCTCTTTATTTGTCACAGCGAGAAAAAGGCGCGGTGTTCAGTCTGGCAGACTCACTCATGACCTTTATTCTGCCAAGCCAAATGAGAGGGAGGACATTGAATGCAATTTTGCATCCTGGAACTGTTGCTCAGGAAGCTTGTAAACAGTGATTTGAATAGAAAATGAAAAATCTGAGCACTGAGACTTCATACTGAGCTGTCACTTCTCAGCTTCACCATTTGCCGTGTGTTGTGTTTAGACAGGAGTTCAGTCGTCAGCTTGCAGAGGAGCGTTCGGAAAATAAAAAGCCCACCACGTCCAGACGACTCTTCAGTATGACATTGCAGCTGGGTAACATCATGCACTGTAATCCTTATTTCTCTTTACTGCTCACTCTTTCCCTCCTATTCTCTCAAACTCCAGTGGAAAGTTCGTTATTGAAAAGGATACCACTCAGTCCATACAGGGCCGTCATGGCAAGAGGTGAGAGGGAATACTGGGTCAGTGGAAAAGCCCTGTTTCATGATGGCTATCAAGATCCCCCATTATTTGCACCAGCCATAGTGCCTGATGCTGATCCATGCAGAAATTCACTTCTCATTGTTCCATTTTCCTACAAAATGTGACGATTTCTTCTGAAATATTATGCTGTAACCCACAAAAGCTCAGCATTTGGGCTGTACGGGTAGAGAGAACAGCTTCGGACAACATCACCTTCAGCCATCCCTAAGTAGGTCAGTTTCATTCCAGAAAAAGGTCCTAGCAATGGTTGCTCTTTAATTTAATTAGCCGCTGACCAAACATTGCAAGGCAATTCGTACAATTTCTGTAGTTGATACTCACACAGAAGAGAACAGTGGCAGGCAAAGGCAAGGATTAAGACAATCTGGCTGTGCCTCTACTGCTTGATCACTCCTACCACTTAACTGGTATCGCAGTTTCTGGTGTAGTTTTGGTTCCAGCTAGTATTCTGTAACTCATCTATCTTCATAAGTTAAAAACAGGGCCCAGACACAGGGTTTTTTCTGTCTCTCCCACATCCTCCCAAAAAATCCTGGCCACTGATCCAAAATAATTCAAAATGCAATTCATAACACTCAGAACTATTTACATCTGTAATTTTTTAAAATTCAAATTTCAAACTTTTGTTCTCATCTCAGCTTTATTATTTTTAGTTCTTTACTGTGTTATTACTGAGTTTTCCTAGCGCCTGTCTTTACGTGGGCGTTGGGTTTCCCTTTTTCCTCTCTTTCCAACATTGTGGAGCTAATCTGATTCAGCTCAATAGGACCAGAATTTAAAGTCCAAGCTGCAGTGAGTTCTCCTCTGTACATTTGCTGACCACTTGGCCACGACCTGGAATACCCATGACTGGCTTTGCGCACTCTGAGGTCTCTCCTCCCTCCTGGGTGCTGAGATGTGGATCCACAAGTATGTCCCTGTACTATGTGGCTCGTCACCTCAAGTCGGTGTTCGTCCCATGACAAACACAGACACAAATTCACATTGTTTCGGACACATCCCTCTCCATAGCTTCTTCTCCCCAAATGGTCAAATCATACCAAAGGGAGAAAATGCAACAGAGATTAAGGGATAAAAATTAGGAGTAAAAGGAGATACAATTGCAGGATGCAGACCATTTCTGCTCAGTTCACACATTTTTGTATCTCAAAATACTTATGATCTGCACACATTTTCTTATTCAGATATTTATCCATAGCATTTATCACTTAAGTAATTTATTTTCTGCTATTTGTTTTCTTGTTTGTTGTCTTCCTCTCAGAGAGGACAGACCAAACCATTCTCAAGCCAAACCTCGTCCTTGGAGTAGCCTCTGAAGTATACCTCTGTCTGTTACACAGGGACATATGTTTTTCCATTTGATTCCGAATGGTTTAGACAAATCTCAAGATTCTCGCATCTTCACCAAAAACTTACAGGCCCAATATGCTTTGGGTTAGATGTTTCTTTTTATACCGTTACAAAAAGAAAAGCGAAGCTTTTTGATATCAATCAGATGCAAATCCTGTCAACTCACTGAAAACATTTTGAACATATTTATTTATATGTAGAAGCTACTGAGATTTTAAAATGCTTTATGGCCAGTCTGTCTTTGTTCCTATTTAAGATACGAAAACCATACTATTTAAACTTCCTGCAGTTTTCTATACTGTCACCTGACTGGGAGATGGTTGACATTTGTAGAGTTCTGCCCAGTTCCATTCTGTTATTTACCCTGATAAATATCTTACTCTGTGAATACAGTGGATATGGGGTTTTTGCTGAATTATATGAGGTTTATGACTGATGTATGGAAAACACTAGTTGCATATGCCTGCACTGCAGTAGACTATTCACTGTAGATCTGTTGAGCTAACAATGTCTGTTAGAACAGAGAGCGATAATATTATAACCCTGGCAGCAGAAGAGAAAGCACAGTCTGAAAAATCTATCCAGACTTAAATATTTGGGTGGTTAACCTGTACAGCGCTGCTTTGATGCAATGGTACTGCCAGCAATATGCAAACTACCTTAGGAATATGAACTTGGTTTTGAATCACGCCATGATGTACATCTTTGGCAAACCCTGCCTTAGCTCCCTGAAGTCAATATTTGATTTAGGAATGTCATAGATTGAACCCCTGGATCCAAACATGCTTTAATTCTGATTGTTTTGGCCAAATGACAACCACGTAAGAGGCCTCCAGCTCAAAATTCATTACCTGTCTAGGTTCAGACCAATAACCTGGAGGTAAAAGGCTTCATCCCATTACTAATGTCTTGAGTAGAAGTTTTGAGATGCTGCCTGGCTGAATATGAACCAGAACAGCCAATAACGTTACTGAGACATTTCTTTTGATGCCATCAGCCTGTTTGCATCCTTGCTGCCCTAAGATCCCGCCTATGCAGGGACTAAGAGAAACTTTGTGGGGTGTTCAATGCCCTCTCATCTCCTACAATTTGAAGCTGGGATCCACTTCACCAAACAATGCGCATTTATTGACAGGTAGTCTGACAGCTTTTTAAAGCTGCCTCGCAGCTGGTTTTTAGCAACATGTTGTCATGTTCAGTATTATCACATTTCTTTTAGATTTGCGTGGTACTAAAAGGCCAAACCTCCACGGCATCCATACGGGGTGCAAAGCAGGACTAGCCCTAAGACACACAGGAAAGCACACCTTAGGGGTTCATTGATTTTTCTTCTAAAAATTTATAGCTTTATAACTTTCCAGCCCTGTCAAGGGCAAGCATCTTAACAGTTATTTCCCAAGCAGTTGCTTTAAGTTGTTGCTTTTTTTTCTTTTACCTTAAGCTTGCAGGTGTCTAAGGCAACTAAGCTGAACAGTGTTCACAAAACTCTTCAGAAAACATCTGTGAAATGCTATTCAGACCACTTTCCAGGAAACTTAAGAAAGAGGAAGGCACCTTTGTTGGAGTATGATGTGTTAGTCAAACTATCTACTGTTCAAGAATACAACTGATCGCTGTCAGTGGGGAGTCAACAAAGTGCTTAAGTTCAGCACCTGCAGTAGGTTATAGATGCAGCTCTTCACTGTTGACAGTGAAGGATTCAGAGCCTGTCAGTAATCCAAATTGAGACACCACAAGAGGCAGCAAAAGATTTTGCGGTGTGTAAATGCGTGAGTAGAACTGATTTTGTTTGATTCTTGCTATTTTTACATTGGGGTCAAGCAAGTTGCTGTATAGTGAGGACTAATACCTAGAGTCCACAGGTTCTTATTAATTCTTCTGGAAATTAAATGTGCTAGTTTTGGAGAGAGATTTGCAGGCCTTTACAGGTTGTCTTATATTTTATTTCCCCATAATAATGCGGAGGGAATAAAATATAAGTCCTCCAAAACTGAGCTCTTGGTAATGCCTGTAACATGAAATAAAACTCTCAGGATTGTGCAGTGAAGAGATTCTCACGTTAGCAGCACCAGAAAGACCGTATGTTGCATGGCCTTTCAGAAGTTCTACCCTCCAATAACCTCAGCTCTAAGCAGCTAAGACAGTACAAAATAAATTTTGTCCAGTTCAAAATGGAAAAAAAAAAAAAAAGCTGCCTGTATTCCCAGCTTCTGTGCCTGTCCTTCAGAGTTATATCAGCAGCAATAACTGTTCCCAGTACATGTGGTGTCCAGAAGAGGAGAAACAACTGGAAGGTCCCAGAAGCAGCTGGCAAGTAACAATGATTGAATTCCAGATGGATCTAAAAAACTAGTGATACCTCCTGGGAAACTTTGAAAAACGTCTTACTTTGCACTGATCCTGTTCACATCACACCCATTTTAAATATTTCTTTTCCTTTGTTCTTGGCACAGAAGGAACAGATGAGCTCCTGAGAAATAATTCCATTTTGAAAGACCAGCCCCTGCTAATAAAGGCAGAGAGAAGAAATAGGACAGGGAGAATTGCCACTCTGTTGTGGTTTCAGACATCAGCTGCTCATTTGTGCTGTTTGCCTATGCAGTTTCTGTAGCTAAATATTTTTAAAGGATTTTACTAGAGCCATAGGATTAGACAGGTTAGAAACAACATTTGCAGGAACTTACTTGGTCCAGTCCCCTCATCAAAGCAGGGCTAAATTAGGCCAGGTAGCTCAGGTCCTTGGCCAGAGAGGTTTGACTGTCTCCAAGGATGAAGATTTCGCAGTCTCTCTGGGCCCTTGTTCCAATGTTTGACAACCTGCATGATAGAAAAAAATTCCTGACTCCTAGCTGGAGTTTCTCTTGTTGCAACTCATGTCTGGTGTCTCTCATCCTATCAACTGTGCATGCTGAAAAAGTCTAGATGATCTTCTCTGTGCCCTTTGGAGGCAACAAGATGATCTTGCCTTAGCTCTCTCTTCTTATTGCTGAACCTTTTTTCAACACCTGTTGTCCTTGTATATATCATGTGCTCTGATCCCCAGAAAATCCTTATGGTTCCCTCTTGCACTTACTCCAGTACTTCAATGCCTGTCTTGCACTGAGGAGCACAGAGCTGGATACCATTTGCCAGCGAGTCCACAACTGAAGTATTTTCAGTTTTCTCAGCCTGCTCTCTTCACTGAAGCTGATGTAGCCCCCCCCATGCAGGTCACTGAAAGAACATGCTCACGTGGACTCATAGTCAAGTGGCAAAGTCCAGCTGTTCCACGAAGGAGGACAAGCCAGGAGTTAAGGGTGACCCAAGTGCAAACAGTATCCCCACTGACAAAGTGTAATTATGAACGTGTCAGGTAGTGCTCTGTGCTGGAAATGGGATCTGTGAACAGTCCCGGACAGAGCCAGAAGATGAACCAGGTCCACGGTCCCTCTAGGGACCCCAGTCAGGAACCAAATGGGACAAGGCAAGAGACAGAGCTGAAAAGAAATTTACAACATGGTCCAAAGTCCATCCAGAACGCAGGGTCGGAAGCAGGCCTGGAGACAAGCATACCTACAACTTGGCTCAAGCAGGGACTGAACCACAGATCTGTGTTTAAATGGAGCTGCTAGGTCCATGGGCAAAAGGGGTGGGGGTTCCAAGTGAGGCTGGTCTGGGCCATTAAGAGCCTGCCCTCATGACGCTGACATTGAGATCTTTCTGAAAAGAAGCCCTGTGACCAAAGTATTCCCCATTTCTCCTTTTTTCTTTCTTAACCTCTGAAAAGCAAAGCTCCTATCTGTCTGGAAACAAACTTAGCCCTGTGGGTGTAAGCACAGTCTTTACTCAGTGTCCTGCAAACTGAAACTCAGCAATGACCTGGGACAGTCTTGGAGAAGGGCGAGAAGGATAGTTCATAACCTATTCACGTATACTCTCAGGCTTCTCTTTCACAGATGGATTTGTCTTCTGCTGAACGGATAAACTGCTCCTGACATGTTCAGAATGCCTTCATTAACAAAGATAACAATTCTATGTCATGCCTCAGTTGCCTGAAGGGCTCAAGGAGTGATATTTTTTTTTCCTGAGTACACCATTAACCAGATATATTTGGGGTTGGCTGGTTGATTTCTCTCAGCCTTCCTCAGAGACATCAGTGATGATGTTGTTCAATGCTCAAAGGTGGCACAGACATTTCGTGTTCTTTCACAGTCAGAGTACTCACTGGATTCAGGAAAGACTTTTCCACTTATGTCTGACACACAAAGATTTGGATTTTGTGGGTGTAGTAGGTTGCCTTTCACCGCTAGGCTGCAATTAGGGTGCAATTTATCTTCAAATGTAAAGTGAGAAAAGCACGTCCAACTGATTTCCATGCTTTGCGACCTTAGGTTTTGGTCACACCTTGGCTTCTCTTTTTCTCTGCCAATGACACACAACTGACAAACCCTGAAATTTAAATGCTTTGACTAACTCAAATCCAGGGTATGATATTAGGTAACACCAAGTGCCCAATGATAGACAGAAGGTCAAAATTTAGTAGGATCCCTTGTGGTTTTATACTCCATGCAATGAAAGCCATTAACTCATTTTGCAATATTGAAAGATGATGGCCTCTGGCATATTAATCCTTCAAATAACTCTGACTTATAACCCCTTTGGCTATAAAGCCTTATACTTTTCCTCCAATAGCATAGAATTGGAAAATGCACTTAGCCTGAAAGTTTCTAGATTAACTATGAAGGAGAAAAAGACTCTACCTGTAGGAGTGCTCATGCTGTAATATCACAGCACTGGAAATTCTCCTACCAAGATTGAATAAAATTTGTTAAAGTGTTATTTTTAATTAATTTTATTTGAGAAACCTCATGAGATACAATTATGGAGTGTCTGAGGGCTTATCAATGCAAAGCCAGTCAGCTAATTAAAATCCATTTTTGGGGGGCCACCTAGTTTTAAAAACAGCTTGTTAAATGGCCCTCCATAGTTCTCACACTGTTTATATCTCAGAAATTAATTTGCTAGCCACAGAAATGGATAGAGAAGACAACACATTTAATAATTAGACAGTTAAACTTGGGTGAGGTGTCATGATTGTGTCATCACTCAGTGAAAAGCAGGCCTCTTGAAAT
Organism: Pluvialis apricaria; assembly: GCA_017639485.1. Lineage (NCBI taxonomy): Eukaryota > Metazoa > Chordata > Aves > Charadriiformes > Charadriidae > Pluvialis > Pluvialis apricaria. The sequence continues at coordinate 124,972,463 of CM030009.1, forward strand.
CACATGCAGATAGAAGCTGTAAAATGGTGGTTAATTATTCTCAAGGAGGACTCGTAACAACTACCTTCCTTTAAGAAATATACTTGACAGTTTTGTGTGGAAGCATTAACAGTAGATTTTTCTGTCAATTAGAAAACGTTACTGCTGTTCATCTACTTTGGATAGCATCGAATAGCTCTGTGCTTAAATGAACTCTCCTCTTTTAGAAAAAAAATAAATAAAAATTCAAACCCTTCATCTAAATTTGCCTGAGATAGAATATCCATCAAATCCTTGTTGCACAGGTTAATTCCTTTCACTATTAAAATAGATCAGTGTTTTGCTCAGCCTGGATTTGTCCAGCTCAAATTGTATTTTGTATTGCTTGCACTAAGACTGATTTCGTGAAGACTCAGCAACACTGTTGCATGACAGACAATCATGCCCAGCACATGTCAAGGCCTGTCATAATTATGTCATGTTATACCATAATACAATAGTATTTCTATCTTGTCGTATCATTTCTGAAATGATTAACTGCAGCTGTGACTGAACTATTCTATTTTATTTTTTGTAAACATGTGTCTCCTGTTTGAACTGTAAAGAAAATATCTGACACTTTGACACCTTAAATAAGAACAGAAAGCACGTATTCAGCACATTAATTGGAGAAAAAGTCGATCCCAGTATTCAGAGAAATTAAGCTAGGTATTTAAAGTAGCAGCTTCTCTATTAACTGTTGATATAATTTGGGACTTCCAGTGAAGTAAACTCTATACTGAAGTTACAGCACTCCTGAGGAGGTGGACTCACAGTTTTGATGATGGTTTTTTGGAAAAGCTTTGTGTTGTGTTTATATTTTGGGAGTCACAGTGAAAGAAGAGTATTTATTTTGAGTCAGAGAAAGAGCTGCTGAGCTCTGATGAAATATGCGTTACAGTATATACTTGATATTCACTCGCATTTTTTGCTATTGTTGCTGTCAAGCTTTCCTGGAGCAAGGACACATCTAACAGCACCACAAAACAATAGACTGCTTCAGCAGTCAGAGTGCAGATGCCTTTGAAGAAAAGTCTATGGGTAAGGTCTAGGTAATTTCACAAGATCGCCTCTGTTTCCCTCTGCTGTAACAAGCATGAAGATGTACAGGTCACTACTGGTAGCACGCCAGTGCCTTATGACCTGGCCTAGTGTCTCCTGTAGGTGTGGAAAAGGAGAGAATAAAGAATTGATGATTTTTGGATTCCGCATCTGAGGGTCCATGTGAACAAGGAAGCCATGCATAAGTTTTTCTCCAAGGTCTGTTTTGAGAAGAATACTAAAAGCTAACAAACATTTCTAATGAATGTTCAACCTTGGCTGATGAAGTTTCATCAACAGATAAGCAACATGAGCTTTGGAGTTTGGCCAGTCTGTAACTACTAGGGGACTGTAGTGCCCACAGAAATAACTCACCTGACTGTATGTGAAAGCTGATGGACTATGGTCACTGCTGGAGCATTTGCATAGAAATAAAGGACAGGGAATAAGATGGTCCAGACCCAGCTTCATGTTGCAACCTAGGGTAGAAGTCTGGTAGGGGCAGCAAAATGGAGCTGAAGGGAGTGGGTATGGATTTGCTGACACTTTTTCCTTTGCCAGAACAGGCAGGCGCCAGCTGTTTAGTAAGTATGAACTGCACATCCAGGGATCTTTGCTTCTCCGCTGCAGAGAAAAAAATGTGGTTTTTCCTGCTTCTGCTGTGAAGAACATTTTTGTATAGAGCTGGTCACTGCTTATACAGAAGACAAAAGCTCTGAGAAACAATTATCACCACTTTCATCTAACAGTGGCACGATTAGGAAAGTCACAGAATCACAGAATCACAGAATGGTCAGGGTTGGAAGGGACCTCTGGAGCTCCCCCAGTCCAACCCCCTGCCACAGCAGGGTCACCTTCAGCAGTTGCACAAGACGGCATCCAGGCGGGTTTTGAATGACTCCAGTGTGGGAGACTCCACAACCTCTCTGGGCAGCCTGTTCCAGTAGTGTTATTTGGGCTCATCCTTGTGGTTCCAAAATTCAGTTTGTACTTCACTGCCAGGGGACCCTGAATTGATTCTGAAATGGTTGTTAGGACTGAGTGCTTCCATCCTGGCACACTGAAAACTATGTAGGCTACTGGATGCTCCTAAAATGTATGTGTAAAGAGGCTTCTCAGAACTAGATCTTGACTGCAGCTGCTCAGTCAAGATCCTTATTGTTGGCATTACGTTGACCAGCTAGAGGCACCCTATACATCCCACATAATTTTCAGATCCTCTCTGTACATGACTAACTCACAGTGTAAGAAAGGCAGATGTTGTCCATGCTAGCATTGTATCCTCCATTCCTGGTGCACCAGCTTCAGTTTTACTTTTTTAGTTGGTGTCCCAAGACATTCCTGCTGCACCATATTTTGATCAAAGAACTGGCTTCATTTGACTGCAATGCAAACGATTTGACCATTGAGAATGAAAAACTTGATTTACCTGGGAAGGTTGCCCACCTTTTTCTGTCAATGCAAATAGAATTTGAAGCCTTGGTTATGCAGTAACACACTGGCACAGAGCAACAAACTCCTTGGATGCTTGAACAGTTGGTGTACATGTCTGCTCTGCCATGAAATGCAGTGGCTTTTTTTCCTGACAAAAAGAAAAAATGAAAAATTTAGAAATTCTTCCATATATATGTCAACAAAGCTTGCGAACTCTGATAATAATTCTTAGCACCATCAACTCAGCTTCATCATCTGAAATAAATTTGCTTTGGAATTAAGGCAATGCAAATATCCTTTTTCTTGGATGTGGAATCTAACTGTGGCTGCATATACATGGAATCCATCATAATCAGATGTACTAGCAGATTTGATCATGTTAATGTCTGCCAAACTAGTAACGGTTCCTTTGCTATTTTTAAACCTCTGTCATACCTTGCTTTCCAAATCCAGTTCTTTTCTTGACCTAGAGGATAAGAACGTGAAATGAGATGCAGGCAGCAACTACAGGATACCTCTGACAGCTCTCACTTGATTTGGGAAATAAACTTAAACTCGGAAAGTATTCCCTTTCTCTTTGAACCTCGCTGCCTTTTTAATTTGGTTGTTGAAGCAAAGATGTCAGAAAGCCTTCAGGAAACTTATTTTCCTGTTTGGGTTCTGGACCACAAAGGACCACTTTTCAATTCAGTTTCAGAGATTATTTAAATGCGGACAACTGTTCTTCCCACACCTGTTTGGAACTCCCTTTGACATGTTGATTTATTATTCAGTACTCTGAGTCATGCACTGCTTGCTCTCTCACCCCATTTGCTAAAGAACAACTTAAAGACCACAGTAACATTCAAAACTTCATATTATACCAAATAAGAAGTCTATTATTTATAACTCCAGAATTAGATGTTGGATCCCACTATGAAACAGAAAATTTATCCCACAGAGTGAGGCAAAGATCCCATTTCTAGCCCTCCAGCGACTCTAAAGCATTTGAAAGGTGTGACATGTCTGATGCAGAAAATCTTTCATTTGCCGAAGGACTGAATCTTGCCTTCAGAGCAAATTTTACCTTTCAGGAAGAAGGAGAAGACTTTATTTTGGCGGGCTGAATTAAGAGGAAAAACAAAGGCAGCAGTGGGCTGAAGCTCTAGATTGAGTCCTGCGCAACCAGATCCATGAGCAAAAGGTTTGTGAGGAGGTCACAGGTATGTGATAAATTGATTTTTCAATAGTTTCATCGTTCATTACATAGGCAACACTTCTGCATTAATATGTATCTGGCTTTCTGAAATAACTGGAAGTGTTGGATGATGAAATAGTGTGTTTTACTGGGTCTTGCGTATAAAAAAGCTTGAGACCGAATACATCCTTCTCTTTCAATGCCTTTGTGTTGCTTTCTCCATGTTTTCTGTTCTCACAGGAAACCATAATTTTAAGTTGCCTGCTGTAGGTGTCCCTGCTGTGGCAGGGGGTTGGACTAGATGATCTCCAGACGTCCCTTCCAACCCTGACCATTCTGTGATTCTGTGATAATTTCTCTGAGCCAGAGACTTTCTGCTCAAGTATGTTAAACTTGTATAATCTTGTCAAGGCTTTCAATGAAACCAGAGGTTTCTTGTGTGATTATTTATTACACAATAGATAATAATATCTGATCGTAACACTGATGCTTCTACTCTTTTCTATACCTCTAGGAAAATTTCATTTATAAGGAAAAATTGGGGCATTTTCACCACATGTTCTGTGGAAAAACAAATAAATAAATGTTATTTTTTCACTTTAAATGTTTGTCTTCTTTTTGCAGAAGAAGGTGACACCAGCCATGGCAAGGATCTCTCCTTAGGTGCAAAGGTATTAAAGATTTTTAAGTGCTTCATTGTCTTAAAATGATTAAACCAGATATTATTTTTTTTATACTCTGGAACAAACAAGGATACCTGTACCAACCCATGGATTGGTAGATATATATAGATATATATAGGTCTGTCAAACTTCCTGACCTAAAACTATCATCTCAGCCATTTCTGTTGCACCATGTTTTAGAAAGGCATCCAAGTCTGCAAAATGAGATGTGGACGGATGGTATTAGGATGGGGCAGAGGCCTCAGTGCATGACACCTTGAGGACTTCCTCCTGACTTTACAGTGGTTGCTTGTTATGCAGGCAGCAAAGCCTGAAAGGCTGCTCCTCACACTCCTGGAGAAGGCAAGTGAGGATCTTTCCAATTAACGGTGATCATCACTGAAACTTTTTTAGGAGCCCTGAACGGGCTCACAACTTTTAAAAAAAAAATAAAAAAAAAAAAAGAAAAGAGGGTGGGGGGGAGCGCGGAGAGGGGAGGAAAAAAAAAAACCCTGCTGCCAAATTGTGATTTAAACTGAGATTGGCATCAGCAGACATTTCCACATCAGCCTGTAGCACATCTGGTCCAGACCAAACAAATAGAAGATTTATTCTGTCAGTGAGATCATTTAGCATTCCTTTTTATGCTTCAGAAAGAGCCTGTACCTGTCAGTCACCAAAGCACTAGGCTTTTGGTGGCTGGGCTCTGTTGCTCTTTCTGACTAGCCTTGATCTGAGACTTCTAAGAAGGCTTGTGTTCACCCGCTCCACCTGGGAGACCGGTACTCATGCCAAGTTCATTTCCATAGTCTTATAAAAATCTCCTGGAGGATTTCAAACATCTGCTCATAAGTAAAGAAACATTGTCTTGAGATATAACAATAATATAAAGGGCAACTGAACCTTCCTTGCAAATAAAACTGAGCTAATAAATTATTTTGTTTCAACAGTTTTACACAATTCAAACAAAAAATGAATAGCACTAAACAGGCGCGCACACATGAAAAATGAGGTATGAAGGGTTTTCTTCTAATACGTTCAGATACTTATTTTTTTCTTTTGGTCAAGAGGTTGTTTTGTTTTGCTTTGTTTTCTGAGCACTTGATGCTAATTATTGAAAGGAAGAGTTTATGAAAATAGGCGGATGACACTATTGTTCTAACAGCAATAATTTGTCATCTTTTCCCAGCACTTTTCAAGTAAAGTTTATGAATATTAACCAACCAAGTCTCGGTGCAAACCCTCAGCAGAGCCCCTCCCCTTTGTCAGGTATGTCAGGGGTACAAACTAAGAACTCACCTCCCTGTCAGACAGAAAATGGAGCCACTTCAGACATGAAACGTGGCAGCTATTAAACAACTTTGACAATACACTGCAACAATCTGAAGAGGAACTGAAGGCAGCTGAAGGAGCTGAGGGACATTAAGAGATGCAAAATGAAATTACCTGCACTGGAATTTGAGTGTGATCTTAGAATTAAACTCCTTTATTAATAATAAGGGGTCCAGACAATTTTACTGAAGTCAGAATGGGTCAGGACCTCTATTTTGCATCTTTGGTTAATTGTAGGAAGGTGAATATAAAACATGGATGGCTAATGGGGAAAAATAGCACTCCTTTGACTTTTTTATACTTGAAAATTAATGATGTGGTCAATGCCCCAAGCCCGTCGGTGTTTAACAGGCATTTGGACAATGCCTTTAACAACATGCTTTAACTTTTGGTCAGCCCTGAATTGGTGATCATTGTAGGTCCCTTCCAACTGAAATATCATATTTTGCTCTATTCTATTCTATTCTATTCTAATTATCTATAGTTTATTTTTGTGCCATTAAAAAATTGGAGCTTAAGACCTGAGTATTGTCTATGCTAGGAACTGGGTGCACAAGGGTGTCCAAAGTGTCTCTGTCATAGCCTTCTGCTCATGAACTTGTTCTGTGTTCTCCATGCCTGGACAGGTCATTCATTTGTAGGTTCCTTAAGGAATTCCAACAACCGTGATATTGAACCTCAAATTCTTATACAAACACTTAGCTATAAGCATGTGAATGTACCAGTGTTGCTTTATCTACCTGAAGTCTGCTGTAATGATTATCCACTAGGAACCATTAGTTTACCTCTATTAACAGGTATGGGGGTGTGGCTGTTTAATGAGTAATTCCAAGGGATAATGTTTAGTCTGTTAGTTTTTCTTCTTGTTATGTCACTGTTACAGACAACATTAATATTTTAACGTGAAATGATGCCCTCACTCAACAATATTTCAGCTCTTCCCTTAAAAATCAACTGCTTAAAAAAGAATAAAAAAGGCTTAATTTGCAAATGAATTCTCTATCATTAGGACACAGAGGGTGTCGTTCAATCAGGCTGACTTCTTTCTAGAAATGTTTGTCTCCACAAACCCCCTCAGTAGTCTGTAACAGGAAGAAAAAATGTACGCTTAGGGTTAAGATTCATGACAAGGGCCAAATTCCGAGTGCCCTGCCTAGCTTGCTGGAAGAGCCAATGTGTTTCTCTCCACTGATTATAGAGAAACACCAAAGAGCTCTTTCCTGAGCTCAGATCAACACTAGACTAGATGTCTTCCCAAAAGGTGTGGAATAAACTCGCTCTATTATTTTTTTATGTTTTGTCAGAGAGGAGGCTGGAGTGATGCTCTGACCCAGTACTGCTGCTGTTAGGATCTCATACAAGCTCAACCCAAGTTATGGGCCTGCTGCAGAGATCAATTTGCTCAGTTCAGCAGCCCGCGTAATGCAAGAGGTCAGAGGAGACAGTCACAATGCTCCCTGCAGCCCTTAACAGTCTGTGTGTGAAGCCATTAAAGCAAAAATTATTGAAACTGAATTTTGTTTTCCATTGGTTTCTGATAGGCAGTTTCCCAGCTCTCACCCCATCACTTTTCTCATGTGTTATGGAATTGAGGCACGTCATATATTTTATACTTGTCTAAGCTGGAGAATCACTCTTAGCTAGGAAGAACAACAGTATTTGTCTGTTCAGATAATGAACAATGACGGGATATAATTGATTTCTTTTCCAGCTCAGCCCTCCTAATCTTAGGATGGAGCTTAAAAGCCACAAACGAAGACAGTTGTTCTTTCTACTGACTAACTCTTGCATCGCAAAATCAGTAGCTATGTGAGCTCACTGAAGGATGGTGGCTAAAAAAGTAAGAGTCAAGGAAAAAGGAAATGGTGAAAGGAGAGGGGAAAAAAGAACAGCTCTTGGAAAAAGAGAGGGGCGTACAGTAGGAAGGAAGAACGGGAATGAAAGGGAGAGAGAAATGGAAGGTTTAATACATGGGATCATTGCACAAACCCATTGTAATTGTACGAGGAACAAAAATTTTGGTAAAATGGTTTTGGGGGAGCTTAAAGATGATGTTAGTCCTCTCCCTGGTTCCAGCAGTGTATTGTCACTACCCGAAAGTCACACAAGCAGCTACAGCTACAGTTGTAAAATGCGTGTCTTGAGATTTTGAATTATATCAGTTAAATAAGCACAGAACCGACCTATATATATTTACAATGCTTAGTCACCTCAGCAGCTGAGCTGAGCTTCTTATAGATCTCCTTGGACTTTGTTTTGTAAACATGACTGCAGCTAGACCAGGCTAGAATTAAAGAGGTGGCTAAGGGCTCCTTGTCTGTCATGCGAACTAAAACCACTATTTTGCCTGCCTTGCAGTAACTGAGATAGATAAAGGAACTCCTCAGAGGACCACAACCGTTGGGAGTAGAGGATTTCTTTTCTTTTTTTTTTTTTTTTTTTTCCAGACAACCAAGAAATTGAACCCTCAGGTAGGGTCGTATCATGGATTCCTCCCTAGGGTGGCAGAATAGCCCATCAGTTTTCAGCAGTGTTCCTTGCCCTGATTTGAAGTAAGGAAAGAAGATATTTTAGGCCAGCCTTGACCCAGGAATCTTGGCATGAGGAAAAGAAGCAAATCATTTGAACCGTGGGCCAGCCACCCATCTGCAAGTTCCACCTCATGCCTGGCTCTTATTCCACTCAGGTGGACCTTCCCACATGGACTGACATGGAGAAAAACATCTGAGCAGAACTATGCAGCTTGCAGGGAATCAGTTGTCCTTCCTGTAACTATCTCACATCAAGCCAGTAAGACCATAACTTGGCTCTCAATATTCTTATTGAATCAGGCTGCCTCTTCTAGAGTGGCCTTTGCAGTACCTTCTTTTCATTTTGCAGCACTGAGTGGACATGAAGGTTGCAACCCTGTGACACTTGTTCAAGATGTCCCTGGAGGTCAAAACACCCAGGCTATGTACCCAAGACCTAAATCAAAGTGACCTGATCTTCTAAAGCACTGAACTCTGAATAACGTTAAGAAGAGGTCAACTTCTCTGAAAACTAGTTTTCTTTGATTTAAGGGCCTAATTATGGATCTAGCAGCCCAATAGTAAGCGTCTATGTGAAAACGTTCAAAACTAGCTGGGGGATTTAGCTATGGAGATTACATTAATTTCATCAGCTTTGAAAATACCTGCCCCAGGTCTGAAAAAGTAGATTTATGACTTGATTTTTTTTATTTTTCCCCTTTTACTGGTAATTATTCTTATCTCAAGCCCTTTTTAAAATCCATACAGCGTTTTGGAAGCCTGTATTAATTCATACGGTACCTCTGCACACGGTTCTTCGCTGTTTCTTTCTTGTAGTTTTCACCGTGACATATTTTTATTATTGTTATTGGTTTAGTCTCCACTTTTCCTACCTGCCATCCCTAGCCACAGAGTAAACTCTGTTGCACTCCATCCCAACTGCTTTGCTATTTGTTTTGATAAAGACAATGGTTTTTGGTCCTACACTAACAAGAATTGTGTCTTGTTACTTTGCCAGAGAAATACTTCTTCTGTTGTTTCCATCACTTATTCTTTCTTTTAGTGTCAACAGCCATGCTCCCCTTTGGTACAAAGATGCTCAAACAAAGTTTTCTGACTCCAATTATCATTACTTGCAAAGGTTTGGTTTTTGGCCTCAGTAGGTACTCAAATTTTCATACATCTCCCAACCTATATGTGTGGAAGAACAGGAAAAAGGAGCAGAGACATGAAGTGGAGGAAATGCACCGCAGGTTAGCAAATAATTGACTTACCCATGGATCATTGCTTATCATGGCTCTGCTGTTGGATTCTTCATTATCCTCTAGTTTTTACTTAGACGTGCGTAGCAATCAATAGTCACATATGACATGACATGTTGAAGCTGGCTTATTCCCCTGTTGTGGCATTTAATAAACATGATTATAACTAGCTTATGCTGCGAATCCTACAAAATAAGCTGCTGATAGTCTGCAACAATTTATCGGAGAAGGATGACATGTGAAACAAACCAGACCAATAAAAATTCCCCCTTCTCAAAAGCTGTACGATGTTTCATTTATTTTGTACCATCCAAGACTGAAATTCCTATAGGCTCCTGAAATTTTCTGTGCCTGGGGAGATCCTTGGTATAGAACATTAGGACAGAGCTCTGCCCACGCACAAGAAATGCAAGACAAGGACCCAAAGTAACTCAGGAACAACTCTATAGTTTCTAAACAAGAGGTTATGCCTTCGAAACAAGCTAACTAGCAAAATGATTGACTTAACCCCTGTGACAAAATTTAATATTTTATGTTGCAAACAAAGTTGCTGGCAGCAGTAAAAAACCCCAAAACTAAATGAAAAAAGATACATATTTTTTAGAGCTTTTCAAAGTTTGAGACCCTATACTTCTGAGAATCATCAGATTTTTATTCTTCCAGGTTTTCCTAAATTTCTGGTCTTGTTTCTAAAAAGCTTAATTTTTCAAAAATTCCTTTTTTTTTCCTTCTATTCAAATTCACAAAATGTACAGTGAATTAACACACATAAATGGCAATTACTTAAGGGACTTGGCTCTTAAGTCCTCATTATCTTCAGAAATATGTTACAGCGGTAGTGGAAGCCTGTCTAATTTCATATCAATTTGCTTCCAGCCATTATTTTCTGATATACACCCCAGTGATCAAACAAGGGACTAACAAAAAAAATTTATAAGCTTTTACAACCACAGATACAATTTAAGTGGAATAACTCTCCAGTAGCATATTCCTCATTAGTCCTACAATTAAGACAGGTTTTCCCAGTTTTTGCTCAGATCTCAAGTACTGGAATTTTGTCAATTTTGGTAATTTGAACACCATCAGATCCTGGATACAGGCACTGGAACATATTAAGTTATCTTATCAGTATAATGCCTAAGACATTTGCTGCTCAAGTAAACTAGCACAGTGCTATGCAATATTTAAGCACAGTTTCTGAATCAACACAGGACAGGTACAATTCCCAACAGGAATTTTGAGTGTTGCTATTTTAAAGGCTGAAAGAACTTAATAGTATGGATATATCCAGTCATTTGCCTTATGGGCCAGAAAACTGTAACTCGCTGTTTAGTTTACCAATACAAACGTAGTTGTGTTGCCTCCTGAATTCCTATGTGAAACCCCTTATTTCTTTATATTCTTCTGGTGTCCTAGGGAGCAATGGATCTCAGCCATGAATGTTGCACTGAATGCCTCGCTGGCATAGGAGAGCTGCAAAAAATGCACTGTTTTCTGTTGAAAGGATATCAGTACCAGTCAGTATAATTTCCAGTATAGCTTGGTAAAATGAGTTGAGTAATTATGCTTTGGGACATGACCTTTTGCCAATCATAATCTGAGTCCCCAGCATATTTTACAGAAGTGATGCCTTGTTTGTTCAGTCAAACTCCAAGGAGTAGAACTGACAACCTCTCAATCTGAGTTGATTGACTCAAGCTAAACTCGAGTTTACAGCACAAAACTTGACAAAATTCTAAGGTCTGTAAAAGAGAAGACAACGGTATAACAGAAACATGCATGCACATATACATACATTCTTATCTGCAAACAAAAGTACATTTGCTTCTCTTCAACTTTTTCAAAGCCCTCAGTTCCTATCTCCAGCTTTTGTTCCAGAACCCTCTGAAGTAACTAAACTATAAATGGAGCTGTGAAAACTCAATAAACTGGGAGAAGTGCCTGAATTTTGCTTATCTACTTTAAGGGGCTTCAAGAAATATATAGATACTCCATAAAAGCACAGTGAAATTGTGTTGACGAAGGTGTCAAAATATGTACATACAGGGAGGGATAGCTTGATACAAATTTAGACTTAAAATGGTTTATTTTCCTGAGGTTGGAATCTGCCAGAACATTCACTTATCTGTCGTGTATCTGTGATGTTGAATACATTTTACAAGAGCAAGAAAGCAATTCAGCAAAGATTGCAAGAGAGACTAAAGTAAGTGTCACCTAGGAATGACTTCTTAGCCATGGGTCATGGGAGAACTTATCAATATAATACAAGAAAACATCAGAAACATCAGCAATTTTTAATGTGAGAGAAAAGGAGGTTTCTCTAAGTGCAAGGCAAGGAATTCTTCGAGAAAGAAAATAAAATGTGTGTACAAACAACCAAGCAGGATACAAAATATATCTGTAATGATGTTGCAGAATCATATAATAAATGCACGGCTGTATAGGATCATATACTAATGCAGGTTGGAAGGAGACTTGGGAAGTCTCTAATCAAACCTCCTGCTCAAAGCAGGGACAGCTGTAGCTCAGGGCTTGACCCAGGTGGTGGTTCAAAACCTCTGAGGAGGGAGACTACACAACCACTTTGAGCAACCTCTTCCATTGTTTGGCTGTCCTCATGGTGGAAGTTTCTCCTTACATCTTGTCTGAACACCTCTGTTTCAGCTTATATCCTTTGCCTCTCTCTCTTCTGTCACAGACCACTAATCAGAGCACGGGTCACAGCCTGGCCCTGTCTCCTTGATACCCTCCCCATATTTACCAAAGGGCAGTTGTTAGCTCTGCCCATTCCCGCAGCTACCCAAGGCCATCTCTTCTCCCAGCTAAACAAGCCCATTCCCCCAGCCTCTCCTTACGGGGCAAGTGCTTCAGTGATGATCGTCTCGGTGGCGCTCCATTGAAGTTGGGGTACTTCGTCCATGTCTTTCCTGTATTGCAGGGCCCAGAACTGGACACAGTATACCAAATATGATCTAATGGATGATTTGAACAAGAACTTTGGAGTCAGAAAAAAAAAAAAAAAAAAAAAAAGACAATCTCAAACCACTGTCAATATACCTTTGAGAAAAAAAAAACTCTCCCAAACTTACTGTAATTACCATTGGGAAATAGAAGCAGGGGAAATTTCAAGTGAGAGCTGGAAACGGCAATGCTCATTCTATTCTTGGTTCATTCAATGGCCAAGTATGGAAATGTAAACAAGTTGCTACCCATCTGTGCCTCAAAGTAAAATGGGCTTGAACAGCAAAGTTTTCAAGCAGGAAACAGAGAGAGTAACATATGTTTATCCAGAGCATCTTACAACATGCAAGTGAATGGATTCTACTTTTTACTATAGCTTTGAATGAGCCACGTCATTTTTAACTCACTGTCTACCTGTACATTTAGTGAGCAGAAATCTCTGAAAAATTCAGATGTGTTCTGAAAGCTAGGCTGCAACCTCCTTGGAACACTGACTCTTTCCAGCTATGTCTTTATATAGATATATATATATTGCTGCAGCGGGGACCTTAATCTCTTTGATAGTCGTCTTCTTTATTAGGCATTTTTAGATTAGTAATACAGTCATTTCAGACACAGGGAACTCAGTGCAAAGACTGTAAGATGATGGTGTAATACATGTTGCTTGAAAGTACAACTTCTGCTGTAACATTACTATTGAACTAAACTTCTTGAAAACGCATTATATCAGCCCAGCTTAGTTTCTTTAAATCACACACTTTTTTTTTACACAAGTTTCCCCAGCCTGGAGAAGAGAAGGCTCGGGGGGGGCCTTATAGCCCTTTCCAGTACCTAAAGAGGCCCACAAGAAAGCTGGGGAGGGACTCTTTATCAGTGAGTGGAGCGATAGGACAGGGGGTAATGGTTTTAACCAAGAGAGGGGAGATTTAGATTAGATATCAGGAAGAAATTCTTTACTCTGAGGGTGGTGAGGCACTGGCCCAGGTTGCCCAGAGAAGCTGTGGCTGCCTCATCCCTGGAGGTGTTCAAGGCCAGGTTGGATGGGGCTTTGAGCAACCTGGGCTGGTGGGAGGTGTCCCTGCCCAGGGCAGGGGGGTTGAACTAGATTGTCTTTAAGACCTGTTCCAACCCAAACCATTCTATGGTTCTATGATTCCATATAAAGCTAATTCAATTAATTGCTACCATAGTTTCCAAGCCATTTCATTACTGAGTTTTTATAAACCTAGAAAATGAACGACCTTTTTTATTAGAATTAAAGCATTCTTCAGAAGGCCCATATTTAGTTAGTAGCTGAGATTTGAAATTGGATAGGGGATTGCCAATCCCATCAGGAGCATGTCTTATGGTAACAAACCACTCAAATTTCGTGATTGTAAGACCTTTGAAAATGTGTATTAGCCCACAATGTTGAGACATTTTATCATTTAGGCAGGTAAATACTCGTGGCCGGGGGAGCAAAGAGAGTCACCTGAGAACAGGACTCTGAAATAAGTATCTACATAGAAGTCTTTTAAAAAGTATTGGTGAGTACCACTCTCTAATACGTGATGGGAAGAAATGAGCACTTTAAGGTGATTTTTTTTTCAATAGATATGTGCAACAGGATGAAGAAACAGTGGGAGTGAAACCTCTCTGTGTACAAACTTCAAGTTACCTCTATGTGGTTGTCCCAATATACGTTCTTTTACATGTATGTTATAATAAACTCATTCCACAGGATTATCATTTTAAATAGTTCAATTCTTCCATAAATAAAAGAAAAATAGTTTGAACACTCATTGTTCACTTTCATGCCATTTTAAAGTTTCCCATAAAGTTCAGTGAGTCTCGTTTTTTTTATGTTAAGATCCCATATGGGCATGCTCATCCAATTCATTCTCCTAACAAAAGGAATTTTCTCACTAGGTTTAGGTCTATGCTCATTCACTCTGCTGTAAGTCTGTAATAACTTCATTAAAGCTACATAGATCACCAAGAATGTAAAATTAATGTAATACTGATCAAAGATCGGGTTGTCTACTCACGTTAGAGTCCATTTAGATGTACACCAGTGTGATCCCAGGGGAAGAGGGCAGCTCCTTACTTGCTCTTCCTTTCTCCCTTCTTCCACTCAAACTCTGCCAAAACTGATGACTTCTTCCTCACCTGTGTCCCAGGAGCCAACTGGTCTTTCCCTGTCTTCCCCCAGCTAATGTGAGCTGTTTTTTCCCTTGTATACAACTGCCCTAATTCTTAGAGTAGTTCATCCTTTTGGCTTTCTAAATGGAAATGCTAAATTTTCCACAGAGGAGGTGCCCTGGGGGGGAGTTTTGCTCACACCCAAGAATGGATGTCAGTTAATATTTGGACATGATTAATTAACAGCAAACCCTAAGGCAAACTTTGCTATTATGAAAATAAGACAATATTCCAGATTACATGAGCTGCTGCCTATATGACAAAGTTACCCAGATGCTCTGAAATCAACAAAGATTTGTCATAGTTATAAAGACAGTTATTATTTTATGAATTTCACGTTGAGATGAATTATTTTTTCGCTCTTAGACATTATAGGAATGACCATGGGATAAACCAGTATTTGAATTCTCTTTCAGACATTTTCAAGCACTGGTATAAAGTTTTCTGATTTCACAGAAAATTATTTGGAGCTCATATTCTTTTCCTAGTCAGCGGCTAATTGGTACTTTACTGTAAAAGTGGAAGGCCAGCCTCACAGTGCAGTGTATGTAAATCTTGGATTACATTTGCAGCTGCCTCTTGGGTGGAAAACAATCTCTGTTTGACAGACAGAGCTGAAACACGCCATGGTTCAGCTTGAGAAACAAAAACTATTTTTTCCAGAAGAAACTAAAGTAGGTCATTGTGTAGGCAAATTAGAGTCACACATATTTCAACAGAGTGCAGACACTGGGACAGCTAAATGAACAGAAAGGCGGAAAACCACACCAGTAGGAAGGCAGGTAGAAAGGTACACAGCTAGATAAAAAGTGCTATTGAATGTGTTATGGCAGACATGGTCAGAATCTTAACTTTCTGTCTTATCCAAAAGATACAGGAAAAGGCTTAGCAGCTCTTCATTATCACAGAAAATTTCATACTTGCTTTGCTTCATAAAATAAGGCTGTGAATTTTTTTTCTGCTATGGAACATTACGGACTCTTTCCTGAGGCAGTAAATCAGTATCTGAAAATGTTCTATCGCTGTTATTGAGGTATTTTCTTCTACTTCAGGCCTGGGTCTAGATGTATTTGGAGACATTGTGAAATTGCATCTTTCCATTATGAGAAAAAAGCTTTCTTGTGAGATCAACTAAAACTTCTGTTTGTTTTGTCTTAAGTTTTCAAGAGAAGAATTTGAGAAAATAAAAAAGTAACTCTTTGTAGAACACAGAAACTAGAGGCTTAGGAAAGTCTCAATAATGAATAACAAATTATTACAGTAAAATAATTCTGAAAGCCAGAATAATGTGGTCAAATAGCACAGAAAAGTAAGCTTTCAAAATCTGATTCCTACTCCAAGTTCTGCAAATACATTTTTGTTCCTTTATTAAAAAAAAAAAAAACCACAAGTGTTTGCAAGGTGTTGCAAACGCACTTGGAACAAAGAACTATCCATTCCACAGCCATAACTCCAAACCTCTAAAGCCAACCTGACAAAGACAAAAAATGAGTTAAAACTCTCAGCCACACTGAAATTTCAATCCCAGTCCTTATTAGTCTGTTGCCTTAATTATCAATGACTCATAACAGCTTTTCAATTCTGACATGAACGTTTTTCCTTTTTTTATTGTGGCATGGTTCCATCTCTAATGATAAATTCATTCAATGATGGCGCATGAGCTTTTATTTTTGCAGATTCTGGATTCTTATAATAAGTGAACAGAAGAAAATTCAACCACAGAAAGTGAATTTTCCTCTGGGAAATACTCAGTTCATATAATTTCTCTACAATTTCATAATCCTACCATTGAAATGTGATAAGGTCAGCTCAGGGCAGAATGTAATAGAGGATCATTTTGCAATACTCCCCTAATGTAAAATCTTTTAGGCTATATCCCAGAAGTATACTCAGATTCTTGGTCCAAATAATGGTAAGTGCCAGTTGTGTACTCATAGTAGAGAAGCTTAGAAGACATGGTAGAGACCAAAGGGCTCCTTCAGATCACACACATCCTTTTTAACCTACATGAAAGAGTATGACTCACTGCTACACTCTTGTTTGAGTTTCCGATGGATAAAATCAGGGCTGAGACAGGCAGTACTGTGATATGTGAAGCAGCACAGGTACTTGATGGACAAGAATTAGCTCCACTAGCATAACATCTTGAACATGGTAGAATAGAGACCTGAAGTGAATCAGGTATGGGTCAATGTCGTTATCAGGGACTTCAATTACAAAACAGAGAGTAGAGTTATTAATTTTTGTGAGTGACTCCAGTTGAGAGGGCTGCAAGAGTGCCAGAGAAAAGAATTAGAAGCTGAAATCATCATCACAGATTTCATTCAGTAAGCCCAAGTGCAAAGTTCTACAGTTACCCAGTAAAAATGAATTGTGCTGGTGCAGAATGGCTGATGTTTGAGTAGTCAGCACTTCTGCAGAAAAATACCTGCGTCCTACAGGAACAGTAACTCATTTCTGTCATTCGGATTCAAAGAGTTAACTGTCAGGCTGGGATGTATAAAGAAGATTTCTAAAACAAGTCAAACAATTTCACTGTGATCTGAGGCTTCAGCTGGACACTGTATGTCAATAAAGATAGCAAGCTGGTCTAGAGGGAAGTAAAAGAGATCCTTAGAGGTACAGAAAATGTAATAACAGGGAAAGACTGAAAAGATGAGAAAGATTCAATTAAATTGGAGGCAACAGATGCAGCTCTTCCTGAAAGAGTTCTGAAGGTGGCCCAAGAAATATAAATGTCCACAGAACTCTTTAAGAAGGTTAAAAAACAACAACAAAGAAAACATTTGCAGAGGCTTTTGAGATACATCAGGGTCAAAAGAAACCTGACACCCTGACTCATGGAAACTGCAAACCTTGAATTCTCCAACTGTCTGAACTAGTGGTCCTGAGAAAGTCTCCTTCCTACAGGTGGGATGAATACCTTGGCAGACACTACACTTCATATTAGGCTTTTTATTTTCTAACAAAAAAAGTGAGGATTTGTGCTAGTCAATTCTTGTCCAGTATTTTAGGCACATAGATGCAAATTATTATTACAACTGAACATGTGGAGCAGACCTGAAAATAACAAAAACAATCACACTTTTAATACGTAATACATCTGTATTTGTTGTTTGTGTTCAGAATGTTACTTGGAAGTGAACATAGGGAAAAGAAAAAAAAAAATACTTTTTAGGAAGCCAATTACAGAATGTAAAACTTCCATCTTGGAATTCATGGATGCAAATAAACATAAAAAAAGCCTTAAAGGCCACTAAACAATATTCACCATCTGAAATTTGTAAGATTTTCGTCTATTGCACAACATTGCCTCCAGCAATGAACCTCACCGAATCAAATCAACTTAAAGTTTGTGCTACAAATCCACGTCACTTTAGAGAGAGACTAAGTGAGCAAGAGAAACAAAAAGAAAGTGCAGCCCATATGGAATTTATACCAAATTATTTTAAAATATGCTTAAAAGTCATCAAAAAATCAGTTACATTCAGTGATGTCAGTCATGAATGCTAGAACACGATATGAGAGATCTGAAGTTTTCTGGAGAAAAAAACTGAGCAGGTAACTAACAGTTATGCTGAGAATGATCGCACATACTTAAAAATACAGATTAGCTCGGTCACAACACCTGGTAAATAAAAAAACCCTGGCTTTTCTAGAGATGGGAGGACACTTAAGTTTAAGAGCTTAGCATTGTTTATTGCGCAGGCAAAAGTACAGGGACAGGATCTCCAGTAAGGGTAGAATCAGACAGATCCTAGGGCGAGCATTTTGTGCTTTATTCCATTAGTAGTTTACGAAAAAAAAATGTATAGGTGGTGTCACATTGCTTTATATAATCAAAAGAGGAAAACAGGCTACATACAGATGATGGGAAAACATCCTTAATTGCATTGCCAGCTATTGCTACACCAAACCCTAGAAACACAACCTGCCCCTGAAGGAGGAAAAGGACCCCTCTCCTCGCAGCAGCAGTCCATTCTCCTTTCCTTCTCCATTCCTCCAGCCAGATGCTGAGTAAGCCTGACTCCCCACAGCTCCCTTCCTTATTTCTTTATCTTTCCCCCTTTTTTCTCTATGTTTTCCTGTAGTGTCAGTGGTACTGCCTCACTTCTGTAACCTATAAGCAGCAAAATTCAACTTTTGCTCCCAACCTCTGAGAAGGCCATCGCAAGGTACGTGGTTGGGATTCTCAAAATAGCCAAGCAGAAGAGCATCGGTTTTCCGTGCTTTGGAGTCTCTGCTAATCTCAGGGTTTTTGCCTGCTCCAATGCTTTGTTTATGCAGTCCTTTTGCTGTTCCCTGCCTCCCCCACAAATGTTGTTTTGACATCATGGTCACCAGGTGCCCCACCACCCCTTCAATCAACAGACACTTGTGCAGCAGATGGTACAAATGGGTTGGCAATAATTTAGTGCCTTGGTGTTGGATTGCCTTGTCTGGTGCTTGTAACGGTGACTAGACAGGGTTAATGACAATAGCAGGGAAAGAAATAAAAAAAATAACAAAAACAACTGTAAGGATACACTCTCAGAGAAGCAAGCAGCTCTTCCATAAGCCAGACACTCCACTGCAAATCTTTTTCCTAAGAACCACGAGCTATATTCTGTAGCAATAGAAATTTATTTTAGGAAGGTACCTTCGGTTTAATCACATTAAAAATGTCAAGATTTTCCTTATCCCCTGTCATCATCATAACTCCAATGACTCTGATTCTATTTGCCGCCTTACATCACAAGAGTATGGTTAGTTTAGCTATGGTGCTCTAAGGATAGAAATTAAATAAGGCTAGCAAGGGTTGGTGATATCTTTCATTAGACCAACAAATAATTATCTACGTGTTACATACCTACTGGGACACTGAAATGTATAGTTATAATTATAACCCAATGGTGAATGCTGAAGTTTTTTATTCCCTTGTTGAGTTGGTGTTACAAAATGTGATAGCACAGCCAGGATTTTTTATATACACCCCTACAGAGTTACAGGTCAATTCAAAGTGAATTATCAGAAAGTTCAGGGGTGTTTGCATGCAGAGTTCCAATATTGTATTCCATAACCTACAGGAATATGTAGATCGCACAAGGAGTTAGAAATTAGTCATAAGTAGTTCCTTTGCTCTTCTGGCTTCTTACTTTTTGAATAAATCACTTGAACTGTTTTCATCCATTTCCCTGCTTCGAAATTGGAGATAATATTCCTGTCCCAAGGGTAATGTAATGATTAATTAATCGCTTCAAGTCGCTTGGGATTTGAAAAGGGGTGTGTGTGTATATGTAACTTCACATATGCAGAATACATATAAATATTTCCCTTACTTTGTATGTTAGGTATAAAGGGTGTCGTTCTAAAATCATCACTGAAATTTTTGAACAAGAATAATCAAAAAACCCTGTCTTGGGAATTCAGACTGTCAAATTCAAATGACAGTCATACTTCCCAGCTCCAAATTATCTCTAGATATAAAGTTCTCTCTCTTTTCTTGAAATCATTTCCCTCAGAAGACTGAAGAAGCTGAGGTTATTGATATTGAAGAAATTTCACATTGCTTTCCTTTTCCAGCATGATATGGAGTCATTTGTATTCAACTTTGTCAGACATTGTATATTATACTGCAGTCTGGGCCACTGAGAGGTACAACGTAGCTCCTGCCATGGCAGAAAAAAGAGAGGAATAAAGAAAAAAAGTTTTATTTTAAGAAAAAATACATATGGATGCATTCAGGCTTCTAAAGCAACATCACTGACCTTCAGTACTCTGTAGTACCCCAGACAAGATTGGGCAAATGATCACTAAAAATCTGATCACTTGTTCAGAGTTTCTGGACCTATATGTGTAATCATAAGACCAGCATGCAAAAATGAGGTGGCTCTGCAAATTTATTCCCAGATTTCTTCTTAGAATAAGAAAAAGAAACAAATAAAAGGTGAATAAAGTGTTGTAATGTCTTTTATTTTTTTCTAAACTAAGGAGTATATCTTCTTTAAGGATGCAGAAATCTTGCCTCTTCTACGATCACCAATGTGATTGAGTCAAAAAGTAGTAATATTTTATTTGCTACCTTTTGATTTTAAGCTGGAGCTTCATGGATTTTGCCTTTAGTGGAAGGGAAAAATATACTAGATAGAGCCCTGGCATAGATGTCCAGCTCAACCTCAATTTCTCGCGTGATCTTAGGTAAGTGTTTTAAATCCTCTGTGGCTCAATTCCCCATCTGTTGATCAAAGCTAATAATATTCCTTTTTCTCTATCCTTTCACTGTTTCTTTTCTCTAGATTGAGTACAGTCAGTTAACAATTTCCAAGCAACATAGTTTTATACCCGATTCGCCAGAACTAAAAAATGTTGAAGAAACGTGCCAATTCCACTGAAGTTTTTGACACAGAAACCAGAAGGGCAGGATGTGCGCCCTGATGGCCAGTGGTACCCCTTTGACAAAGCAGGTGTCTTGGCCATATATGCTCCAAATCTCTGCGATAAGCCACTTTTTACAGAGTCACCACTTTAACAGCTAATCATATACATAAAAATTCGGAGTAATAAACTCCCAGGTCCCTCCATGGCTCTTGCTCCAGCTTTCCTTACACAGCGTGGGCAGATTTCCAGTCTCTGCAGGAATACTTATTTTGTGGACGTGGATATGTTGCTTATCCTCAGAGGTTCTTTGTAGAAGAACTTCCAGCTACTTTTGTGGTTCCTCTCACTGGCTGCCTACTGCACAGGCAGGTCAGCTAGTCATCTCCTACATTTCCCAGGAGGTCATTTCCCACAGTGATCTGGAGATCCTGGAAACATGTTTGCTTTGAGAAACATTCAAGTCTACTCAGCCTTGTAAGTACAGGAGCATCCTTCCTCTTCAAAAACTTATGCTATTTTCATTATTTCTGTTGTTACATGCTGCCATGATCCAAATAATGCTGAATAATGGTAGTTCTTAGAAATATTTCCAATGTTAAAGCTGAGCAAGAAAACAGAATCTGGCAGAGGTTTGGAAACTGGAACTTTGAATTGTGAAATAGGTGTAACTAAAAAAATCCAAATAGCTAGAATGGTTTGACAGCCTTTCCAGTTACAAAATACTTCTGCTTTCAGTGGGATATCATTTCCCTGCCAAAAAAAAAAAAAAAAGGATTTTGCCAAAAAAAAAGAGCCCTCCTTCTTGAGTAAACATTTCAATTCAGTTCTCATGGTGGTTTTGAGAAATTACATAAAATAAATATATTTTAAGGTAAAGAAATAAGATGTTAGGAGGCAGGAGAAGATCTATTCTGCAAATATGCATGAGAAACAGGTACAAGCATTACTCTCTGGCTGCTTTTTTGCTAAAAGTATGCATTTAAATACCCGTGCAGAAGTTTTACAATGGGAGAGATTAAGAAGTCCTTTGCCTTCCTTCTCCTTTTTCTTTTTTGTTTGTTTTCCCCCTATCCCAGTGTTTTAAAGGTGGTCCCAAGTTTGTGTATGTGTGTGTCTCTCTATGTAATGACATGGAAGAAGGTAGATTTAGATTAAATATTAGGAAGAAATTTTTCACTTTAAGGGTGGTGAGCCCCTGGCCCAGGTTGCCCCGAGAAGCTGTGGCTGCCCCATCCCTGGAGGTGTTCAAGGCCAGGCTGGACGGGGCTTGGAGCAACGTGATCTAGTGGGAGTTGTCTTTGTCTATGGCAGGGGGGTTGGACTAGATGATCTTTAAGGTCCCTTCCAACCTAAACCATTCTATGAGTCTATGATTCTGTGTTAATAATATCTCAATTAGACACGTATTGTAATAGGCTCATTAGTATAAATATGTGTGATTGGCCTCTATTCTGCTACAGAACTGAAGTTAATCAGATAAACTTCAAAGGGCAAACTGAAGGCTTATGTCTTACCTCACGGGGAAACAATCCTTCCTTTGAAGTACCTGTTGGCATCCAGAAAGTTCTGTCAAGTCATCAATACATTTTAACTACTGTGGGGGAGATTCCTACCTTTTTCCTCTGTTGTAAAAAGCCTTCCTTTTTCTCTCATGTAAATATTCTACTTAGCCCAACGACATCTGGAACCCCAGTTAGTGCCCTGGGTACCATCACCACAGCCAGAATCAACCACTCATCACACATTTTCTTTTTATTATCCAAAAGATGTAATTTGGTTCTTCCTAAGTTATACAACTATAGCTAGAAAATAAAAATGATATTAGGAGGACTTCACCTTCCAGCCTATGAGGTGCCCATACAAGTGGTAACCAGGGTTATTCTTGTTAATTCAGAATCAATTTTTCTGCATATATGTGTTCACTCAGTTCGATGATTAAATAAAATCTCAGAGCTAAATAATGTGCCTACATTTTACTACTACCAGTAGAGAAGGCAGGCATTCTCTCCTCTGTTTATTCAACAGCAAACCACTGTTATTTGCAAAACAAAAAAGCAACACAGTGAGAACATTGAAATCCTTTCTTTTTTTTTTTTTTTAACCGCTCAGACTAAACTACACAAAAACAGCCAGTCACTTCTTCCCTGCCAACTGATTATGCAGCCATGTTGTTTGAAAGCTTGCATAATTTACATTAGCATGCCTAAGATCTCAGGTGACTATGCCTTTGAGGCCAGCATGATAGCCCCAGTGGACCAAGATTTGATATTCTTCCCAATATCTGACCCTTTTTTCCTTGTTAATTATAGGCAGACTTCCCTGGCCTGGACCCGGATCTGCACCTGTTTCCCATCTCTGAGCAGCTGCTAATTAGGTTGCAAATGGTGGGGCTGGGCAGAGCCGGCCACACATGCTTCAGCAGTCTATTGATCAGATTGGCGTGCCATGCATACAACAATTATTACCTTCTGAACCCACTTCCCACAATAAAAGCTGCTCGCAGGCACCACATTTGGATTGAAATAAAAATTGTATCACTTCTTATACTGGTGATATGTAACGATGCTGCTCCAATGGAATAAGGGAGAGCGGAGGATGGGTTTTGGATTCAGAGTTCTCTTCTGCATGGAGAACTAATGAATTTCTTGAGTTATGTATATTTAACATGGAGGTGTGACTCCAACAGAGCACCTGAAAAAATAATGTTACAGTGACACTTTTTAATGCTTTTCTCAGTCATGCATTTTTCTTTATATTCCCAGGACAAAGAGACTTCTGAATCTTACCTTGAAAATGGAGCTGTGAATGATCTTAAAAATCTTATGCTGAGATAATATTAAAAAATTTATTTTGATTGGTGGTCCTTTTTGTACTGAAACTCAGAAGAAATTCACATACATAAAAATATCGGAGTCAGTACAGCACTGGTAACTGGTAATAAACCAGTATATATCAGCTGAAGAAACAGCTTCTCTTGATCATTCAAAATGAGAAAAAATAGTTTCATCTAATGTTGGAAGTTGAAATGTAAGTTAAGTGTATGTTCTCTCTCTCGATTACAAATGGCACTCAGACATCCATCTCAGATGTAAACTGTTGTGCTGTGCACATCTCAGGTTGGGTGAGACTGATCCCACGCAAATAATGGAATGTAAATAAATGTCTCAAACTTCCCCAATCTTGTCCAAAGTAGGTTGATGATACCATCATGCTAATCCTGGTTCAATTCACCTTCCTCTAGGATAAAGCACATGGTGTTGAATCATAGAATCATAGAATGGTTGATGCCCTACCAGAGCCTTTCAGATTGACCTCTTGCTATGTATTTCTCCACGGAGTAGAATTCAGTTTGAGATTAAGGCAACCGAATTAAGGTGTCTACATAAGCATATTTATAGGTATGATAGCTGTCTAAGTTTCTGTTATAGTTAATGGTAACCTAGTCAGTACAGTCAAGGGAGGTCCATTTAGCTGTTACTTTGCTTAAATATAAGAATTTACGGTCATCTGAAATACATTAGAGTATCAGAGACATTTACACAGTACTGGCAACTGTGATGCCAACATTATGAGTTTCTTATGTCATTCTGGAGCAGGAACTGGAAAACTAGTGGGCATTTCAAATGACACTAGATGTGTCTATGCACAGACCCCTATTCACCAATTATTTACTGACTATGACAGGAGCTTAGCTGCCTCGGGCACATCTAGATACCTGGATGAACATACCTAAACTCAGTTGTCTTCATCTGGAGCTGAATGCTGATGCATAAACAGGGTCATCATTTAAATGTTGACGTTTAATTCTGGATAAGACACTCTAGAATATCCAAGAAGTCTGCATGAAGCCGAAGGGTATGTAAGATATTAACACCTTTCTAGACCAGCAGCTGGAGATCAAGTAAAATGCTTCACAGAATCCAAAGTGCCATCAGACATTAAGAGGACTGAATGTTGCTCTACAGCAGCTTGATTTGTTTGCCCAAAACCAGGTTTCTACTTCGATTTAAAGCACCCTCAGATAGTGTGCCTGACCTTCTGCTACTGTCCAGTCTCCTGTAGATTCTGTGCAATTTCTGCCAGCCCCATGGGACTATGTCAGATGTCCCAGGGCACTTGAAATGGCACTAGACACCTCATTTTAGGGGGCTGAATCTAACCCTACATTGAGTGTTGCTTTGGAGAAAAGGTCTTGAGAATACTATTCACTGTCAAGTTGCTTCATCCCAACTAAACTGGGCTGGATTGTCACTGGGACAGAAGAGGCAACATCTCAAAACAATGGGCTAGCTCTAGAGTAATATTCAACAATGTAAGCTAAAATTAAAAAGTGGCAGTGTCTTTGGTCCTCAAAGAAGGGAAGTACATTAAAACCGCACAAATGTTAATTTTTTTGCACCCCTCATGATGAACAATTATTTTTTTTAATTTCAGCAAAAAAATAAAGATTGCCAGCTCAAACACTGTAAGAGTGTGAACATTTCTGAGCAGCTGTAAGAGGAGGTCATCATGGAAAGAGTTAGGCAACTCCATCCCATTCCAAGACATGTCTAAATTGGGTGTGATAAATTATCCATGAAGTGTATAGAAATCCTCTTGGCTTTCTCACACTAAATTCCCAGCATTTGAAAACCTAAAAATACATTAATTACTCAAAAATTTTACAGAAAATGTGATGTAAAGAAGTTAAATTGACTTGCTTGAGCAGGTGTGAAGGGTCTTTGCGAATCTGGAAGGGACTGCAAACATATCTTAGTCTCCTAGATCCTGTATCCAATCCGCTGCACCATTCTTCCACCTAACTGGGGACATAGATAATTCCATCTGGTCACAATAATAAATTTCAGAGGATCTTCCACTGTGGTCAAGTAACCACCATTTCCTATGGATTGTATGACAGAACCTCCTCCATGGTTCTAGATCTTGAATTCAAGAAAGCAAAATAAAATACTATATAATAGTAAATTATTTTTGAAATGGTTGTATCAGCAAGAGCAAGAGGAAGTGGTCTGCAATAGTCTGAGAAACTCATGTGTCTTTACCCAGACTTATATCAACTTACTATAAACACTGTAGCCATCACCTGCAAACTGAGATATCTACAGTCCAAAGGTTTCTTTGCCCAAGGAAATATTGTGAAGCAATTTTGCATAGAATGTAGAATAAATCAAGAGATTTTCATAAACAGAAAATCATGTGAAACTCATCCTATAAATAATTCACTGTGAATTATTTGCTTGTCTTAGGATCTGCGGGCCAGATTCCCAGTTGGTGTAAATCCACATCATTCTGTTGGCTTCAGTGAAGCTATGCTGATTTATACCAGCTGAGTAACCGACCCAATGTGTTGATGAAGAAAATTTTGTCAGCATAATAGGACAGGATATGCTTTGAAAAAAAAAAAAAAAAGAGTGACATGCACTGAAAACAGTAACAAAACAGTTCACCAGCTGTTCACAATCTTAATATGTCTGTGGATGGTGCAAACTAGATAGAAACCCCTTTGTGCAGGCTAATAGTGTGCTAGGAAGCTGCAGCAGGTGAAAACACAATAATCATCTTCCCATTTTTCAGGAAATAATGATCTGAAACAATACTTGGCAGCTTAACTCTTGTCAGACTGTTGTTTTACAAAATCCAGCATTTCCTCTACTTTGAATTTGTATTAGCAGAGGATGAATCATTGATGCTGCCGGATCTCCTCATTTTTCATATACAGCAGAATGAATTATTTTCATATATCATGTCATGAGCTTTCTCTATTTTTACATTTTCCCACTGCAGTTGAATCAAAGTGAATATTTCATAGGGATTCATTTTCTGTAGGGTTTGACCATAAATCAGTTTTGCTGCAATCTATCTGCAGAGGTGACCCGTTTTCTCAAAGATAACATGGCAAAAATACCCACAAAAAAAAACCCAACTAAATAAATCCTAACCAAAATATTCTTTTAATTACAGATATACAGTAATGAATAATTTAAAAATTGGCATAACTTACCTTTTATTAAATGTTTAAATACATAAAAATATTGCATAGAGTTAGCTTTAATATTTTGGACAGGCTTGGGATATAGTCCGTCTCAAGCCAAGGCAAAACAGAAGCAGAAAAGGCGGTGGATAAATTTACATCAACACATGACTGGATATGAGTGGTTATGTTATAGTTAAGTGCATTATGAAAGATTTAGAAAACTCTGGTCTTGGCTTTAGGCTTAAAGTAATTAGCAATTTTTGCATATATGAATCAGTGGTGCTTCTGAATGTAACTTTAGGGGCATTAAAGTTTTTAACACGATCTCTTAGCTTGTGTTCAGAGGCAATGTAGTAAGGAACATCAAGGGATCAGTAAGTACCTGATATAATAAAGTGGTACTTGTACCCTTGCACTTCAGTGAATTGATTCTTCTAGGCCTGAACCAGCTTTAAACCCCAAATGTGGAAGCTGACCAAGATCTGAACTTATTGGCAGATTCTAATTATTAGGCCAAGGAGATTCAGGAAAAGCATTTGAAAAGAGAAAAAATAATGAAGTTAAATGAGAACAAATTTACTGCTCCTTTCTAGGTGGAAGCTTGGCCAAGTATGAATGATATGATAGACTGTGATAGCAAGGAGCTAGACTTGATGACCAATGTCATGTTCTTGGGAGAGCTGATCCAATAAGCAAGAAAAGCATCTGTGATTTGCAGCTGGTCAAACTTTTTCTTTCTTTTGTTCTTCACTGCCTCAGAGTGTATCTTTTAGGGAGAGCCAACTACAGTTAAGTATCTGTAGATAGCCCTTCTTAGGATCACCTATGAGAACTTAATTTAGGAGTTCCTGAGTTAAAAATACTCACGTTTTCGGAAATATGGTCTGGAAAATTTGGTCGCAGTTATCCAGATCAATAAGACATTCAGAAACCTTCTGCATAGTCCATCAGAAGACACAAATCCATTCTCTCAACACAGATTATCCTCTGGGCTGAGTAAATGCTAAAATATTGGGTTTGAACCTGGAGGCGTTTAATCATGACACTAAAAAGCAATGTGCTTGTATGAAACAGAAACATCAGTTCATCTCAATAAGTATCTCATGTCTTAGCTGGTCCCTCATACAGCACAAATAACAAAGCACAAAGATTTGCTGAAAATTTAAGTCTGTTTGTGAATAAGCCATGAGCATGCACACGTACACCCACACAGATTAATGCACTGAATACACTTTTTACTCTGAATTGCTTATCCAGTCCTTTTTTTCTCTGATTGTTTTATTATTTTACTTCACTTCCACAGTAGATAAGCACAGACAGCGACCTGGTCTGTGAGTAAAGCACAGATGCGTATGGTGGGATATCGACAAAATTTGTGTACCTAAATCAAAATCTGTCATTATCAGATCATCTCTCCATTTATTGAAGTTTGCTTGACGCTTAGGATCTGGGACTGCTGTGAAAGGCTTCAATCTCAGCATATCAGATCTCCTTGGGCACCCAGGTTCCTCCAGGCTCACAAAGTGTTGTTCATTCATTTCTATCAGGAAACTTAAAGCCAATGAGGAAATCCAGGAATGCTTATTGGATCAGGCTATTGGTAAAACACAGCAGCAAGTTTACTCTCTTAAAGTACAGCAGCCTGCAGGTGGGTTCCCTTTATTTCCCGCGATCCCGCTGTGCAGTGTGCAAATTTACCGTCCTTAACCACTTGTAGGAGTTCAAACCTTTTGTGTAATCTTCTCAAAACTCCCTAACGAACATCAGGCAAAATGAGAGGGCTTAATTTAAACACTTTTTCCTCTCCTTATCCCAGCCAAGTGCCTGAACAAATATAGAAACTGAGCACCTTTCTTACACCTTCTCTTTGTCTCAGTTATTCCTTAATTCTTTTGCGACAAGTAGAATGGCTTTTCTAGAAAAGCTGAGGAATTACCTCCAAAAGACGCTATTGTTCATTGTTTAGTTAGAAAATGTTAGAAAAATGGGCAGAGGAGGAAACAAAAATGGATCTCTTACTTCTTGGACACAATATTTCCTCTTCTATGTAGAGAAAGCAGCGACGTAAGTTCTTTCAGCCGTGTTTCGAATACACGTTATGAAAGAAACACCTTGGATTCAATCTTCAGTAGACAGAGTTGAGGACGGTCCAAAGAAACATCTCATAAAATACCAAAACATATGTTAAAGTTTCAGTATTTTTCTGTGAGGGTTGAAATTCTAACATATCCTTCCCTTTAGCATTTCCTATCTGCTGCCCCTGCAAAACAACTCCTCCTGCATGCTGGCTTCCCTAGGAAAATCCCAAACCTTGCCAATGAGTTTCTTGAAAGAGCAGAGTGATTCTGATTGAAAAATGTAGGTAGCAGCACAGACAACGGCTGAAATCCTTTCTTTGAACACCTGCCTTCAGTGTGCTGAAACAGTGCTGACAGCCAGAGGGTTAGAAGACTGCGTTTATTGATTTGTTTCTTTCCCCTTTAGCAGTCCAATTGGTTGTAACCATTTGGGCCCCAATTCACTGAGCATCGTACATGTTTGGACCCATGCCAGTATTTAAACAGAGTTACACATGAGCAAAGCAAGGAGAGCAACGCCAAGAAAGAGAGAGCCAATGTGACTTCTTAGGGAAGCATTAACTATGTCTCTGTGGTAACGCCCCTTCTCTGTGTCACTTTCTTTTGCCACCTTTACCATGTGCAAAGTATGTAAATATGCAGAATATACACAGATTAAGAGTAAAAAACAGTTACCCATTGCTTAAATAAACACAGAAGACAGCTGAGATTAATGAGTTGCCATTCTAAGCATTGGTATGCTCACCATCACCAGTAAGACACCCAAACTGATCAGTCAGAGGATAAATCAGTCAGCCTTCTTGGTGTTCCTAGGTGGTTTCCTATCTTTTCCTTTATCACTTTATGCTGTTCTATGCTGTCATTTTCCCTCCTGAGTACTTGAGCTACTTCCCATCACCATTTCAACAATCTTACCTCTGTTTATAATTTTACTTTTCCTTTCTTGCATGGTTCTACTCAACATACTTTCCTACGGATTTTTTTTCTGACATCTTTAGATTAGATATTGAAGGAGGATCTGCAGTAGATGAGTTTATTTGTTATTAACAGGGACTACTAGTAAAATGTATATCTTGATTAAATCGTCCTGTTTAATTTTCAGGTGTGACTAAACAGATTCCTGAGGCTTTTTGCTCAAGAGTAGTGACATGTGAATGCCACTAAACATCTTTTAAAACATGATCATTTACAACATACTTGAAGAAAGAAGAGTGGTACATGTTGTTATCTGCAAACATTGGTGAAAACTTACATTTGGCATTCTCTGGAAAAAAAAAAGAAAAAGAAATCAAGTTTTCTCTTTTTTAAATAATCCTGGTCATGGGCACTCAGCAAGGCATAAACAGAGGCCAGTAAATCATCACATATGAAGAAACTGAGGTCTACCTCTAGAAAAGTACAAGTCCCATGAATCTTGTGTTATATCAAATGACGCTAGTCACATGAATTACTCCCTACATGACTAAGCTCCCCTTTTAGTCAATAGCCATATCCATTTAACCAGCAGAGAAGCTCCCAAGAACCTCTTGAAGATTGCTTCACTTGCATAACCACATCAGAGTTGCCCTAAGGTATCTGAGTCATCTGCATGGCTATGGTGGGTGTAGTATAGGACCTCCAGGTGAGCCGTGATCTGGAAAAGCAAGTATCGTGGGGGTTAACCTCAGACATCTCAAATGGCACTAGATGAACATCTTTAGACAACTGAACTATATGGACTAAATTATGAGCAATGGGAGCTTAGACGTGCGGTACCTATGCAAGCACCTACACTGCGAACACCTAAATGTAGGTGTGTTAATCTTGAACTGAATCATATCCTAGGTAATTAATATAAAGTAGACACTGAGTAGTCAGCTGGCTAAACACGAGCAATTAGTGCCATTTGAGATACCCTAAAGTATTCCACCTGGACTCCAGCTGCAACTCTAAGTCTCAGACGGTGCTAGCAACCACAACATGTGTGGGCTATTAAACTAAGCCACTAAATTTTAGATGGCTAAAATTAGGTTAGATGAATCCTGCTTTCAGGGCCTCAGGATGCTACTTTTAAATCTTCTACACCCTATTAATCTGACACCTAAAGGCTAAGACTGGGAATAAAAATTATGCCCTTCATGGGCTTCTAAATGCAAGGGATACGTTATTACTCCTCAATAGGAGTTAAGGCCTGAGGATATTTTACATCCTGAAGTCTTACAGAGGCATTCAGTGTATGAGTTTCTGTAAGCATGAAATGTTACATCCAGACAAACATGATTTATAATAACTTTAGGTCTCTTAGAGAGGCATAAACTTGGTCAATGGATTGGGTGGATAGACTGTGGGGCAGGTTATTTATTCATAGATGGTACTACTTAAAAACAGTCATCATTTTTTGCATGGTTTAAGTGGTATGCGTTCAAAGATTAACTTATTCAAATTTTCATCAAGGTCTGATGCTACTTTTTTAAGAATAATTTATTATCTGAAGACTTTCTAACATCTACTACTTCAGATTTTTGTCCAACTTCCATTAAAATAGGCTGGCTAAATTGCACCCAATACCGAGTCTGGTTCCCATGTCCTACTCTATTTCCACTTCTGGATTTTATGATAAAACCAAGCAAAGAATAATTTGGACAAATAAAGACAAGATGAATGCACAACAGCTAGATCCAGTAGATTACCAAGCAGTTAAATATGAGAAGAACTAAAAATCCCTTCTACTTTTGCTGCTGTAGTACTATAACCAGCATTGTAGCTTCGTAAAAAGTGATAATGACTCACATGTTTATGCCTAGGAAACATTTAAAATCAAAGGCAGGCCCCTTTTCTCAAAGTTCTTGTTTTTGTTAGTGCTCTGTGCATTAATATTTTGGCTATTTCTTTTTTCTTTTCTTTTTAAGAATCTTCAGTGATAGGTCCTTGACAATGAAATAGGTTATCTATTCCAAAGCAAGTTTTTCTTAAAAGCTTGTTGTTTATTTAAACACCTGACTTTTTATTCCTAGAGGGGAATATGATTTCTTGACATGACATCATACTTTTAACAGCCACAGTGTTGTCATGTTTAAGCGAGGATCCTTAGAAGAATGTCTTGGTTGGACAATATTGTTTTATTTTCCGACTTAAAGAAAAGAGGCATAAGGTCACAATAACTAGAAGTCATTGGCCTTAGCTGTACACATCTGGGACAGGATTCAGTGTGAAATAAAGGACACAATTCAGTTCAACTGAATCATATGTCTAGGTCAGGTATCATCACCCAAAGCTCCTTTATGCTCAAAGGAAACGAATAGGTGCTTCCAGCTGTGAATCATCTGATATACTTTGGATTTTTTTTGTTTTAGGATGAGATCAACCACTCTCTAGAGGCAAAAAGATCATTTAACAGTGACTTCTTAGCAACCTCTGCTGTTAAACTACAGGCTAAGCGAGAGAGTATTTCTGAAGTTACCTAAGAAAACCTTGTCTCCAAGAAATTAAAAATTTACCCAGTACCACGCTGAAGATAAACCATAAAGTCTCTACGTCTTCTGATTATTACATTTAGATGCCAAATCCAGGGGTGCCAAGGTGTATCTCATACAAAATGCCTCCAGCTTTTCCTTTAAATCTCTATTTCATTGCTATAACCGCAAACAATACCCTCTGCATTCCTGTCATTTCTAGTCAAGGTGCAGGTCTCTGCATTTTCTTCCCAATTACTCCACCTTCTCTGTTCTCCCCTCACTTATGTAATCCATTTAGATTCCCCTACCTTTCTCTTCAGGGAATCTTGGTATTATTTTTATGCAATGTATTCTTGTAATTTTGACTCTGCCGTGGTATCACAGTAGTGCAGGAAAATAAATATATCCTCTGGGTAGTTTGGGCATTTGGAAAAGAAAGGCTTTCAAAGTCAGAATACAGGCTGCAGCTGTATCTGAATCAAAAATGCAAGTCTTTTAAGTGAAAATATTACTAAGGGGTATTAAACAGTTCATTCTTAAAGAATGAAAATCTTTTTATTAATTTCATTTCCAATCATTTCATTTGTGCTACTGTGTTGTATTAAAACATTAAGTATTTATTACATTGCACTAAAATGGTCTGTATGACTAGAACGCAGTATTTGAATGTAATGTAAACATTTTTTTAATAAATAAGATCAGAATGTTAACAGAAAAGAAAATGGATATACTCCTTGCCCCTTCTCCCCTCACCCCTTTTATCAGTATCAAATATTTCAATATTAGCAAAATATGAGTCTGGGAATGAAAAAATGATGTTTCATTTTTTCTTTCATTGTAAACCTATTCCTCCTGTCAACAAGACCTGCTTATTACCCTCTAATCCATAAATCAAATGTCACAGAAATAAAGCATAAAAAACATAAATGTTTTCCTCATGCACTTCACTGAATAGCTGAGCTTGACTGGTTACAAATCTGTAAATACTGTGTCTGAACTGGCACTTGATGGAAGCCACAGTGGTAAAAGACTCCTTACTGAAAAGAAGACAATGAGAAAGGATGACAGAAAGGAAGAAGACACACAAAAAAAAAGAAATCACATCTTAGAGGCTTACTCAAAGTTAAAGTGTAAGGCACTCAGTTGTGTCATGTTATGTGCTAACGGGCAGAACTCTATACAAATTCTATCACCTTCTGATTACTGTTTGCCATTTCCCAGTTGTCTGATCTACACTACTGTCTGCTACACTAGGGGATGTGGAAATCCTATTTCATTCCAGAGCCCTCTACTCTTCCAGCATGAAGAAGAAAACTACTGGGACAACTCCTTCCTTTATTTTCCTTGAAATATGGGTTGCTCACCAGGAAGGGAAATCTAAACATTTGCCCATGCACTTTCACAAACAGAGGTGACCAGAAATTCTTCTTTCAATTAACTCCATGTAAGAACTGAAAATACAGCCATCTATAATATGAACAGGAGTCTAAATGGGTTCTATCAACATGTAGTAAACAAGAAACAGAAAATGTACTTTTCATAGTCAAGCAAACATTGAGCCAACTTTAAATAATGGCAGTGCATTATTCTATGAAATATTTAATCTCCAATTCAAAACCTATTGTGGCAGTTCTAGATCTTTAATTTCCATTATTGAGAGCATGAGGTTAGATTATAGTTTTGCTTTAGAATCTGTAAATCTGGATGGCATTACAATACATTCCTGTCACAAGTAGAATCACTGTATAAGAGAAAAGGAACCATCAGTATTGTGTGAACTATGTAAGCCATCCGTACTCAGAGTTTAAACTGGGAATTTGGGTAAACCTGGGAAAAGGGCAAATATATTATCTTGTCTGATCTATCATCAAGATATTCTCTTGATGACTGACTTCTTTGTACTGAAATAAAGCCTTGAAAGTAACATTGATTGATTGTATGAAAAAAGTAAATAATGTAAAATTCATAACGAAATCTCATCAACTTAATGGAGTCCACTTGTATGTCTGCAGATTCATCATCATTAAAATAAATATTAACCACGGAATGCCACACAAATTTATGCAAACTTTAATTCTGTTCTCTGTGGGTTTCTATAGCTCCCTTGTCCCTGAATTCTCTGAGACTTCCAAGGTGTGGCAATGACTGATGCATAGGACCTACCACATGCAGGTTGTTCTTTCATTGTCTGCTGAGAAAGAGAAATTTTTGAGTAGAAGAGAGTTTCATTTCATCCAGAATTTAACTTTGTACTTTTTTTTTCTTTTAAATCTACACGGTGCTTTGAAAGCGATACAGTTTCATATCAACACAATGTTTTATGAAAGGTCTTCTGAGGTCGTTCAGCAGCATATGGACTTCATTTTTCATGGTCAGTAGTTACGTGTGGCCAGAGTTGCTCTAACTACAACTGTGAAGTGCTTTTTTCCTCAGTACTTGAAATCTTATGCTTCAAGTAATGCTGTCAGGCACGTATATGGCACAGGAAGAGGAGCAAAGGAACTCAACAACATCTGTTGGGGCTGCCCTCTACTTCGTCCATGCCATGAAGAAAACACCCTTCTGCAGGACAGCCCTGAAGGCTCCCCTCCAGCCAGCAACTCCATACAATTATATCAAGCATGCGATGTCCAGAACTCTGTAAGCGTTTCTGCAGCGCTAAGCTGTAAAGCTGTGAGGTACAGGTTTG
The DNA here is from genome assembly GCA_017639485.1 of Pluvialis apricaria. Lineage (NCBI taxonomy): Eukaryota > Metazoa > Chordata > Aves > Charadriiformes > Charadriidae > Pluvialis > Pluvialis apricaria. The sequence goes on from CM030009.1 coordinate 125,007,573, forward strand.
GCTTCAAGGGAGCAGAATCAGTTGTCAATTATCTAAGACTTGACTGGTCTGTGTTGTCTACTTTAACACAGCTCTTAGAAACCTGTTTGTGATGAGTACTCTATTGTTACAGACAATAGGATTGTCTTTAACTATGTACACAATTACTGGTTTTAGCCATGTACAAGTCCTAATCAGTCATCAATATTTCTTCTATAGGCAATGGAGAAAGAAAGGGCTTTTCAGAGTGTGATTCATCCTATTCTAATAGGCATATCTAAAACGGATAGAACCAGTTGGTCTCTGGAGATGCCTGACTTCTGACTGCAGAAAAAGTCAAGACATTTAAGATAAATGTCTAACTTTTAGACAATTTTATTTAGGCAAGATGACTGCCACCTAAATTTAGCTGCCCTGACTCAAAGGCTTGTTACATACGCAGAAAAGACCAACAAATTAACATGTCTTCATTTCACAGGCAGGGAGGCATGTGGTAAAGAGGGTAGCATTTCCATGTGCACTTCAGTGACATTGGAACCCAAATTTCAGAATATTTAGATATATTTAGCTATTTAGACCAAAATGGGTCCAGGAAGATCAAATAACTTGCATGAAGTCACTTGCAAAGTCTGTGTATAGGCAGGAACTGGAGCTGGCTCTCCAGAGTTCTGAGCCACTGCTCAACATCAACACCATCCGTCCTTCCTTTGTCAGCCTCATGACCTGACTAAACATCACTGTGAGGGTCCTTCTCTTTTTTAAGGAAAAGCTGTGCAGGTCTCTGAAGTTAAGGAAGTTTCTTCTGCTTTACACATTTAAATTAAAATCTATTTAAGAAAAAACTACAAGACATAGTGCAATTTTAAAGTCATTTGGCAAACTGATTCTGTCAAGAAAGCTTAGTTTCATTCTGTTTGCTTGCAACAGCTTTTTTTTTCCATAACTCTGCTGTTCTTGTTCTTTTAATACATTTGGGAGGCCTGTCAAGGCCTATCCACTCTCTAAATAGCTTTGCAGATTAAATTTTTAACTCTACTCTCTTCATGCAGATGTATATTTCTGACAAAGAATTGCACTGACATGTCATCTCCCATCTTTCTCACAAGAGAGGAAATAGCTACGTGCCAGCACTGTTCGAAACTCTGACTCTCCCCAGCAAACAATAAAATAAAATAATTATAATTATAAAACCCTGCATCGAGAAAACCTACTTCTTCTTTATTTGAACCTTCACTATGCTAATTTAATTTGTCATAGCAGTTTTGGGCTTTTTTCTTCTTCACCTTCAGCAACACTTGTAACCAACTAATGAGAAACTAGGGAATATGGGGCAGAAGAAAAATGGGGTTTGTTGATTTTGTTGCTGCTACAGGTGCACCTGAACTTCTAACCAAAAACGGTGCAGTATACCCAGCCCAACCTTCAACTCTTTTCACTTGGAAATATTTTTTCATATAATTTTTTTTTTTTACACATAAACACCAATAAGATCCTTCTCCACTGCAGATGCCCCGCCTAGGGAAAGGGTGAAGGAGTCATAGGAATAAAGTTTTTTCTGATTTACTAGGTCGGGATCGCCCGGTTAAGGACTTTGCAATAACAGTTGCTTTCTAGACAGGGGCAATAGACAGTAAAGAGGCGACAAACTGAATTTCAGTGTACAGAATCCATCCCCGGATTAGGTATGTAAATTAAATGGGTCTTCAATGTGTCGTGCAGTTTGTCATCTTAGGTTCAGTTTCCTTCTCCCCACAGAATCAATTGCATGTAAATAGGTCGTTGCTTATGCATAAGTCATTGCTTATGAATTCTTATTATCAAACACTTCTTTAGGACTCAAGATGCTTTTCTGAGATAAATATAGAGCAGAAATGGATGAACATGGAAGAAAAAATACTGGTAAAGATAATGGGAGATCTCTGGGGTAACTCCACTGCATCTAGTACAAATGCCCATTAAAGAGTCTGAGCATTTATGGTCATAAATACTTACTCAAGGCGTGGAGAAATCAACAGGAATACTTCATGAACCGAGATTATTAAAAAATAAAAGGAGGTTGCACTTTGCAGGAGCTGTTATATGACAGAACTGTTACTTCGACAACAATTGAGAAATGTCAGGTTTTGTCAGTTTAGGGTATTTTTACATTTCTGTGCAGTGCTGGAGACAGGAATTAAGCACGGTACTTCCTCTTCTCATTTTATTATCATGTGCCTAGTTTGTGCCTCCCATTTAGAGGTTAAGGTGAAAATTAATTCTTATAACTGGAATGCTAAGACAATTTTTACATTGGTCACACTGGCAAATTTTCATTTTTAGTTTTATTTTATTCTATGTTATATTATTTGCAGGCAGGAGGGAAGTGTCCTCTTTTAGCACAGGGCATGTCATGCTTCCTAGGTTTATCACATAATTTTAATGAACAAATTCCCTGCTATTGTAGACTTATTTGCCTTTGGTGACATTCCTGCTCGCCCCTGTTCACGTTCTCATGTTATGGCTGAAAAATTTGGTCATGCACAGCAATCTGTACAAAAAATACCTCCTATTTGCTATAACGTATGAGGAAGTATCTTATGGCGGACAGCGTATAGCTGACATTGTCCTTTCTTCTAAACGAGACGTCTATTATATGGTTGCCCATTCCTTCAGGAGATGAAACATCTGGTCCTTTGCAGTCCAATATTCTGACCTCATCCTTGTTTTTTTCTGGTGTCACATATGGTTGTTCTGTGCATGGTGGCATTTGTGTATCAATTAAGAAAATGGTTTCCAAATTGGAGACTGTGACATCAGGTATGTTGTAAAAGACAGAAATGTCATCCAAACTGTTGTAAAATATAAATTCAATTTATAAATATAAAAAGGTATAGATACAAATTTAATTAGTCCTACTTTCTTTGCTGTAAAGTATTAGCATATTGACTTCTTATAATAACAGCAAATTTAAAAAAAAATCAAGATACATCCATATGTTAGGTAAAAAAATATGCAAGCAATTCCTTTACATAAGTTATTGTGATATTTTTACATATGTTATTGTGATATTTTTACATACTTTTGTGCAGTCTGTTTATTAAACATCAACTCAACATGATTAAAACCCATCATAAAAGCAAATCATTAACTGCAAAGCTTTAATAGTTTGCCATTAATACTGAAGTAAATATTTTCAATCTGAGTGCCTAAAGTTAAACTCTCTGGAAATTATCTAGATGCCTAACAGGGAGACTATCCACTCTGTGCTGAAAATGTTGGCTCTGATCCCCCTCTTCTACAGCATTTCTGATTAATTGCTCCTCTCTTCCAAGGTTCTGTGTTGATTGATCAGAATCAATTAAACCCTCTCTAGGACTTAGTGTTTGCTATGAATTCAACAGGAGCAAGATTTTGTCACAGAATATCAATGAGTTAAAAACAATAATGATAATTCATTTTGTAGCAAATTCCTTTTTGCTTGTAGTATGCTGCCATGCTTGTCTTTTTCCTTTTGGAAGAGGTCTTACAGAGAACTCATATGCTAGCACACTTTTATCACTCTGAATGGACATAGACAATTTGCTACTGAATGGAAGTGATACTTGTTCAGGCCTTGCCCTCAAAAAAAAAAGTTTCACATTCTTTAGAATCACAGTTGAACTTCAGACATAATGGCTATTCAACAGCAGTCACAGAAAAGCTCCCTTACACTTTTACATGTGGAACTTGAGCTAAGGAAAGGAAAAAGCCAAAATCCTCAGGGTTATTGATTGTTAAATATCTAAAAATCTTTTGAAGCTCTGGCTTTCAATGGCTTAAATGACCCATTCAATAAGTCTGTGGGAAACTGGGGAACTGAGAGAAAACACTTCACATTGGATCATCACCCACTCAGCGGCTCAACTCTGTTTCTGACAATTTGTTTTGAAGTGGTGGAGCTCACTACACCACTGATTACTGTGTGTGACCACCTAACAAGAAAGAAGAAAAGGTTTTCACTGATCTCTGTCTGGAAACAAGAGCTGGATATTTTTTTGAGACCCAAGTACAAACATTTATTAGCATTGTACCAGAATTTTGTATGGAATGTACTGCTCGTGTGTGTATGCTGTTGACCTCATCTCAGCCCATAAAAGATGTTAATACTCACCGAAAATAAAGCAAAACATTAAAGGAGGGAAAAAAAATCCATTTTCAGTCTCATGAAATGTGAAAACCTACATCCATTTAGCTGTTCAAATCAAGTCAAGAATTTGGGGTGTTAAATATGTGATGCTTTTAATATTGGAGGGTTGAATGGTAGAGTATTCAAGTATACAGCACATACATATGCCCAAAACAGTCCAAAGCCTCAATTACACGTTAGAAATTAAAAAATATATTTATTACTGGGCAGTTACTCTGCATTGCTCTTCTATAGTCCTCAGTCCTTTGTTTAACCTTTGAGAGGTGTTGAAATACATTGCAATTTGATGTGTTGGTTGGGGAGGGAGCCTAAAGTAAACAAGGCTTTCTGTAGTAGAGTCCCGAGCCAGTTGTGATAGAAAAGAGAATTAAAGGACTGTGTTAAGAGTAATCGAATTCAATTAGTAATTGAAATACTCAGGGGGGGAGGGTGGGTTCTGATTTATCTGCTACCATGAAGCAGGTGAAGACTTGAAACCACAGCTCAAGAGTGAACTTGACAATTTGTTGAAAAAGCGTTACATTTGAAAAAGCATCCAAATCTGTTTTGCTTTTACTCACATCTTCCGTAAGGAATTTCAGTACAGAGCATAAGGTCTGTCAGAACAATATTTTAGAGGAATAAATCTATCAACAGCAAAATAGTTTCAATATGAGCAAAAAAAATGCACTTGCAAAATACCATTCCATTTCTCATTTTCTGCACCCATTTCAGTTCAAGGGACTTCGATTCCACATAAAAAGTGACAACATTTAAAGCACTAAAAGCAGATTATTTCCATTGTTTCCATCATTTCTGGAACACCCGGAGGGCTCACTGCCCATGGAAGTTCAAGTGATCCTGTAGATCGGTTGTGCTCACCACTGTGCAGACACACACACACACACACACGCACACACACACACACACACAGAGACATATAAATCCCTGCTGGTTAATCCAATATCTTCAATAAAATGTCCCTGTTAAACAGAAAAGAAAGAGGGGAGGAAATCACAGCCCTCTGAAAACCAGTGGTCCCACTATGTCATGACAGGACAGTTGAATGACACAGGATGTCTAAGAGTGGACAGGTTTTCTCGTAACATGAGAATTCCAGGGTACAACTTGCTAATTTATTTACTCATGAATTAATTGTAACTTTTGTGAGTGAAGCTGTAATAACCACCAGAGAAGAACTGAGGGATCCAGGTTGTAATTTTGGCAGATTAAAAAAAAGGTGAAGTTTTGTATCATCACATCTATTCTTATTCTTGGTGTGTTATTTAAAATGCTATTTTGCGTTTCTTTTTCAGAGGGGCTTTCAGTTCACCTTTGAGAGAGACGCAACTGCTGTTATGTCACCTCTTATGAAAGGTTTAAGCCTGATAAATGGTAGCAAAGCAGATCTGCATAAACAGATGTACACTTCCTTTTGCCTGTGTTAGTTATACTCTTTATGGCACTTGTAAATTAAAGAACAGAATGATATGGAATAATATTAAACAAAAATGCTGTTACATTTGACATGTTCCCGGCACCCATTTGGTTATGCATTGGTCTATTCCCCTTCAAACCTGTTCCATGTTAGACCACCTTGTTCCATACTATTTCCCTTCTTACAAATATTGATCTCCATTCATCTGAACCCTAGTAATTAAGTATTTTCTCAAAGAAATGAGTATTGCTGTTTCCGCCATGACCTTCCTCATCTGCGCAAGTGTTTTAGGCAAGAAACGTTCTGCTCCCTTTTTGGTGCAAACTTGACCTCTGTTGTCTTAGTTGGAAAATGCACTTGATTTCTAACAAGAGCTTTTCAAAATGTAACACTGCTGATTTGTTGGATAATGAAATCCAAATTGTTCCACAAAAAAAGGTGCAATTATACAGCGTGTAATACACAAATAAATTGACTTAATGTTACATTATAATGAAAACTGTGCAAAATCCTCTACACAAGCACAATAAAATAATAAAAAGTAATAGAACAGGTAATAGATGTAAAATAAATGCTAAAAAAGTAGTTCAAATCATTTTCATACCAGTCAAAAGATACTGAGAAGGGCGCATCCAATCACAATAAAACACCAGAATGAAACACTTCTAAATAGTAATATAAATTTTTGTGGACACTTCATGTCCCATGATGTGGAATTGACATATAGTTTGATTTTCTTTTTCCTAATGTAAGCCACAGTTTTACAGTCCTAGTGAAAACATTTTATTGCTGGGGATGTATTAGACATGGTTCATTTCCCTTCTCAGTATGGCTTTAATTTTCCACATCCATGGCTTGACACAGACCCAAACACCAGAAGATGGTTGTCTGCTATAAAGTGTTTGGTTTTCTTTGATTGCTTTACAATTTAATCTATAGTTCATTCCATTAACCCTTTCCATTTTAATGCCACAAAAGTCTTCCCCCTCTCCTTAATATAAAGATAAACTTCCCCCGAAACATTTATGCTCTCGTGTCCAGAGGATTTCAAAGAGAACGGGAAGGAGAGTGGTACTGGGGGGACGAGCATTCTCTTTCTTAGTTAACTTCCCAACGGCCATATGTAATCGGTGAAATAATTGGATGCACCACAGCAACAGGGTTTTCCCTTCTGTTTTCATAATACATTCATAATTATTCATTCATTTGGTTTGGTCATATTCATACCAACGCACAGAGCCAAGAAAGTGCCACTGTCATTCTAACTTTCTCCTCAATCCCTGCTCTTCAGGGGGGGGGAAAGAAAAAAAAAACCTCCACGTTCCCCCGTCTGCAGTGTTGTCACATCCGATATCCCGTTCCTTCCGGCAGGGAAAGTGGATCTGGGAGGGTCACCAGATCAGCCTGTGCCTCGGGGCTCCTCGCCTAAAGTACAAAAGACTCGACTCAACTCACGTTAGTCATCTAGGTGGCCTATCGGTGGTGACGGACTGCCAGCTCGGTCTGTGGGCTAGCCGTGATAACTGCCTTGAAATGCTAAGTGCTTAATTAAGGACCTTTCATATCAGTTATTGAGGGCTCCATCTCCCATAGCCCAGGGCATTGTACTTTACAGAGGACTCCCCAGAGCCACAGCCAACTTTATTGCAGTGACAAGTTAAAAAAAAAAAAAAAAAAAAAAAAAGGGGGGGGGGCGGGGGGAAGAATGAAAGAAAAGAAAAAAGGGTTTTTAATCCTCTTGCAAGCTCCCAAAATCTAAATACAAGCAGACAGCTGAGCCGACATCATGATCCCCTCCTAAAAATACATTTATTTTTTTTTACTGTTTATGAGAATATTGCTTGCTCGTGTTTTGGGTAAGGTACAGAGTCGTCCCTGACAAGATGATGAGACCACTTGTGTTAACCCACAGTGATATTTTGCAGTGTGCATCTTTTCCCTTCCCCGAGAACGCTCAGTACCAGCTGAAGGGACATGTTTATTTAAAAGCAGAAAAACCAGATGTTTGTGGCTAAACCTTGTATAATTAATACTTGCTTTTCATAAACAACAGATCCAATTCTATCAAGGAAAGAAAGAAATATTCCACAACTGACTAAGCAGCTGAGGTTTGGAAATAAATACCTTTTGTTTCTGTCTGCGGTAGAAAAGCCCTGCGTAAGAGCGATCAGCACTGGTTTTGATTACTCGTGAGGGTATCTATCAGCAGTAACTCTGCTGAAGTCATTAAAGTTACATCGCTATGAAACCACCGTAAGGACGATCAGAGTCAGACTTGCAGCTTTCGTCCAGGAGGTTCGTAGGTGGGATAAACACAATGGTTACATTTCTTATTGTACACCAATTTCGTTCCAGAATTATTCTTAATTTGCAGCAGTGGAAGAGAAGTTCAGAACCAAGACAAAGGACAAAATGTTGCTCCCAGTTCCTTCAGCACCAGATCAAAGGAGCACCTGTAAGGTAATTCTGGGTGGAAACTAGAATCGACAAGATTAATCATTATAATAAAAGTCCTAATTGCTATCTCGCTCCCACCATAATGCAGCTGGACGGAGTGCAAAACCAAAGTAATCAACACCTGAATAAGGCCTAAAAAGCTGCACAGGAAATGCTTTCTCTGCACGTTAAACTTCAATTTGTAGAGCCTTTTTGGTATCTCCTGAGCCTGCAGTTGGGCTGATCCAGGTCCTACAGGCTGGCCAGAACCTCATGAAGGGGTGCACCACTCCTGTGTCGCAGCGAGGAACATGTGTGGGACATTGCAATGCAGACGACACCGACCCCCTTGCCATCATCTCCAACAAGCTAATCTCCTAGGAAGCCAAGCGGGTACAGAGGAAAGCAACCAACTCAAAACATCCAGCAGACATAAGCTGACAATTCTTCTTTTCATATCTTTTCTCCAATATCCCTTCTTCTACTTTTTTTTTTAATCAACTCACTTTGAGTTCTTTGATGCAGCTCTGCACCTCCTTAGTTGCCAACAACTGATGTGGAAGCACTGGGTGTCTAAAAGCCGGTGACACAAATACGATTTATTTTTAAAATGAAAATGACAAATATTTAAAGGAAAGTGGTGCTTCTTAAACTTAACTGGAGTAATGTATTATCAGCACAACCGCATAATGATCCCGCTACGGGATCTTCTTCCTCAGTCTGTATATATTTTAATACAGATCAAAGCTTGTATTTTGTATTTAAATTTAAATATGGTATCCTAAATACACTGAATATATATTATATTTGGTATATGGTACCGTATATACTATATTTAGAATACTGAATTTAAATATAGTATACCTGGTTTGTAGGTGTTATAAATAGCTTACGAACAGTAGTAATCAAAAAAAAATAGACCAAGTTTATCCTAGGGCTTGCATAGGTTTCCACTAAGAGTTTAGGCAGGATTTAAGCAGCAAAGATCAGTGTTATGTGAGATATACACTACTTACTGCATCTAGGAGAGAGATCCTGCAGCCTTGTTCATATGAAATATTCTCATACTCTTTCTACACTTCACAATCTCCAAATAAAGGAGAAAAGATTAAACCTATTGCTTGTTCATTGTGGTGATCTCCTCTGAAATGAAAAAAGCTGTATAAATGGAAGATGTGATTGCTTCCTTATCTGAATTTGTAATTAAAGCCACTTCTTTTTCAAGGCAGAAATCAGGGAGCCTTCTCCTTGTGTACAGTTTTTCATGCCTAATTTAGCAGATTATATTTCTCCCACATCCTGTGACAGTTAAATAAACAGGCGTAGGAAATATCTCTAAAATCATTTAAGGTTCTCCATAAAAAAAAAAAAAAAAAAAAAAAAAAAGGACGACATGCTGAAACACACAATATACACCCAGAAAATGGGAATATTAGGGCCATTGTTTAATTTCCGAGACCAGGTTACGGGGAAAATTATTGATGATTCAGAGCTTGAGCATCTGTGCTCGCTCAACAGTGTGATACTGACAATTATTAACTACAAAACTGTTGTGGCGGGGTAAGAGTAAATAAGCTATCACCACGGAGCCGCATGCGAGAGCCGCGTTCCTCCGGACCGTATTTTACGGCAGCAAGCTCCACCTGATGACAGCTACAATCAACAGTGGCTCCAGGCAGCTGCTTTGCTGCAGGCCACATTCAATTATGTCGGCCTGCATTAGTCCCTGGCGAAGCTGTCACCTTCCAGCCTGTGAAGTGATAGCATGAAGAGTCTCCTGAAGTCTCTGCAGTTCTGCCTTCAGTTCGGGGAGCAAGGGGAAGCGACGTGAAAAAAAGACCATTAGCACTGTGACTGCTTGCAGCATTCATTTTGCTCATGGAGGGGGAAAAAGAAAAAATAATAGCTTAGGTGAGCTGGATTCGGAAAGTTGTCTGGTGTTGGATAATTGCAGATATTTTTTTTTCCCATAAAAACCTTTTTTTTTTTCTTTTTTTTTTTTCCTGCAGGCTTGGGGGTAGGAGCAGAAGCTGTTCCCTTTCCTGGATTTTCAGAGTTACTCAGCCTTCTGGAGAGCGGCTCAGACCGTACTTACTGCACCAGGGAACTGTGCTGTGTATCACCTTGTTACAACATTTTCCCAAGCAATCCCACGACATTTTGGGAGGCAGGAAGTCCTGAAGGAGCCTTAGGTTTTAGCTGTTCAGCATCTCCCCCTCCAGAACAGCTTCACAAAGCCTCCTGCGGGCAGGTGGGGAAGCGCATGGACCATGGGGGGGATTTTGAGACAGAGGAGAGGAGTTTTCATGGCCAAGTGAGTCAATTCCTCCTGGGACCAAGGCGGCCTGATGGGGAAACGGGTGACTTCTCCATGCCACCAGCACCTCTGCATCTCCACCACCGAGCCTGTAGGTTGGGTGTCAGACCCATGGCTGTATAGCACTCATAGTATCATAGAATCATAGAGTTCTATGAGTCTGTGACCCATGGCCGTATAGCACTCAGCACCATACGAACCCAAAGGTAGATGTTACACACGACACCAACGGATTTGTATTTTCTTCTCCCACTACCGCGGTTTTGATGTGAGCTGTGCAGTTTTCCAAGCCCATGGGTAGCTGTACTCATGTGCAGGACCTTCTGGAAAACTTAAGCTCCCTCTGCCCAGAAATTTCAGCTTTCAGAAGTACAATAGGACTATTATTGATAACAGAATATAGTAATAGTTTTGCAATAGAGATAGCTAGTGTGTACGCACTTGTGATAATAATGTACTAACATTATTTAGTAATAGCACCGGAGAGATAAATAATCAAGTAGCAGCCCCATCAGCTTCCTTAAATGAAATGAAAAGCAAAATAGGTGGGGGGGTTTCCCCCTTAAGAAAGACAATATAAGCCATAAGAAAGCTTTTTATTTTCCCCCCACAATCATTGGCAATTTACAATATTGCACCAGCCAGATATATTTGATTAAGATTCTCTATATTTAATTTCAAAACATTCTGCCTCTCTGCATGTTTTCCTTCATCACGGAAGACAAATCCACTACATTATAATTCAGTCTTTAAGGAGCTGTTTTCAAAAGGGCTTAATAGTTCCTTCGTAGACATTACTGAACTCCTGACATACAACCTACTGCCTAAAAGATCTGCTGAAGCTCTTACTGTCCTCTTTGAGAAACGTTACTTGGGACTGTAACATGCTTATAATATTTATTAATCATGTATTAGCCCTTTTTCAATTATTAATACAGGTAAACCTTAATATGAAGCATGCTTAGAAATTACTTGCACTTGAGCTCTAAAAGACGATGTGTTTCCTGCAGTGTGGCTCTCCTTGCAAGAGAGGGATAGCACAGGAAAGGAGCTGGGTTTTAGCAACCTGCCGCTGCCTATCAAGGTTGACTGTTGTGTGCCTCAGTTTCCCTATCTTAAAAAGAAATGGTGGCACAACTCGGTTTTGTGCTCCTGTTGAGAAATCTCAGTTCTTTCCTTTCTGAGAAATCCCACAGCAAAGAAGGCCAATCTCATTCCACACACTCTCGCAGGCACAGGAACCTTCCCCTTCGCAGATTTTTAAAAGTGAATCATAACCATTCGCCTCAGCGCAGCAAAATAAAACTCTGAAAGTCCTACTAAGCCCAAAAGAGATGCACAAGGAACAGATTGAGCAAGTGCACCTGGGGATAAATGCATTACGGACTTAGATCCATTATCACACCTCTTCTCATCACAGCCACTATCCGAACCCCACAGGAAATCATTCATTGAGACGCGGAATGTCATTTTAGTTGTAGCATTAATTTCCCAGCTGCTGGTAAAGATATATTGTGCCCCTTCATTGCGTATAAAAGAAAATGAGCACAACTCCATTTGATAACTTCGCTACTAGATGTAGGTTTTATTAAGGGCCAAGATCTCTGTAGTGTAAACGTTGGTAACATGCGTGTTTCTTTCTAAAGATGGGCCCTTTGATTTTATTGTCTCTCCAAGCAGTGAATAACATGCATTGACATGCTGATGAGGAGGTTCTAAATGAAGAATATGGCCATAACTAAAATGATATTATTCTGTCCCCTTGAGGGAAGGTTTTGCTCTCAAATCCCAGCAGGAGGCACTTGTGATAAAACTCAATTTGGGACATTATCCTCCTCATGTTTATTTACTTTTCCCCTTTTTTATATATACAATCAATATGAAAATGGAGCCAAAAGTATGTAATGCCACATAAAACCAACTGTTTTCTCCCTCTCTCTTTTTCTTTATGCAGCAGATTGAATCCTAAAAGCTTCTACCAATCTGAGCACCGTGGAGCCAGGGTTTTTTCTCCCGCAGTAATGTAGATAAAAGGCAGAAAATATACTTGGTAGCAGGATGCAGTCTGGTTCTTTGCTTTGATTTGCATGGCCTATTTTAGATACCTGAGTCAAGATAAAACCTATAACAACCTGAAGAGATTATTTCTTTCCACTGATTACTCAGAGACACTATGATGAGTACCACAGATTTATATTTCTATGCTGTAAATGTTTGAATTTGGTGACATGAATCGTCACCCTGTTGTCCAAGGGACTGGTGTTCTTGGAGGACAAGACCTGGAGCTCTGGCCCATAGAAACTAAAAGCATCTACTATTGGTAGATATTCCTAGAATCTATCATGGTTTTGTCTAGATGAAAGAAGCCACATCCATCCATGTGGCTGCGGTGCATGCTGTTAGCACGGGTGAAATTGGTCTCAGCCCTGTGGTACTCTACCAGTCTGGTTCTCTCAGCTATCGCTTTAAGTGGATGTTCAACAGTAAAAATTAGTTCATGGCCAAATATAAACATTACCTTAGAGAAATGAGTGCTCTGAAGTGTAAACAGTGGTTTTTCTAGGAAAATAGCTGGATATTTTACAACGTTCCTTGTAAACATGGCTCTAAGTTTTGCTTTTCTCTTTGCCAGATCAGCCTCCAGTGTTTAAATCCTGGGAACCCTGATCTCGATCTTAGACCTGCACAACTGAGCTAAATCTCAATGAAGTGTCTCTGTCAGATGCACGCGGAGGTACAACAAGTTTCACTGCCCTAAACAAAGGGTTTCTTTTCACAGTGAATTTAAGGCAATCTAAGGCTGTTTGTAGAGGGAAGAGTCCATGCTAACAGCACTCCTGAAATATCAAAATCAGGATATCAGGGAATTAGTTACTGTAAATGTAAAAGAGATTTTAAAAAAACCCATACTTTTCATCCAGTGCCTTTCTGATGCACCTGATCACTCAGCCACATGACTGCCAATTCAGGGTAAGAAAAAGGAACAGGAGGATTGCTCCAGAATTGCTTTTGAAGGAATTGCTCCCTTAATTAGTTGCATGGACTTAGACTAGACTGATTTATGCTCATCATTAAAACATATTCTTAAAAACAATACAGAGTAGAGCTCTTCCCTTACTCAGTCTTTCTGTGAAAAAAAAAAAACAACCCTTCAGGAAACTCAGAGTCAAGTCAATGGGAATAGTTTAAGCCAACATTGTGAGAATGTTGTGAGCTCTCCACTTTCCAGAGGAGGAAATTCCATCAGAGAGGAATGAGTCAAAACCACTTATCCCTACATGGCTGGAAATTGTGATAATGTGACTTGGCACCGTAAACTCCCTTCCCTTCAAGAGTCTGAACAATGTCCATTTTTAATCTTCTACCTTTACATCTTTTTACACTGAAGTGGAAATGTAGCCTAGCAGGAGGAAGAAGTGCCAGATGCTCCGTGTGGTATATAGATGACCATACTGAAATAGCACAACCGGAATTGTAGCTGATGAAGAAGACCTTTTCACTTAGCAAAGCTCTATATGTACTAATAAGTCAGTATTAAACCACCAGACTGGCCCGGAAACTACATAGTCATTAAGAAATGGTACATTTCATGGTACATTAGGAAAAAAAACAGACCTATTATCTCAACCTCATGCACCAAAATGCCTGTGCAGATGCATGGCTTTTGTTAGGAGCTCAGCTACCCATAACTAAGTTAGACTAAGTGTCTAACAGAGTAAGGATCATTCTCTCTATATATGTATATACTAATAGCAACAGTTCTACTCTTCAGAATAATTATCGTATAATTAAATATTATGGTTTGATCGTGGTTAAGGGACACATCCCTGTGAGATGGGTCCATCACCTCATTTCTAAGGTGTCAGGCTCCTGGGCTCCTTATGGCTTGAGGACATCTTTGTTCTCGAGTGTTTGGTGGTAATCTTCAGAAACGGGGACAGTTCCCCTTTGAGAATGTCTGCTGCTTAGGGCAGTCCTGTGAAATGGAGGAAAGGGGGGTTAGGATCCTCTCCTGCCAGAGAGGATGTAGAACCCCAGCTGTTTGCTTTCTGGACAGATGTAGTAATCATTAGATTACTTATTATGAGAAAAAAAGTGAGACACTACAGCAGGCAAACTGCGTTTCTCAGAGTGCTCAAAAAAAATTAGAATTTAAGTAGTTTTTTTGTCTAAAACTGGAGAAGCATAAAGGAGCGATCTGACAGCGATCTCCCAGGAGACAAAACGTGGTGGTTACTGCAGGCGTTAGGTTCCTACATGAACAGAGACCAGAAAAGTAGACGGCAGGAGGGAGTTTCTGCTGGTGATATACATGAAATTCAGGTACCTAAAACCCAAAATGAGAAAAATTTAGATTAACTGAATCAACATCCCAATATTCTACGGTAAAGTTTTCTCAGTGCCTAATTGTGATTGTGCTGCAAAGTGTCTCAGTGCTGACAGAATTCAGCAAGTCAATACCTGTATGGCTCTTGGGATCCACAAATTAAGCTATCTTCCACCTGTCTCCCTTGAGGATCTTGCTTTAGTAAGAGTTCTTAGAGCACATCTATCAGGCCGGGTTATGTTCAAAATATGGTCACACCACCTCCTGCCTCCTCCCTAACAAGGGTTTCCCTGCTTTTGATGGGTCAAACAGGGAGTTGTTAGCCAAATTCCCTCCAGGAGAAGCAGGGACTAAACCCAGGTTTTCCATATATGAAGTAGACACTTTTAACTTGATCCATCCTGGAAAAGGATCTTTCTTCCTCTGGACTATAAAGAGACTCTCAGGCGAGAGTCATTGTCAGATAGACACTTGCAAAACAGATTTCCAGATTAGCTTGGACTGATCCCAGACATGCTAACTTATGACTAACATGGAAATGCTCCAGTGACCATCTTTAACATCATCTCTTTCCTTTCCCTACATTTCCGACCCTAAAGCATTTTCTTGTCTTTACTTCAGGAAGAAAGAATGATTCCTTTCACTGCAGTTTTGCTTTTCATCCCCCATTTCCAAATTCATCAGTTTTCCCAGATACCAAAATGTGATATTCCACAGCTCAATTCACGTAAAGGTAACTGAATATTGTATATTTGGGCAATGTGACAGAGGAAGGGCTTTAGCAGTGAGCTGCCTTCTAGGGCATGTGTCCTCCATCAGGAACCATTTGATGATAGAGTTCTTGTAGAAGTCAACACCTTATCCATAACACCATGAAAACATTCTTTGTGGCCTCATGTACCAAGCCTTACCTGCCCTGGAAGAAGAAAAACCATCACACTGTCCCACACACCCTTGAGATGGTGGCACTAGGATGAGAGTGCAGGAAAAGGGAACAATAAAATTGGCCTAATATGTGGCATGTACAGGCTGACACATCTCATCCTCGAGTTACAGTGCTCTTTGGGATTATGGCAGCGCTAGTAAATGAAACACTGCTGGGCATGGATGCAGGTACTGGATGTTGACCACCTTTGTTCTTAACTGGTTAGATTGAAGCCTGGGACACAATTAAGCAGGGCGAAGAGGTCACTGCCAAATAACATGTTAACATGTGCCATTTCCAATATGATGTTTGGAATAAGTCATCCTGTTTTGGAAGCTGGGAGAATATTGCAGTATGAACATAGTCAGAACACGCAAGCTGACCTCACATGTTCAGTGAGGAAGGCCTCATTCTCCAGCCACAGTTATACAAACTGGGAATCACTGAGTTCTTTCCCCTTCTGGTCTGTTCAGTCCTTTCAAGATTGCGAGTTTAGGGGATTCTTTCCAGAACCAGACGTTGTCTCTATCTCATTACTTGCAGAAGCTTGTATATTCAGCTCATATATATATATATGTAATGCAGACATGGGCACTTTCAGGGTGAATGTCTCAGTTTGGAGAAGTTTCAGACCTATGCTACACTTACAGTAAGTCTGAAGAATTTGAGGTATGCTGGATATCAGCTGAGCGCAATTTGAAGCTGCAACTCAAGTTCAGTGGATCTGAGTCATTCAGGATGTGTGGTTTGGTCATTCCCTCTGTGCATGAGCAGTGAGACCAATTCTACAGATTCAATAGGACTCACGCCATATGATCACTCATCCTGCACGTAGATGGTGGCCGTCCGCAGAGGAGTTCCAGGTAGAAGTCTAGTCCAGCTGCCATTGTTCTAGTTCAAGCTGTTGGATGTTGGAAATCAGACAAGCGTGTTATAACACAAAAGAGAGAAGGAAAGAAGAACACAAACCCATTCTGAACTTTCCCTTCTCACATGCTAAAGGTAGATAAAGTTATGACTGACATGGAGAAAGTGAATAGGAAAGGTTTATTCATTGTTACTTAAAATATACAAATCTAGATGAAACAGAATTTCTTGGCAACTAGTTTTAAACAAGCAAAATTAGTTGTATTTGCCATACACAGTTAAACTGTGGAAATCCTCATCATAGTGTGCTGTGGAGTCCAAATGACGAGTGGATTCAAAAAGTGGTGGGACAAATTCATGAAAAAAAAAGCCCATCAGAGGCATCATTATAACTTGTCTCTCAACATCCCCAGGCAAGAGAAGTCCCAGAATCTAGGAAGACATGACAGGGAAAAAGGTTCTTTTCTGCATTTCTGTGAGGCCAGTCAGAGGCAGAACGTCAAGGTAAGTGGACTTTTGGACTGATGCAGATTCCTGGGCTTTTATACTCTGGGAAATATTCTGAGATATCACCCCCAAGACAAACAGCGTACTAAGCCTCTAGACTGCATTTTACACCATTAATTTATTTACTCAAATATTGTATAGTAACACACTTTTTTTCTAACTCGTGTCAAAGTTTTCTTTGCATGCCCATATCCACTCCCGGTCGAAAGGATTGTGTTCACACCAAGCCTGATACATGTGCAACTCTTCGAAAGGTCTTCTTACGGATCCTCCACAGGCCATGAATAATTCATGCATTTCAAGCACGGTGCTCCCTGGTTTGCTCAGCTGCTAGCACTGCAAAAAAATGTTGTCCACTGGACAATGCAGCCAGTCCTGATATATGTCCTGTAGCCTGTCCTGATATAGAATCAAGCCCTTTTAGACATTTCAGCTGACAGCACCTTGACAACTCATTCATCAAATCACCTCATCCTGGAAATGCCAATATATGGCCTGGTGCTTAGGGGATTGACTGGGAAGGTAGGAAAGGTGATACCCTATGCCCTCATAGAGAGGAGAGCTGTAGCCCATATTCTGAGTGAATAGTCTTAGCCCAGGGCTTCTGGATAGAAACATCATGTCTTTTTCCAAAGGAGACTTGTGAATGAGTGTCCCTCACTCCAGAAGGGTTATGGGTGGATGAATCTGATTAGCCAGAGCATCCAGCCCATGAACCCCCCAGAGCACCATGAGGATGAAATCTACCCTTCTCTTCACATTCCCATCTGGCTGCTGGTAACAGTCCTTGGTCAGAGGGTTGGTTCCCATTCTCAAGGTCTATCCCATTCTCCATTCATTATGTGCTCTGATTGCCTAACACAGGTATGTTTCACAGGCAGCTGAGACAAGCTCATGGCTTGTTGTTGTCAAAGATGCATGGCCACCTTCCTGCTTCTCCTTCCCTTGCTTTTCCCTGTGCTTATCCCCAGTCCCAACATTGTAATATCTTCCTCCCATCAGCTTTCAATGCTGCTGGTGCAATTGGTAAGGGAGTTCAGCTCACTAAATCTCATGACAATTAACTTCCTTTTGGCCAGGTTATTTTTCAGCCTCTTGAGAGGCTTCAGTTGGCATTGTCATGGCATAAGATGTACCCACAGCCTGGCCCAAGGTCAATGAGAGAGAAAACAGCTCCTAATCCTTTCAGTTGCAATGAACAGTTAATTCAACTCAAGCTGCCTGTGAAACAATCCCTTAAACTACGCTGGAGATGTCTAGCTGAGATCACAAGGATGGTCTGGGATAGAGCAGGAAGCTGACTCTTAGCTGCTCAAGCTCTAAGCTAAAAATTAAACTACTGGTGTTCCTTTCATTTTCATCAACTTAGTGCCTCTTCATGAGAGACATTTGCCATTTTTGCAGCTTTGCCCACGCTGGACAAACTGTGCTGTGTTAAACAAACCTATTTTAATCCAATCATGACAAACGTATGAGACTCCCCAGTACAGGCACTGAAACAGGTTCATCAGTGTTGCTCAGCGTGACTGGAGATCAGATGCACCATGAGGGATGGTTTCCCATTCAATAGCCTGTTGGTCTTTCACAGTAAACCAAGCTAGAAATTGGTTAGTGGTGCATAATAATTCTTGTACTGGGGCAGGTTGGGGACAAAGCCCAACACAATACCTGAAAACAGAACACCTCCTTTCCTGAGTCGTTGTCCTCACTTACCCAGATCTTTAACATGGGTGAACTGGTGGGAACATGCCCCAGGGAGTTTTCAGTAACCTAAATAAGTCTGAAGTGCTGTATTTAGCCGTATTCTGCAACTTTAGTGCAGAAAAAGCTGTAAAACCTTGGAAGAACTGGAAAAGTGAGTTCTGATTCTCCTCACATTGCGTATTAGGAACAGCACCACTAAATGGACATCAGCTATTTGGGAATGTGAAAGCCCTGTAGCTTGGCCGTGAAGCTGGAGAGCTGCACTTTGATAAAGCTCATATGAATGCGAATAGAGGCCGTTTGGCACCAGGTATTTTGCCTACAGAGAAAGAATTTAATCTTCCAGTTTAGGACTGGGGATCCCTCATTTCAGTTTCTCGACATCTCCGGTGCTTTGGGGCAAGTTATCTAGGCTCAACTACTAACATATATGGGATTGCCTGGACTCCAGCGATTTTATTGGGAGTTGAAGGTCTTTGAGTGTCCAGACCTTGGTTGCCTTAGCTCCCCAAATACAAAACTAAACATAATGATACTTATAAATACTTAAAGGGAGGGTGCCAGGGGGATGGGAGCAGTCTGTTTTCAGTGGTGCCCAGTGACAGGACAAGACGCAACAGGCACAAACTTGAACATAGGAAGTTCCATCTAAACATGAGGAGAAACTTCTTTCCTGTGAGGGTGGCAGAGCACTGGCACAGGCTGCTCAGAGAGGCTGTTGGAGTCTTCCACACTGGAGCCATCCCAAACCCGCCTGGACGCCGTCCTGTGCAACTGCTGTAGGTGACCCTGTTCTGGCAGGGGCTTTGGACTGGGTGAGCTCCAGAGGTTCCTTCCAACCCTGACCATTCTGTGATTCTGTGATTCTGTGGTACTTCCTACCTCCTTGGGCTGTTTGGGGAAAAGTCCTGAACAGACTGAGGTGCTTACATGTTTAGTACAGACATACGAGCCTCTAAGATAGGCAGCTAGTATGAAGCGTCAAAGTACATATGCTTGATTTCTACAGCCTTGCAGGCATTTGCACCTGCACAAACTGAGTGCCAAATAAAAATAAAACTCGCAGTAATATCATTTGTGTACACTTTTTTCAAAGACAAATGACTACACAAACTGCGAGGCACTGACAGTTGAAAATACCGGCACATCTCAATATCGAGGAGCCCCATGTTTTCAAACATTGATTACAAACAGATTTGAAGACTCAGCCCAAAATAAAGAAGATTTGATTTTCCTCTTAGGTAAATGTTTTTCTTAAGGGGGATGTGAACAAAAACTTAATTTTATTTTGCTAATTACTTTTGAGAACACTCAGGCTTCTGCGTCCCTTTTTTACAATGTATCTTCATAGTAGCTACTCTTCGATTAATTGTCCCAATAGGAATAAATATTCTCAACATAATAGCATCGTTTTCTAGTGCAGCAGGGAAAGAGAATATTTTTTCTGTATTTATGAGTGACAAAAAGAAAAAAAGCCCTGAGAAAAGTAAAAGTTACATTATTGCGTCTTGTTTAACTAGTGCCCCCTCTTGTGGCACTTTGGCAGCAATACCAAACCCCAAAATCTGTTTTCCTAAGATGAGAAAAATACAGGGTATAACATAGGTTCGTTCCAGAGGTGTTTTAAATACAAGGTATCTTAAGAGAGATGAAATGGTATGGTATGCATAATCAAGAGGAGATCTATCAGCTACCGATATTAGAGAAAAGAGCAATGTTAAGGGGACACGGAAGAAAGGCTATAGCAGGTAGGAAAACATGGTGTGCCCGGCTGTTAAAATCATTGCCCTTCCTTTCTGAACTGGACTTCTTGCTCCTGAACAGCTAGCTGACACTTTCGATACCACTTTTCTCAACACCCAGCTCATTTGAGCATCCCCTCTTTCTTTTCTGTCTTTATTTTCCCTCTTATCTCTCCTGACCATCTTTTTTCTTAGTTTCGGTTTCATCTGTAGCATTAGTTCTGCAGTTTCTCTGCTCTCCAACTTTTTTTCCCCTTGTTATTATCTCCGCAAGACACACAGACATCTCAGGTCCAAAGCAATGTCGTTTGTTTTTTTTTTTCCCCCCCTGTTTACCACCCTCAGCTTGCCTTTTCATAAACAGTTTTTAAAGGCTCTCTGCTGATGCAGCATTGATTTTCCTTTCAGGTTAATTGTATTTGTGCTTGCAGGAGCAGGTGGAAAAATAACCCCAAAATGACCATTTTGAACAGCGACTTGCAGCATTCTTCATGGAGAAGTTTTAAGCCAGTAGATGTATCTTGTTCTACAGGGATCTCTGTCAACTTCTCTTTTTATGCATTTAATGTTCTTCCCTAGCGATAGCCTAAGGGTGCTTTCACTAAACAATTAATGTAAGGCATCTCCTGGGAACCTAATGGGTATTTAGCAATAAGTTCACTTCCAGTGAATTGTATAATGTGATATTTTGACAATGGATATAGTGAGGTTCTTGAAAGGTGAAGTTTTCTCCAAAGAAGCGATAAAATATCTAACAGAACTTCTGATAGCATTTTGTGGGGTGGGATAGGCTCACGAGTGGGTCAGAAGGAGTAGGTAATTTAGCGGAGTGTTATGTGCTGTTGTACAGTATGTTCTTTAATTTTAGTGTCAGCCTGTAATAATGTTCACTTTCACTAATACAATGTACGAGTCGTAATCTATTAGCGAAAATAAAATTTGCTGTGACATTTGATATGAAAGCCGCTAGCAATGAAGGATGTAGTACCGCAAGTGATATTTGTATTATGTTAATAAAAAATGATATTAACATATGAAACTAATACTAGGCAAGGAAAAGTGTTTAATATTAAGGCTTGAAATGCAGAAAGTAACATGAAATCTCCAATCTGGTCTGATAACACTGTGTTCAGAATCACACTCACTGAGAAGACTGTAAGCAGTAGGTAAGTTTTTTGAAAGGTAATTTTTGATTATTATTAAAACTAATGCTAATAGTTATCACAACCATAACTTAGTATACTAATCCAGCAATTTAAGTATAGAAGATGTCAATTTAAATAGCAAATATTACAGGACGTACATTCAGAACTTACTGTTTCCCTACTAGAATTATTCTCAGTGCTTAATTTAAATAAAACTAAAACTTCAAGGATGTGGTGTAGGATTTTGTGGCATTTATTTGTAGCGTGACAGCTTGCAAACTGCAAAATGAGTGCAGCAGTTTAGAATTGTGTGTGTAACATTTTTACAGAGACAGTTTTCTATAGGGTACAGCATGATATGATTTCATATAAAGTAAGTTGCATGTAGGAATGTACATAAAATCAGCTTTGCTGTTTCTATGTACTCACTTGAAGAAGAACAGATTGGGGAGTTTGTTTTATCAGTGTGCTTTTTTCTAAGAGAACAGTATTATAGTAGAACTGAATAAATTTGAGTCGATGATACATTTCTATCAAACACATACATACATAAAAACAGACAAATAGAATGAAAAGGAGATAGATTTCAAAATAAAATGGGAAATAGGTTTTTTTTTAAATTGTTTTAACTGTTATTCCAAAAAACAAAATTTGTCTTACTTTAGTCTTTCATTGTTCTCATGCACAAAATAATGAATATCCTAGAAACTGTGAAACTACAAGAAACAAACCAAAAGCAAGAAAAAAGTTCTCTTAACCTAGTTAACCCATTTAACCCAGTTTTGCTGATTATACCTCTCCTTTTGTTAATAAATTTAAAAATAAAAATTATTAATCAAGGTGAACTGTTTTTACTGATTCACCGCAGATTGTCAGTTATGAGGTACTATTGATTTTATTTTCCTTCCAAAACAGAATTTTGAAAGGTAATCGTACTCAGAGTGCAGTCTGCAGAATATGTGACATCAAAAGCATACAGCAAATGGCTCTAGAAGTGCTTTATTTCACAGGGTGGTGTCTGCTTTTCCCAGGCTTCATGGTAAAATTAACCTCATTATCATATTTTTAAATATATTTTTTTTTTAGATATGGGAAACAATGTTAAGATTTAACATTTTTAAGCAATGAAAGCATGCATGTTCTCTTTTCTTATTTTTTTAAAAGGAGATATTGCCATTAAAACCAATAACAATTCTAATATTTAACACTCATTCCATCAAAAATGCAATAAAACATAGCTTACATATGTATAATTTTTTGCTTTACTGAGTTTTCAAAATCAGATAGTAAATCATCGTCTTACAGCAGCGCTCATACCAATCTCCAAGCTTCTAAGGCTGACCTGAATTATTGCTAAACTAATATATGGTCAAAATAACAGTAAACAAAACAACAAAATAATGCAGCAAGGGAAAATATCTGCAGAGGCTTTCTCATGAGGTAGGTACGTGGTTATTAAGGTAGCACCCTTATGGCAATAATTTCTGTTCAATAAATGTAGCCTAAGAATTTCCAAGTAATGAATTTTAATCGCTGAAACTGTAAACAAACAGTCATTGCTTTCTAAGAGAAACGCCAGACTCTCTGCTGCTGTAAATTGGTGTAGTTCTGTTAACATCACAGAACTCGGTTGATTTACATGTACTAACACATACCAACAAATTTGGCCCTTAAAACCCACTTCTGTTTGCAGGAGAGAATACAGCAGGGTTGTCCCTTGCAATCTAAACATTTCTCAGGATGTATTTGCAGGTTAATTTATCAGTTTAGCGTTACAATGCATTGCTTCAGTGTTCAGAGAGGTGACCGCAGTATTAGCTTATGTGCTAAACACAAGCATAAATGACAATTTATGCCCAGAGCTTTAAACCTGTGTATATCCATTCAACTTCAGCTGCTTAATGATCTACTCAGAACTGCAGGTGAACACAGCATTTGTAGCCTTATGCAACAACAGATCCTTAGCTGTTTATTTTTATAGAGACAGAGTGCGATCACAGTTAATCGGGGTAAATATGGAGTGTCTTAACTGAGGTTTGTAGGATTGCTCAGGATTCGGATCTGAACATTTCAATTGGCATCCGGCCTTGGGGGTCTCTATTTCAGTGCAGACTGCTTAGCAACATAGGGCTTGCTGTTCAGGAAGTATTTGCCTGCAGAGAGATAACAGAGATACTTTTGTGCTTAAAACTATCTTCTTGAACTTATTTTAAAGTCATCACTCATTATTCTTCCTTCCTCCATCCTCCTTTATTCTCTAGCAAGTGCTAGAGCCAAAATAGAGCCAAGCTGGACTTCAGGCCTGTTGTAACCCACACCTACCAGCCTTTGGGTCTCCTCAACCAACATCTAAGGTTGTCTAGAGCTCTTCTTCACGGCTGTTCCCTGGAGCACTCTCACCTTCATTATTATTTAAGTTTCACTGCGTCATTATTCTGAGTGTCTCGGAAATTAGGCAGAAAAATGTCTAAATTCCCTCACATCTACAAACCTGATAACTTGGAGACCCACTTTACCTGGAGGACTCAAAAGTAAACCTCATACCTCTGTGGAGAACACTCAAAGATGTTGGCAAAGATGAATGAAGGAGCTGGGTGTGGGGCATGATGCAGAAAACACTCCCCTACGACCAATGTTGTAGAGAAACTCATGAATGGGAACAACTCCAGTGGTGTTGGAAAGACTGCGAGCAAGAAGGAGCATGGCTGTTACTCTGGGTGCTCCAGGAAGAGGAAGATCTGGGTTCTGGTCAACGGATACCATCTGTACCTTGTCAGTCAGCCTTTTTTTATTACACTCATCAAAGCATCATAGGCGAGGATCAAAGTTAGCAATTTTTTTTTTTTTTTTTTTGAGGGCAAGTTGTTTCATTGGAGGTTGTATGACTAATAATTTTGTAAACTTTCCATGTCAATTTATTTGGAGTGTATCTGCTTTTTGTTGGATAACTAAAAGATGTTGCTGTTAAAATAAATAGATAAATAAAAAATACAGCCCTTCACTAAGAATACTCTGCTTTTCCTCTAATTTTTTGAACAAAAGTTACACTCTCTGTGGAAATAACTAAGTTCGTGTCTTACTTGTGGTAATAATGCTCTTATAATATACCTTTACTACACAATGGAGTTAGAGATATTGCTGAACAAAGCTGTTATTTTTCTTGCAGGAATCTGAACACTGTATGTGAAATATTACATTTAATTGCCAAGCTAATTAAAAACAAGTTAGCAGTTATTCAAACCAAACTCATGTTCCTCTCTGTCCATTTTTATCAATAATTAAGTACTTAAAAGAACAAGAAGCGGTAATGGAATTAAAATAAAGAAATACATTGCTGCAGCTTCTAAAGAGCAGGAAGAATCATACAAATAGGCTGTCAGTATTATTTTTTCTTTTTCCATTGCATTGGAAAAGTAAAAAAAAGAAATTGCAGATGAAAATTCTGCTTATTAAGCATTTCATCCATCTGTGATTTATTTTTAAAAGACAGATGAACTACTTTCTCCATTAAACACACTGCAAATTCCTCAGTGTTGCTGACTGCAAGTTGCCCTTTTTGAGGCAACAGCATCACTTGCAAGAACACACTGGGAAGCTATTTTCACATCTTATGAAAAATATGGGAATTTTTTAGGCTAGCTACTTCCTATTAGGACTGGGACTTCTAATGAAAGTCTTCTTGTCATAATGTGGCACGAAAATTTGATCTAGTGTGATAACTCTCAGCAATGATGTGGTTCTTGACCGTAAAACCAGTTAAAACCAGTTTGAATTTGTACATTAATAAACTATAAATTTATTAATGCATTTATTAATTTACTAAGAAGGAAAGGTATGGATACACAGTGGTTCAAAATTAGTGGAAAATTACCAAATAGTAGGTGCCAGAGAGAGCATAAAATGCAGTGGGAAAATGGGACATGTTTTTTTTCTAGCTAAGACCTGAAAACGTACTCTTATGCAGTATGTTTTTCGAAAAACAACCTTCTCGAGCTTGTAGCAATAAAAGCCTTCATGCTTTAATGGAAAATGTAAAAATAAATCTGAATGCATCCCTAACTAAGCTGCTTTATAATTAAATCAGCTTCCTTTTCCTTTTGAAATAACTGAAGACTTTTTGAGTTTCCAGAGGGAAATATCCCACCTTTTAGCTTAACCAAGGCATCAGATCACTGGAAACACGGGAAGAAAAATTCAAACACCTGGGCTGCGTCAGGCAGTGCAGAGACAACCTGGGTCTCCCCTGTCCCGGGTGAATGCCTTAGCCCCGGGCTATTGGCTGTTCTCCAGCATGCCTATAGCTGGACAGAAATTCTCTCCTGGAC
The DNA here is from genome assembly GCA_017639485.1 of Pluvialis apricaria. Classification (NCBI taxonomy): domain Eukaryota; kingdom Metazoa; phylum Chordata; class Aves; order Charadriiformes; family Charadriidae; genus Pluvialis; species Pluvialis apricaria. Next base: position 125,033,429 of record CM030009.1, read on the forward strand.
CTGAGAAACCTTTCCCAAAGCAAGGCGGGTTGACAAAGTTATTTTCCTAGAACGTATTTTTGTTATTGACAAATCATCATATTACATATAATTGTTGAAACTGCGGCCCGCTGTGCCTGCAGCTAAGCATATATAGAAGTTTTTCCAAACTGTGACTAAAAACGATGGCGGGCAGGGCCCTGATAGTGATGTCTATGCGCTGTGAGTAATCTCGTTGCCTTTAATGGTGCATGTAAATTTTCACATGGCCAAAGGCTTAATGAGTTATGACTTATGATTTACAAGTAAAAGTCCATCCTGTGACAGGTCCAGGGATCCTAGCTCTTAGGCTAACAGCAACCGCTCTGAGGGCGGTGTCAACAAAGGCTAACACTCGCCTACAGCATTTGGTTCTGATGGGTCAGAGGAGAGAAATACGCTCTTCTGGAGGGGGTTCTCCTTAATCGCTCCCTGAAGGAGCCTGTCTCTTTCCCTCTTTTTCCTGACTATAGGGCAGCTCGGAGATATCCACCTCTTCAGGCCAAAATTAGCCTTTGTGAATTCTCCCCTGCAGATCTGTGTAGATGCACGCGCATACATGAACAGAAATGCTTTTGCTACATAATGCCCCAAGAATATAAAGCTGCTTTGCTTTGCTCCAACTTTAATATCACTCTTGTCCTCCCAAAAAACTTTACTAGTGGCAATGTAAAGGCAACATTTGCCATGTCATATTGACTATTACTTAATCAAGACCACTTTGGCTAAGTCACTTGGGTTGTCTTGCAAAAGGCACGTGCAATTTCAAACAAAGCAATGAAAAAAGAAAGTGAGGTTTGGGAGAATTTAGGGACAAACACAATCCACCTAACTGACTCAATGTGAAGTTGGCTGTGAGCTGTGAGTGCTCTAGATGCCTGAACACAGCAGCTCCACTGAAAATGCTTAGCATACACAAAAGCGAGCCAGTATACAAGTAGAACAAAAGACATGAACTTCAAGTTGGAACCCACAACGCCTACTCTGCTCCACATTTCCAGTAAAATGCCATTTTCATTTGGGTAGCTGTGTGGGGCTAGGATTCTGCCTAGTTAGTCCTTACACATCCATGCCTCCCACATCTGGAAACAAATAAAAGAATAACTGCTCTGAAATAACACTAAAAAAGATTCCCAGTAAAATAAAAACTCCCTAGGCCTCAAGAAGAATGATCTACTCCTTCTCTTCTTCCTTCCTTCTGAAGTCAGTGGCCAAATAACAAACATGCACTTCTTCAGCGAATTAAGTGTGGACCTCCAAAACTCCCTTACAAGAAGAGTTTGGAAACTTTTCAGATTTACCCCAAACTATCCTATATGACAGAAATCAGCCACAGGAACCACTCCCAGTAATCAAAAAGCAGTCTCAGATGGTTTCTTCTCCTTGATTTCTCCTCTTTGGCCACTTGCATCACAAATACTCAGGAGATGCTTTTTGCTCTGTTACACTTATGCTTGATTTTTATGCATTTTTGTTAATCATTCACTAGAAAAAAATGATCTCATATCTTCAGTTTCTCTCATGTTTAGTTGCCAACATGGTAGCGTACCTTACAGCAAAACTTTGTCGTATTTTATTGTTGTATTAGCTAGTGATATAGAAAGAACCAACCTTATGACTCAGACGGTGTTGATAAGCAACTTTTGATCAAATATGGGTTCTATGTCTTCCTACATTTTGATTAATTGATTAAACTCTGAAAATATACCTCAAATCCCATACATTAGGTTCTTCTCCCTCTGATAGCTGCAGTGTGAGAAAAGACCCCAAATAAGACACATTTTCTGAAGGCTTAAAACAAATATAAGGCTAATGTCTTTGACAACGACAAAATGCTCATAGTATCCCCAAAATAACATGCAAACAAAATATTCCATTAGGTGTTCAGCCTTGTATAGTGAAGAACCCCTCTAAATTTGCTCCAGGAAAAGTATGGATAGGTAGACGGATACCTAGATAACATACTCAGAGATAAAGATGGATTCTTTTTTCAGCTGTCAACCCCACATACTCGTCTTTACACTCTGACAGTCAACCCATGTTCTTTTCATCTCAAGCATCATCAGAAGCGACATGGTTTCTGAAATTACAATTGCTGAATTAAGTCAGCGGGCAGCTTGCCACCAACTTTATTGGAAACTGGATCAACCCTAGTCAACAGTCCAGTTCATGACACAGGTGCCAGCCCACAGTTTCAGAAGCAAGTTGTGTCCACAGGACTAGCTGGAATCAAAGGCACTGAACTATTAGGGGGGTTTGGTCAGAAAAATAAGAGGCATGAAAAAGTTGCCACTATAATCAAATCAATTTGTAACCAGGACCATGAGTCATGAAAACGAGACTTCAGTTCTCCCACCCTGCTTGCCCTCCGTCCCAGAGCTATGTCCTAGCAGCACTACTCAAATGGCCGGTTACATCTAACAGGTGAAAAAACTCTTTTTGAAACTACTAAGCTGTCTTTTCTTTTTCCCCTCCTCTCACAATAACAAGTACAAACTCCTGTTCACCTTCGTTACTAGCTTCTCTTTACTCTCCGAGAACTCTGCAAAGCATAGCAGGTTACCAGGGTGCCAGCAGCTGTCACCAGGGATGGCTGTGGAAGTGGCTTGTCTGAAACCCATGTCTCTTAACATCCTTCCCTGAATTTGCAGGGATGGTACTGCAGTCGTTATCCCTCCTAGTGATCACTCTTGTTTGCATCTCTGACAACGTGACATTTGAGGGGACTGAAGACATGAGTCAGCTTGTGCTCAAGTCGGTTTATTACTTCCTATATAGACAGGGAACCGACAGACCGGATCGGCACACGGCCTTGTGCACAACGCGGGAAACATTGCTCAAAGATTGTTTTGTGAAATTAGAAATGGTAATAAAAAAGCAAAAAAAAGTTATGATCATTTTGCATCCCTTGCAGTAACCCCATGCGTGTAAACTGCTTGTCACAGAACGCATACAGGCATAATTCTCTGCGTCCGCGCTCAGGTAACCCACACAAAATATAAAGAAAAATATTCTTGAGAATAAGAGTTGCCCACATAAGTATGTATTGAGTCACTCAGAAATTTGTGCAATAATTATAAAATGTCATTAGCTACTGAATAGTGATATTTTAGGTCGTAGGATGCAGTCAATGGATTTAGGGAAAAATCCCAAGCTGCTCTACGTAAATTGGGAGTCCACAAAAAGTTGGAGTGTTTCTTAGCCACTTACCAAAGCTGCTGTGTCACGCGACAGGCTCCTGCAATGAACATACATGTTCTGAGAACACAATTATATAGCACAAGTGAAACTGAAACATGAAGGGCAGATCAAAGCAGAATGAAATTAACTTCAGATTAAATACTCCCAGGGACGTATGACTCATCAATGTGCCTAAATCAGTAGGAATACTGAACTCCGAGGAGATACCCACTCCATAGTAAGTGTGATTTCTGGAGGCCATGAATTTCTCAGTGCCCACAAAGGCAACTTAGAAGGTTACCTTCGCCTTAATACCTACCTTTTAGATTCCCAGAGTTAAGTGAGGTGACTCTGATGATTGAAGCTTTATGCTTTATGAAAGCTTTATGGAAGTTAGTCGTGCTATATAAAGACATAAAGTAAATAAATAAAAAGAATACATTAACCCAACTTTGCAGGACCACATTTTTTGGTTCTGTCACTGCTGCCTTGTCTTCATGCTTATTTATCAGGTTAGAACTGTTACATTTCATAACATAATTTTGTCTGGAAGATTGTCTTTTAGTCTGCTTCTTTAAGAGAAAAAAGACTTGTATGAGGACACTGTGTGTGAACATGTCATCGTCTCTTTGTTTGCCCTCTCCCAATAACTTGGAACGTGTCAGCCAATTTCAGCAAAAAGCTTGATATCAGTCCACAGATCTCAAAGTTGTTAAACCCAATAACTCTCATAACTGTGACCCTGCTCCACAAGAAGACCCTAACAAGGTTACTTTTTTATTAAACACCAGAGAATCCAACCAGAAGGTTTCATTCTCTGGTTTGGCAATTGGTTAAACTCTTCTTTTTTTTTGCACATCTGGGTAACTCTGCAGAATAAATAATTTGTCGTTGGGGCAGGTTATGAGGCCCATACAGCTCATCTCTACCTCTGACCAATGCGGTAGAGCAAAGATAACCTTTTAATTCCTTATACAGAAGTTTATGCAAAATCAGGCATAAGGATTTATGGGTTAATGATTCTCTTAAACAAGATTTTTTTGCTCCTGGAAGCAATAGTGACCACTCCCATAGCTGTTCCAAGTAACAGCAGGGAATGACTTCCCCAGTTCTTTGGGACTTTTGATCCCAGATGCATTTTTTTGCCCATCAGGTACACTTGAATTACTCTACTGAATAACCTTGGACTTACTTTTCAGGCATTGCTTCATTTGATAATCAAATATGTGGTTTCTTGTGTTGAAAGTGTCAATTATGCAGAAATGTATTTTGTTCGGAAACACTCTTCTGGTATGGCCATACAAACCAGGCTACCCAGTTTCACAAGCAGGTTCAGATAAGGAGGGTAGGATGCACTGCATATGTTAAGGCTGGAAAGGGGTATGGAGTTTAAATATAGAACAAGAAAGAAAGACTATAGGAAAATGAGTAGGAGGAAATCAGGAAGATAGAGTACGTAGGCAATTCTGGTACTTTAATCCAAAAAGACCATGATTAATAGATTAAAGGCCAGAAGGGAGCACTGTGAAAATTTAGCTTTACCTCCAGTGAACTTCAAGGAACTCTATTTTATGTTGGAGTTGAGTCAAAACTGTTGCGATTGGTACACATGTTTGCAGAACATCAGGGTAAATCAAGCTTGATACAAAGATTCCCAAGGTATCTTTTCCAAGTTGGTGTAATTGCCTTTTACTGTATGATGAAAGTTGTTATTTCTCCATCTAATGGTGTTTTGAGAACACTGAAAGCAATTAGGATTCAGGAAAATGTGTGCAAATAATCAGTTTGTGTTGACTCACATTGTTGCTTGGTTTTATATTATTGCTTTGTATATCCAGTATCTGTTTCCTGTTCAAAAGAAAAATGAAGATTAAGACAGGGCCTTGGAAGTCTGCTTTCAACATGGCAACCTAAGATGTGTAATATAAATTATTATGTATTTTGCATACAAAATAATGTCATTGAATTTTCATTTCAGAGAGAAACATTGTAACTCTGTAAGGATTTATGCAAGCCTGTCTATAAAGAATATGAATGCCTTCCACCTTAAATGAATAATAACAAAGAGAGTTTCACAGCATTATTAATTTTTGTTGTTGTCATGTTATTATTATGTAAAGCACTTCTATCATCTGTGTGATACAGCAAAATAACTAAATGTCAGCACAACTGAGAGACAATTATGACTTCTTGGCCTTGATTATGCAAAGGGTTTAAGCACATGCTTGGAGTTAAGCAGAGCAGTGATCCTGTAGAAAGAATTATTCTTGTGGTTAAGACTAAGTGCTTTGCTGAAGTGTAGCCATGATTTCTGTTTTACAGACTGGAAACTGCACTCCAAGCTTACTTACATTTTATTTCAGCCACAAAATTCCTGCTGAGTTCAGGGGGACTGGAACCTGGTGCACTGAAGGTGCTATATAATTTGTTCATAGCTACAAAGAGAATACTAAATATCAGTCTGGGCTATGCTAATGCTGGTGGCAAGGGTGACTCAAGCTATTATGAAACATCCCTTCCAACAGTGTCCATACCTTCCAGCCACGAGGTCAAACCATCACACATCATATGCCTCAATAAAATCCTGCCAAGGAACTTCTGAGATAGACAGTTGTCCATTTCAGAGTGGATTTTCTCAGAGGTGGGGACTGCATCCTGAACCACTTGCTCAATGCAGAAATCCTTTCGCCTGACTGAGGTAAATGGGGGAAAACAAGGTCTGATAACATGGTTAAAAACACAGTATTTCTGAAGACTTTCAAATGAAGGAAGTCAGGCAGATAAATTACAGCTGTCCGCAAAATGACAAGGCAACATTGGACTGAATATGAATTGAGCCATGTGTTTAAAATTATGGGCAGTAAAAGCCAAACCTATCTGGAAATGGCGCAGTCACGTTCAAATGAGTTGCATGGGTTGGACATAGATCCAGTCTTGCAAACATAGAAACACTGAAGCCAATTTATATATTCATAGTTTGATGCCTGGGTAAGATTTCTCAGAACTGGACCCATAGTTTGCATTCCAAAAATATGCTGAATACACTGCAGTATCTCATGTACAGACAAAGATTAACATTGGGACTGCAGATTCTTAAGTCACTGAGGACTGTATATGTCACCAAGACCATTCCTTATTTCAGTGAAACCACCTTTATCTGGTTTTCTATGCACCTAGAATTTATTTATCTGTATTTTAATTGTCTAAAACCTACATGTCTGGTTTAGTCTAGTCATACTCCAAAATCTGTGGAAAGAGATATGTTTCTCCAGAGAATGTTTCATCACACCAGTTTTAGAATCAAATTCTGAAAACATCTCGTGTTGCATCAACTGTAAAGAGGACTTATATGGCAAACCAGCGTGGACACCTAATCTACATAATTGAAGTTAGATGATACAAATCCCACCCACCGAGTTTCTAGATAAGTATATAAAAGTACCAAATAGTTTGTAGTTTTATAAAGTCATGATATTTTTCTTATTGTGATCTAAAAAATAATTACTATGATTAACAATTAATTATTTGTCAAGAAAGTCAACTTAGATATTTCATCTAGGCTGCTGTTCTACTTCATCATATCATAAAATTACAAAACTAATCTTAGATGAATTTCTGAAATATGTGCTCTAATTTAATAAATTGTGTTCACTTTTTTCCAGTTTTTGATAAATTTTGCATTATTATTTTGTTGAAATAGTCAATTTTTCATGGAAACTTAAATCTGAGTAATTGAAGAAGTAGCTGCTAAAACATTGTAATAAATTCCATGTTTAGTTGTGTTTGTTTAAAAATCTCCATTTGTTAGGCAGTCCTGTTACCGTAAGTGAACAATCAATTATCTGGGGGTTTTTTATTGTCTCTGCTACTGCCTCATTGTCTCATGCCACTGGCCTTGGGTGGTGTACACCTTTCACACACACCCAGCAAGAGACTCTCTTTGCTTCCAGGAGTCTGCAAGCTAAACAAGTAAGAGATACAAAAAGCAGGAGATGAAGCAATGCCGGACTGAGGCCTTGACAAAGAACTGGAAGAACCAAAGAATTGAAATGGGGTGTTCTGAGATGCATTCAGAGCCATGAACAAACTGCAGGTCAAATATTGACTAGGCTAGTGTTGGAACCAAGGAGCATGGAGTTGGAACCAGGTACGGATCGGAACAGATAGACAGCAGGGATTCAGCCCTACCACGTAAGGAGAGCAGAGAACATTACAAGATCTAAGCCAAAGGTGGAAGAAGAGGAAGAGGAGGAGCTTCCTGAAAGTATCTTTGAAGTATTTGTATTAAAGCTAATTACTAAATCAGACCAAAGCACCTACACTATCCTCTTCACTGTCTTCTTAACTACACCCCCAGAACAGTCATATAACATCATAGAATCATGGAATGGTTTAGTTTGGAAGGGATCTTGAATATCATCCAGTTCCAACCCCCCTGCCATGGGCAGGGACGCCTGCCACCAGCCCAGGTTGCTCAAAGCCCCATCCAACCTGGCCTTGAACACCTCCAGGGATGGGGCAGCCACAGCTTCTCTGGGCAACCTGGGCCAGTGTCTCAGCACCATCAGAGCAAAAAATTTCTTCCTAACATCTAATCTGAATCTCCCCTCTTTCAGTTTAAAACTGTTACCCCTCATCCTATCACTACACTCCCTGATCAAGAGTCCCTCCTCACCTTTTCTGTAAACCCCCTTTAAGTACTGATATGCTGCTATAAGGTCTCCTTGGAGCCTTCTCTTCTCCATGCTGAACAACCCCAACTTTCTCAGTCTGTCCTCATAGCAGAGGTGCTCCAGCCCTCTGATCATCTTTGTGGCCCTCCTCTGGACCTGCTCCAACAGGTCCATGTCCTTCTTATGTTGGGGGCTCCAGAGCTGGACGCAGTACTCCAGGTGGGGTCTCACCAGAGCAGAGCAGAGGGGCAGAATCACCTCCCTTGACCTGCTGGCCACACTTTTGATGCAGCCCAGGATACGGTTGACTTTCTGGGCTGCAATCGTGCACTGCTGGCTCATGCTGAGCTTCTCATCAATCAGCACCTCCAGGTCCTTCTCCTCAGGGCTGCTCTCATATCCTATGAACTATTCATATCCTATGAACTGTTGTCTTTAGCTTGAATGTGAACATAAGAGCATGTAGCTAAAGCTCAGAGAAACATTGAAAGGCTTTATTCAGCCTACCACCATGTTACAGTTTGGATCATTTCCCTGGTCTTTTTATTCCTGACACTTCTGTGTCCTGCTTTCTCTGCAGCTGGCGTTGTCAGGGCCAGGGACTCGGGACCCCTGACCCATTTTTTGTCAATGGCCCCCAAGTTATCTCCAGAAAAAGGGCATAGTGGAATGAACCTCTCTATTCTGTTGCAAGGAAGTGGAAATGTTTAAAGATGGAGAGAAGGCAACTTTCCTTTCCAGCCAAAAAATACAAAAAATTTTCAATGTTCTGATGTCTGAAGAGATGCCACTAGCATTACTTTTACTAGCAAAAAAATTGTTTAAACACTTCAGCAATACAAAACCCCTCTCTGGTAGTGCTACGTATATCAAATACTTCTCTGGTGTCAAATGGCCTACAGCACCAAGCTTGCCAGTATTATCCCTTCCCTGCTGTAGGAGGGATTTTGTTTTCCTTACACAACTGGTAAGAGACAGCAATTCAGAGATGACAAATATGTGGGAAAAGGTCTGAAATTTGTGTCAGTCTGACCCCTGGCTTGTCTGTCGTTAAATACAGCATGAGTTCTTCAACAGGATTGGTGAGCAAGTTTCATACAAATTTCTGTGGGCCCAAGTTAACAGAAAAGCAAAACTTTTCTGCACAGACTCCTCTTTGTCTTTTCCTACCACAATAAAAAAAAAAAAAAAGTGGAGTCTGTATCAGTCAAACAATATTTCAGCATGTGGGAAGTACTGATTCCTTCCTGGGAACAGAGCACGCTGCTAGTGTCTTCCAGCATGGATCACTGGGATGTCCTCTATGCTGGTAATAGCGTAAGCCATTATGGATCTGGCTCAACTGGTATTTCTTTAGTTCACCTAATACAAATGAGGATAGAAACTGTTTTCCTTGGACAGAGATTTTTTTTTATTGCTGAAGACATTGATTTATTTGTTATTTCATAAATATGATGCTGAAATATATTCTCCTGCAGAACAAGATTGTTGAGTAGGTGATGAGAGTATTTTGATATTGAATGACATGGTCGTTTTGCTAAGATATATGTAAATCTAGGCTGTTTAAACAGCAAAGATTTTAATATGAGTTTTGAGTCATATGCCCTCATTAGTGTTGCTAATTAAGAAGTGATACTCATGTGAGATGTGTGAACAACGAAATAAACCCAAATATAGAGTATTTTATAAAAGGAATGTTTGGCAAACAAAAATAACAAATAAGGCCAGACCCCATTTAATCTCAGTGTTGTCTGATTGTCAACACATTGTCTGCTGTAAACAGTATTTGTGGAGAATTTCAAACTGTTTGCAGATCATCTACCCTGGTTTTGAAGACGCTGCTGGTTATGTGAAAGTATTTGCTGTGTAGCTTGAATTAACTAATTTATTTTCATAGCCCATTGTCAGTCTTTCAATAATTGCTTTTAGCTATTTATTGTTGCAGTATGTCATTAATAATGGAAATCTGCTGCCACTTACTCTCATATTTTGTAAAAGCATTCTAACAATTTGAACAAGACTAAAATTATGTTACAAAAATTGGTAGGATTCTAAAGAAATTACATTTCTCAATAGAGAAAATTATTCTCAGCTTAAAGGATGAAAAAATCTTGGTGCTGTCTGTAAATCAGGTATCATTTTTAATTAAATTCTATGAGGTTTCTGAAAATTTCCAAAATCCTTCTCAATATTTTCTAAAGGGCAGTGCTATCATGAAATTAATCTTTCAAGGGAGATTTCAGTACTTTGGTATACCACAGACACATGAAAACACAAGCAGAGCAAATCACAAAGGAAGGTAAGGTGGAACAAAGCTTTTCAAACCAGTCTATACATGAGATGTTGCTGTGAGGGTGGAGGTTCACTTCACTTTTTGGTTAAGGCTTTGCTTACAGCACTGGAATGTGGTGCTCGGGCTCTAACTGACAGGTCTGGTGTTTGTAAGATGCAGCAAGAGACTTGGAAATTAGCAGATATATAGAAGACATGAGAATTCAGCTGGGTCAAAAAGAGGGCAGGAAGGAGGAGGCAAGTCACAAAAGTCTTGTAAGACAGGTGGGAAACTGGTTCTTAGCAGGAAAGAGGGAAAAAATGACAAGAAGGGAAAACCTCAGAAGCAATTACGTCCCAGTGGATAGCAGTCGTCTTTGTTCCTATTTGGTTTTTTACCTCTACAAGGCCTCTCAAGGTTTTCTCTTAATTTACTTTTTATGTGCATTCTTTTCTTTTTATCGTGGTTTGGTTGCACTGTAGTTTTTCTCTTCATAAGTAAAAACAGTACCAGAAAATAAAGAAGTGGTTTTTTGCTTTGTGATCATCAGTCTCTTTGCATTCAATCTCTAAAAACTTCTAGCTGTCTCCCTTTCTGTCTCTTCTCTGTCTTCTGCCCAAGTTATTTTTATATTTCTCTTGTATGTTATTCTCTAGACAACTTTTCGTGATCAATAGAACATGTCTAACTTTATTGCCATGCTCTGCAGTGAAGTTAACCGAAACCTCGTTCTCAGCCCTTGACCCAGACACAGTGACTCAGCTTTTGCTTCCTCAGTTTGTTACTTCTCCTTCCATTTCAAAATATCCTGACAAAATTTTTCACATGCCAGGCCTAGTTGCTTGTCATTCTTTAACTTTCCATTTTTTACTCAGCTCTGAAGTCCAATTTTGAACCATAGAATCACAGAACATAGACTAGTTTGGGTGGGAAGGGACCCTTAAACGTCATCTTGTCCAACTCCCTGCAATGAGCAGGGACATCTTCAACTAGATCAGGTTGTTCAGAGCCCCATCCAAACTGACCTGGAATGTTTCCAGGGATGGGGCATCTACCACCTCTCTGAGAAACCTGGGCCAGTGTTTCTCCACCCTCATTGTAAAAAATTTCTTCCTTATATCTAGTCTAAACCTCCCCTGGTTTAGTTTAAATCCATTACCCCTTGTCCTAGTGCAACAGGCCCAACAAAAAAGTCTGTCCCCATCTTTCTTATAAGCCCCCTTTAAGGTATTGAAAGTCCACAATAAGGTCTCCCTGGAGCCTTCTCTTCTCCAGGCTGAACAAACCCAACTCACTTAGCCTGTCCTCATAGAAGAGGTTTTCCAGCCCTCGGATCACTTTTGTGGCAAGTGAAGCAAGTGCTTGGGTTAACAACTGTGAACAAATGCCAGAATTTTAAGGAGAAAATGGAACAGAATGAATGGAAATTTTAACAACTGCAATTTTGGCAAATGAAATTTGAAAACAAAACCAAAATGGTAGTTAAGAATAGATAAGACATGCGGTGTCACATCCCAAAAAGCGTAGACGACTTTCTGCTGAGTTGAAATTAGAGCAGGACAAGACATACTTTACAACATTTAGCTTAAACACAGTTCTAAAGACTAGCATAAAACACCTCAGTACCTTTTTCCAACAACAGGTAAAGAAATGTCTGTCGGGCTGTAGTTCAGGACACTTGGTTCGGAAGCCCAGCAGCAGCCGGGGTGTCTGGAAAGAGCACACAAAAGTCAGGATAGGTTACTTGGAGCACACAGGTTTCTACTGCCACCAACATTTGCAGGCTTCAGGTTGGAAAAAACTAGTAGGTTGCCTTTTTACACCAACTATCTTCCAGAGATCGCTTTGCTCTGTTTCAAATGAAACTAGCAGAAGGCAAGAACAAAGCACACAAAAGAAAGTTCATTACGCAGCCCGCAGTTCAGCTGAGAGACTCCTTACTGAAGGATGCTGCGCATGGTTAGGTCTTTAACATTGGTTTGTAGGAAGATGGGACACATTCATAGATTACTGAACACATCAAAAACATGTCTGGCTTAGAGAGTTCTGAAGCTACAGATGGTTAGAGGCTGGGAAAGAAGCTGGAGGAAATATGATATGTTTGCCCTGTTTTTATGGCTCTTCCCTGGGCATCTGCTTTTCGACAGCTGTCAGAGACAGCATGCTGAGATAGATGGTGAGATTCAGTAAAATCTCTCTTATGTTCTTATGATCTTAGTGGAACTCAGACAGAATAATCTGACTGTGAATTAGCTAAGCATCGCTTGTACCTCTGAACTGTTGAAGGATGGAATAGCACTCAAGGGGTGCTTTAGACTTCTCTAATGTAGACATCTACATCTGCCCTTGAAGAAAACAGACACATTCAGGCTTGATTCATTTGACCTACTTGAACGCTCTACTTTTGGTGAGATCAGTTACAGCCTCGAGATACCTATTCCTCTCCATTGACCACAAAAGGAGCCCAGGGTGAGTAGCTCAGAGGTAGACCTTTACATTTCAGACAGTAACATTACGTTAAATTAAGTCTATTTGGATTATCTTTCAAATGATTTTGAGGCATTTGAGTCATATTTTGAGAGAAAGAAAAATAACTGCAAAAAAAATGAATCACTGATTCCCCCCCCCCCCCCCCAAAGAGCCGTGATTCAACCCACAGATGAGACACACTACAAAATGAGGCAACGCTTGCGTTTAACAGTCATGTAGACGGCAGCTCTAAATGCACATCAATTTTACAGTGTAATGACTTTTTCCACAATGGCCAACATTACGATAGAAACAGCAAGCAGAGATAGCGTTAGACTCACATGTTCCACAGCGGTCTAACTTCAAGAGTTACAATGGTGATAATTTCAGACACTGTCAAATAAGTGTAATATGATTCATTTACTGCAATGTGTTGTCCCACATCACTCAGCTTTAGGGAATGAATGAGATATGATACATCAGGACCAGCACAAACAAGTAGGCTCAGATCAGAAAGAAAGAAGAGCTTTATAGGGCCTGATCAAACATCTCCATCTTCATATATCTCCATACCTGTCTCTAAAAAATGGCCCCAGAACAGGTGCCTTAAGAAGAATAGAAGATGGAACAAGATTAAATAGTACTCCCCTTGAGTACTATTGCATCCTTCAGCAATTCGTGGCCAATAAAATTCTTGACTTGTGTTATCCACACATTAGGAAACCCCTGTGGATTTCTCCTCTGTGAACTTTCCCAGCCTTTCATTGAAGCCATATAAATTTTTAACATCCAGTTAACATCAGGTACTTAATAGAGGTTGCCTAGATTCCCCGTCTCTAGTTGGAGAGAAGAGTTCTTCTAGATTACAACTCACTACTATATAGGAAAGCATCTCAGAAGGGTAGGAATCAGTCCCCTGTAGACTATCTCTCTCTATTAGCTTTAGGAGTCAGCATGGCACGCTTAGATGAATACCTGGTGGGTTTTGATTGCCAGTGATATGTGAGGTGAGACCCATAGTTTGTTGATGCCTTTCCATTAATGACTTGCCCTGAGCATCCTGATCCCTTTAGGCATCAGGAGCTTCCATCTCAAAAATACAGTCACTAAAAGAAAATTACTCTATGCACGTGATTAATGTCAAGCAGCTGTACTTTCTACTGGTTCATCTGGCAACTTTTCCCAACTATGCTTAAGGCATCAAGTTTCACCTTATTATACATACCATGCCTTAAAACACTGTAGTTCAACTAGGATAGCTCCAATGCAGATTTGCTACAGATCATTTTAGTGGCAATTATTAAACATTGTAGACAAAGTATTAGCACCATGAGATTTAATGTCTAAGATCACTATACTTTCTCATCCTACCCGCACCTCCTGCTTTTTATATTCAAGTTCTCTTGGAGACAATCTTACCACACATTAGCTGACTGATGGTGACTAGACATCTTCACAACCTGATCCAAACTCAAATGAGAAACTGAAAGACAATGAATGCTTCACTAGATGGACGTCGTAAACTTTGAATATACAAAGTGGAGAATTCAAGCACATTTCCCCAACATAACTGATGACATTTTCAAAAAATGCCTCTGCTGTAGCTGTAGAAGGAGATTTTAAAATAGAACAGAACAGAACAAAATAGGATAGGACAGGCTAGGCTAGGCTAGGCTAGGCTAGGACAGGACAGAACAGAACAGAACAGAACAGAACAGAACAGATTAATTTTCAGTTGGAAGGGACCTATAATGATCATATAGTCCAACTGCCTGACCAAGCAACCAGGGCTGAACAAAAGTTAAAGCATGTTATTAAAGGCAATGTCCAAATGCCTCTTAAACACTGACAGGCTTGGGGCATCGACCACCTCTCCAGGAAGCCTGTTCCAGTGTTTGACCACCCTCTCAGTAAAGAAATGCTTCCTAATGTCCAGTCTAAACCTCCTGTGGTGCAGCTGTGAACCATTCCCACATGTCCTATCACTCAATCCCAGGGAGAAGAGATTGGCACCTCCCTCTCCATGTCCCCTCCTCAGGAAGCTGTAGGGAGCAATAAGGTCACCCCTCAGCCTCCTGTACTCCAAACTAGACAAGCCCAAAGTCCTTAGCTGCTCCTCATAGGACATTCCTTCCAGCTTTTTCACCAGCTTTGTTACCCTCCTCTGGACATATTCAAAGACCTTCACATCCTTCTTAAATAGTGGGGCCCAGAACTGCACACAGTGCTCAAGGTGAGGCTGCACCAATGCTGTGTGCAGTGGGATAATCCCCTCTTTTGACCAGCTGGTTGTACTGTGTTGATGCCCCCCAGGATGTGATTTTGCCTCTCGGCTCCCAGGGCACACTGCTGGCTCCTGCTGAGCTGCTCTTGACCAGCACCCGCAGAAGCCTTTCTGCAGGACTGGTCTCCAGCCACTCCTCTCCCAATTCATACTTGTGTCCAGTGTTACTTCATCCTAGGTGCAGAATCTGGCATTTGGACTTGTTAAATTTCATCCCATTAATCATCACCCAAAGAATTTCATCCCATTAATTATTGTGCATTTTGTCAGTGATAAAGTCCAGCTGTAGAAATATGTAGGGGACATCTTGCTCTGTATGCATTCACAATGTAAAATCCAGAAGTCATAACATTTTAAAACATGGCCTTGATTTCAGCCCAACTGAAACATTCCTATTCTTTAAAAAAATTGGAAGAGTGGTCCTTCATTAGAAGAATCCAACGATCTGTCTTGGAGTTTTAGTTCAAGTTGTTACCAAGTCGAAGAAACTGACTTTCTATTAAACTTTTTCAGGAAAAAACACTTTTCGTTTGTCATATTGGTGAAAAAAAAAAAAAACCAAACCATAAATAGTTTGAATTTAGAAATAGCTGATTTATACAAACTGTAAAAGTCATGTCAAAAGTCAACAACTGATTTTTTGTTACAGGGAGGTAAGGAGAGAAAAAGAAAAGAGGGAAAGAAGGAAACAGTGCTGCTTCCCGGACATATTTTTTTTCAAAACATAACTGACATTCTTAACTATGGGATTCATGAGGAGCTGTAGCAATGATTAAGGCATTTCACCATAAACCTGTAGTACAGGATGAATCCCCCCTCCAGATTCATGCCAAAGGCAAGTTGACCCAGCTGTCATATAATCATCCAGGCTGAAACTGGGGGAGCCAGGATAACTAATCCTGATGTTGGCCATACTGCTACCTTTGGCTACAGAAACCAGGATGTCCTGGCGATGCTAGTCATGCAGCCTTGCATAGGTCACTGGCCCTTTTTGATAAAGGTTTGTATTCTTATGCATGAGAATTTTACCCAAACATCTGGGATTTAAATGCCCACCAAGTATATTGGTAGTGCTTTGACATTAGGGGGACAACTTTGGTGTATATGTGTGTGAATCCAGCACTCTTTCCCATGGAATATTGGCAGACAGTTTAATATTTTCCTCTTAAAACACTGAATATGGGACATATTTTTAAAATCTCTGGATATGTGCCTATAAAAGAGGGAAAAGGTGTTCTTTTTATTTTATTCGGATTTCAAATAGTTGAATCTTTTTGGATATACTAAAGAGTCTCAGGGTCTGTTCTCTGACTTTGAAATCACCGGGGACAATCTGGCCACATCCTTCAAAAACACACTGACAACACCTAAACTGCCTACTGAGAATGGTCTCTAGCCCATGATAACTCTTGACCATGCCTAGGAATTATTTCAGAGACTGCTAGCTGGATCAGGCCAAAATGATTCATTAATAATTAAATAGTACAGATGACCAAGTTCCAGTGTTTAGGAACAAAGCCTGGCTCTCCTTAATATGTTGGTATAGGAGCCGAATAAAACCCAGCTGGGCCAAATAAAATAGTTTCAAATGCATGAGGAAAAAAGCAAATAATTGTCTTTGTTCTTGTATATACAGAAACTAAACACACAGTCTTCTCACACTCAAGATATTTTCTCAGTGACTGTCTCCTAGCATGAGCACTTTTAAGAATTAAGATGAAAAAGGTCATACATCACTACACTGAAATCTCCTCACCACCTTGAGAAGCCAAATACAGTGATCTGTGCGTTATCAACCTGCGGCTGAAAGCCGTCCATAAGGAACTCGGCACAGTGACAATTGCTATCAACGAAATTGCTATTTCCAGCTGCATCTGGGAGCCCATCACCTTATTCCCAGGCACTCTTTATAGGTAGAAGAGAAGCTGAAGGTTGATGCAGTCCATCATTAGGGGTTGGACTAGATGATCTCCAGAGGTCCCTTCCAACCCTGATGGTTCTGTGATTCTGTGATCTTGAGAAAGAGCACAGAAAGTAATACGGGCAGTAACATATTTGTCCACTATCTGATTCTTAGCTTTCCTATAAATAAAAATAAAGATGTTTGTGTTGTTTGTATAATAGCTACGGTTCCTGATAATATTTTTTATGAAAAGCCCTTCTTTTGTAATATTTTCCACCCTTGGATCACAAATTACTCATTCCAACAATATTACTATTTACTATTCCCACTGCAACAGCAGAGGGGGGCCTTAGCAAGGTAACAACTCAAGGTGAGAACTTCTGTACAGACATAAAGTTAGTTATAGCCCCTTCTATTTGATAGACCTTTGAGGTCTGCAGTCAAGTGTATGATAAGATTTTTTTCTTGATATATAGAACTGTTCTGCTGTTTCATAACACTTCACTGTCTTTATGTATCTTAAGATAAAAATTTCAGGTGACCTTCCATGGCTCCAATCCTAAGTGTAGGAGAAGGAGAAGAAGAAAGGGAAAGGAGCTTTATCTGCTTGGTTTTTATTGGTCATGTGAGGAGTGTTTCAGATTTAGCTACCTCTGTGATATGTATCCTCTGTATGCCAAGCTTCTAGCCTTCCTCTGCTCTTCATGGAAAGGGCTAGGCAACTCCAGAATGTGAACCCTCCCATCTTTTCCAGATACCTCTATTAGGAAGGACCAAATCAGCTCTTGGAGGTGTCTAGCACTCTCTATTGGCTCTCTCCATAGTCATAAAGTTAATCTAACTAATTTTCTTAGATTAGAGCTCAAAATCCATTACAGAGCACAAAGAGGTATTTCAGACACAGGGTGTCAGACATCTCTGTGGGGCTAGCAGATGTGACACAACTTAATTATACTGTCACCTTTCTGGACTGGCAGTTGAAAATCAAGTGGGCAAAGACCCACTGTAGATTCAGTGCACCCAGAGGTGGGTGAAATTATTCCCACTCCTACACTTACACATAAAAAAATTCACCCTTGGTTTCTAACCTCTGTGTTTTGACAGCAGGCACAGGAAACTTGCACAGCCTGAACCACCCTGCTGTTTTCAGCACCTGACTTACTAAAATCCACACAACAAATAAATTGGACATATATAGAAGACTGTCTCTGAATAACGCTTCGTCACCCTGCATGTTAATTCATCCTCTGAAAAAATGGAAATAATTGCTTCTCTCACCTTATGAAGGTGATTATGAAGACTTTGGGGTAGTGAAGACTTTTTTTTTTTTCTGTGTGTCTATGTTCAGCAGTGTGCACAGCAGACACTCGATTTCACCTGGGACCTTGTAGCACTGCTGAGCAATATGCATTTGAAATTAAAAAATGTCATGGATTACTTAAATTCTGCAAGACCCTGTGGATTCCATACTGTACTGAAATTTCTCAGTCCAAAATTTTCAGAGATGTTAAAAATATCAGTGTCTGGGAGATATGGCTATTTTGTTTTGCCTCTCCCCTGTAGAGCTATGGTCGCTTGATACGTTGTGATTTTGCAGCTTCAAAAAACATGAGGCTATCTTGCTTGCCGTGCTATTGTACTTGATATGGACTGCCAGGCAATCATTATATTAGAAAAAAAATATATATAAATATCTTAAAGAAATAACCAGAGAAACTCATGATACTCTGGAAGTAAAAGTATGATCCATCACCTGAGCCATGCCATTTAAGAAGCCTCATGCATTAAACATAATGGAAGGGAGTAGTACAGCTCCAGTTCAATATGTGACTTGCGAGCTATCACAGGGCTTCTGACTCAGTATTACTAAGAAATGTTCACTGACTGTCACTGCAAAGGTATGCGAGGGAGATTCTCTAAGGACCAATTAATGGGAATGGAAGAAAATTCTGGTAGATTGGTTGCCAGTGGGAGGAAAGCGAGTGGAGAATGGTGAAGAATAATGTATGTTTGCAATTTTCTTATTAGCCCTACAGAAAAAAAAAAGCAACACATGCCAAACGAAATAACAAAAGATCTTAGCAGCATTTGTAAATACCATTTTAATTATTTAAGCTGAATGTGAATAGGAAGCTGCTTTTTTTTTTTTTAAGGGACACTGTTGCTAATCAACTCAACAGCCCTATTTTATGTCATAAAACCACAGTGTTCTGCCACAGAGGAAGCTCACTGCTGCAGTTTCTTAACGCTTGTATCCTTTAATCACAGCTGAAATAATGGCATCTTAACTCTGGCAAGCTCATGTAGAGATTTATTATTTTCCTGTTTCCCTTTCTGTTCGTTTGTTTGTTTTTCCACTTCTGTATCAATTTCTTTTATCTGAGGATGTCCAACCCCAATACAAAGGCTCATTAATTAAGTCTCAGAGTACCCCATGCGAAGTACGACTCTGAGGATAAAATTCACCCAGTGCTGCTCTGCTGTAGTTCAGTTTGAAGGCAAAGTGTTTTGTGATTAATTATTGCACAAATTTGGTTGGTACTGGATATTTTCTCTCCTGTTTCCATTTATGTGGTTGGTGTTGCACCTCTTAAAGACTTATAACCTGTTTACTCTAAATCTTTGGCTGATGTGCTCTTTGTAATGGAAAAAGAGCTTTTTTTTCCCAAGCTTCTCTATTTTCACAAAATAATCTAACTAGCCTAATTCTCATCGGGGAAGGTAAATTGTTGTCAAAAAAAAATACCTTGCTTTTGCACATGGCAACCCAAAGCCAAATTCTTCTTTCAGTTACACCTATGCAAACCATTTTGTCCTCATTAGAGCTCAGGTCCTGATACGGTCAGCTACATAAGCATGATCTTAACTGTGATAATCTCATTTTTCAAGTCCAGACAAATTTTTATTGTCATTTTACCAGGTGAATAGGATTAAAGATTAAGAATTTTAATGAATTGCTGCTATAGTGTGTCCAATAGTCTAACAGAGTAATTAAGCACGAGGCTTATTTTGAATTTTGGTATGTAAACCTGGCCGGCTTTAGAAATGTTCCATTGTCACTATGGCCGGTTTCACTCCACTCCTAGTCACAAAACACGGGCAGAGTAGAAAGTGAGATGACTTTGGCATCTGCTCCCTTAGGGTACTGCTTGCTTTGTGCATGCCTGCAGCCTGCCGTGATAGCGGGAAGGAAAAAGAACGCATCTGCTGCAGTTTCCACCAGTGTCCTGGTTTGAGTGACACAGGACTGATTTCTCTTCTAATACTTGGGAACACTGCACTTTTAGAAGATTCTAGTGTCTGAATTTGTGCAAATGTTTACTTTGTAGCCAGCTATGGTGTGTGGGTTTCAAGGTCTCAGTGGTTTTGAGCTTGCCAGGTGCAGAGATGAGGAGGAGAGAGACCTGGGCACTTGACCCAAGCTGGCCAACAGGATTATTTCATACCATCAACGTCACATTCACTACAAATTAGAAAGTTTTCTGTGAAGTTCTCTCTCTCCATTGACGACTGCCATCCTGAGAGCTTCGTGCCCTGGAACCAGACCCCTGAGCCCTTGCCTTCTTCTCGAAGCCATAGCACTCACAGTGTCCAACATTTGCTGTCCACTGCTGGGAGTGCACAACTTCCTACTGATAGAATAGGCTGAGTATAATCTTTGCATATTCTATATATGCATATATGCATATATTCTATACATATTCTGCATTTATATTGGGATCAATATTGGTTCTTTAGTGCTATTGATGTTAATTATCTAATCTTACTCTACTAAATCTGTTTATACTTCAACTGCCGGGTTTCCATGTTTTTTTCCCCCGATTCCCTTTCCCGGGTGGGGAGGAGTCATCCGGTAACAGAATGATTGTCTAAATGACAATAAATTGTTATGGGTTTCTCAAACAATAACAACCAGCTAGGGAGTGACCCAGGAGATTGTTGAGGGTTTTTTTGTTGATATAAACTTCCCTTGAGTTAACGTGAGAGATAAGAATCTGGTGACTTACCAAAGTATGGGACAGGGATGAATTCGGCTAAGAATTGTCACTTCCTTTAGTCTTCAGAGAATAGGTTTTTTTGGCATGCTAATAGATGGTAGAGTGTCTTGTGTTGCTTGGAATATCATGCAAAAAGTTATAGAAAATCGGTCTTTCTTATTTAGCTGGCAAAGTGTGTAGTGTGAGGGTATGTGTGCATATATATGCGTACATAAGTTTTCTCCACTTAGGAATTACAGTCAAAAAACACAATTATGAGACAGGACTCATCAGTGAAAATAGATGTCCCTCACATATTCACAAATGGTGTGAACTCAGCTCTTGCTCTTGGAATTTTTTCCCTTACACAGGAGCTCTTACAACAAAAAGCATGATTGGCAGTAAATTGAATGTAGATTGAAACTGGTTTCAGTTCTGATCTAAGTAGTTACTAAACTTCAAATTCTTCCAGGAAGAGTTAATTTAAAAAAAAAAAAAAAAATTAGTGATAATAGGTTTTGGTATTATTTAGCCTACATACTTATATTCCGATTTGTATTCCTGTAAATACAACATTTCTGTGGATGTGAGTTCTTGTGGATGTGAGGATTAGGTGTTCCAAAGAGGAAAAAATGGGCTTCTACAGCCACTGTTGGTGAAAAGGGAAACAGTCTATATGATTCTCAGGTAATAGTTCCAAAAAGAGATCTAAAAGAAGAACAAGTTCTTGTCTGGTAAGAGAGATATATAAGCCTGGAGGCCACCGTGGTATGATTGACATCTGAACCTAATATTTTAAGTATTTTCCATTTTTATGTTCCTAAATTATGAAAATTTTTCCAAGCAAGCTTTTTTCCCTGGTTTAAGAGGTCAAGGTTTTCAGTCTAATGGAAGAGACAGAAAAAAAAAAAAAAAAAAAACCAAAGACTAGAATTACAAAGTGGTTTCACCAAATACTACAGATGAAGTAAAAACTATTTTGAGCAAAATTTTCTCCATACTACACTCCTGGGACAGATCTCCAAGGATATCAGCAGTAATGATGGACCTGTATCCTAAATGGTGAGCTCAGAGAGTTGCACTGAATCAAGACAATTAATTTATGAGGTCACGTCTGATGACCGGCAAAGGACTCATGGTTGGAAAATGACATAATGACAGTAAGGATGGGCATTTCCATACAAAAGATAAAGTTGAACCCTGGTTTCCTAAATCCAACTGCTTCTATTTAACCACAGCACCATTTGTTACGCTTTCTGGTAGTGCAATGGCTGTTCAACTGTGTTAATACTGTAAACCCAAAGCAAGGCAGAAGTGAGTCAGGACTGCTACAAAATACCCCTGAGAAATTTAATGTATTGAGTAGTATTACAAATGAGAGAAACAATCAGTTCAGGCAAGTCTTTCTAAAGGTCTTTAGATGCTTTATAAAAAACATAATTACTAGCACGACAGTTTCCCCACGTCAATGAATCAAAGCCAAAAACTTGAGGAGAATTTCTCTTGAAATAGAATATTAAATCACTCCATTGAAATGGTGCCATAATCTATTTGTTTGGTAAATGAAAAGCAGTTGGCAGTCATCTGCAACAAGAAGGAACACAAAGTACCAACAAGCACTGAAAAGAACAATTAAGAACAGACAAAGTGGGAGAAAAGTTTCATATTTTGCAGCCTCCAAAATATAAAATTGCCAACTTAGGATGGGATTCACCCGATTTAAACAGAGTCAGTTGAAAGTCAGATGTTTTGTTTCGTCTAGGCAAGCATGTGGGATGCCTCTAGAGTTATTGGAGAGGCAGACATCTTCAAGGGCCAATTCACCCAAGCCTAAACAGATGCCCAAGGTAGACGAGAAGCAGAAACGGCCATTCATTCACAATGGTGTAAAACTCCAAGGCAATATGGAGCAGGCAAGGTGGAGGCATTTCTAGTTCCTTTAACCACCAAAAATATCTTCTAGAAAATTGCTGAAAAGGATTCAGCCAAGGGGGAAACCTAGTAGTGAAGAGTGTGGCCCTGATGGTGTCCAAGATAACTCCTGCAGGTCACTTACAGCTAAACTCAGCTGACTGATAATAAAACACAAAACATGCTGCTTTCTGGCACAAAATCTGTGGAAATCTGACGGAGTAAATTATTTCCTTTGGGGTATTCACTTGAGGGCTGAGAATCTGAAGAAATGCTGAAGGGATATGAGTCATATATCAATATTCATTGAAACAGATGAGCAGTATGAGGTTTTGTCGGGGCAGCCAAAAGTTATAGCTGAGCTGCCCATGGGCTTGAGATGAGCCACCACATATATAAAGCCTCTGATGATTTATGGTCACTAAAAGACCAACTCCTCCAACAAAGCAGAGGAATCGGACAAGTAAATAAATAAAAAAAAAGACCATGGATTCATCATTTTTCCTATTATTTATGGCCACTTTTCTCTCCGAAACATCAATATCTTGCTAAACAGTAGAAAGATGTGCCCCCAACATGGGCAGTCGGACACTTGGGTTTTTTTAGAGCATTTTACACACATAAATGTCCGTGCACACACACAAAGACACACAAAGACCTTTGAAAGAAAATCCAGAAACTCATGCTTTCACACATCTCCAAATATCTCCTCCACCCATACCTTCATTTGAACCTTCAGCCATGCAATGAAGAAGATCCTAGGGCCTGATGCCTGTATTTGGACCAAAAAGGCAGGAAAGGTAGGGTTAGTTTTCTTTCCAAGATGACACCTGTATGGAAAAAGACACAACAGTGACTATGTCTTGTTTCATTTCTTAACTCTGAAGAATTAAATCCAACTGACTGCTTCAGTTATTCTTGCCTGACATCCAGATGTCAGGTACATGGATTGTCTGTGCCTGGAGATACCATACACTTCTGTCCTGTCATACCCCAGATACACAGGATACCTGATCATGGCAAAGGATGTTCCTGTCTCATAGTCTCTTCTTTGCTGCAAGCACTTGTCCTTTCTTATTCCTTCAGCTCTTGGGGAAGGGAAATTTCTTTACTTTATTATAGATGCAGCATGACATAGAGATATATGCAGTCTTTGTGGGTATACTGCAGAGCGCTGCCAAGTTGCCGAGACAAGACTACCAGAATCTGATAACCCAAAAAAGCTCATTTAACAGAGAGCAAGCAATGCAATGAGACTGATTGCTACATTCCAAAAATAAGATCTGAGCGTGTCTTGAAAGATAAAGAAGAAAGAGAAGACATTTTGGATGTGAAATCAGTGTCCATGTGAGAACAGGTCAGCCATGGCACCTCTGAAATAAGCTCCTGCTGCCTTTGGACAGGTTTGTGGAAGGAAGAAAAGGACACTCACTTGCAAGTGGTCCATATGAGGAAACTAACCATCAAACCAGATGTTGTAGAATTCTTGGCTATGTATAAGTGGCTGGATGGAACAAGATGATGATGATGTTATGCATATATCATAGGAATCTGGTATGGGTGAGAGTGTGCTAAGTCTTATGAATATTGTGCAAGTGATATCACAACCATTCTATTCATGCTGGATGCCATCCATAAGCTAATGGAGGAAACAAAACCTGAGGACACAAGGGAGAAACAGACGGACACCATAGGAAAACTCACCTTTAAGATGATGAACTGAAAACAGACAACAAAAATTTATCAAAGATTAAATTCTGAGCAGGTATGCAAGAAGTCATTTAGGAAATTGAGGAGTTTTACACATCTAAATCTGATAGTTAATGGATTTAAACTGATAATAAATCTTCCAAATATTCCAGGAAGAGGGAAGGGAATGGCAGGCAGTATGAACTGGAGAAAGAAATTGAACTACCTAGACCTCTCCTAGGCAGACATATATGAAATATAAGTATGAACACCAGCGTACACTGACATGAATTTCAGATGTGTCATGATGCTTTAAACTAGAGTGAGGATATTTAAAGCCAGATATGAGGTGTTGGTTTCAAAACTAATAGGATTTCACAGTCTTTTGAGTCTAAAAAAGTCAAAGGGATTTTCACTTCTATATGCCTTTTAGATCACTCCAAAACATTAAGCTTGTGGCTTTTCATATAGCGGACAGAGTGTGATCCAGTATTTTTCACCTAATTAGAACTGCTTTGCTTTCAGATTATGAATCCTTGCTAATGAAATATGACCTGAGTCATAATGAGGGCTTAAAGCTCAAAATCCAGTGACCATCCTACTATTAAGGTAAAGAAAACCTCCAGTATCAGACAGCATAGCTCCTAAGACTATAAACATGATTATCATGAAATAGCAAATTAAATCAGTATTGTTGGGATTTAATCTGCCAAATTTCAGCCCCCTAAAAAGAAAATGGATACAATATGCTTATTAGGCTCTCTAACATCAATGGAATGATGCAGAAACTCCAGAAGGTGATTCATCAGATCTTAAAATCGGGGCCTGAATTGAACAGGGTAAAAAAACTTCTGGATGTGTCTGTCCATTTCCATTGGCTGGAATCTAGATATCCATTTAAGGACAATTAATATTAGATTATGTTCTTCTAACTGGGTTTTGTGTTGTGAGATGGAGTCTTATAACTGTAACATTAAAGCTATCTGTGCTATCTGACTGACAACCAACTGGTGTCTTTTTTGTGTGGCTACCATGTCACGCTCCTGAAAGGACTCTTGATCTGTTGTCAACAAAGAGGCAAATAATGTGATGGACAAAAAATAAGCCTTACAGAGGTCTCCAGGTATTAATTTGACTGATCTCAGAATAAATCTGTTGTCAATAATATATGATAAATGTTATCACTGTTCCCTCTATAATCCGTGCCAACACTGCTATTCAGCTAGATAGAGATTTGTTCTAAGACATCATCATCCCGTAAGCATATCCAAACTTTCCCAATAGTTTATTTAATAAATATTTGACTGAGCTATTATCTTTCTAAATAAAAACTACCTTATTTTACCCTACCCCCAGACAAAACTCTGGGTTTAGAACATCTCTTTTTTTGTGCCTCCAAGAAGTGTTGAGGATGAATCTCAGAATGGTGATGAGTGCAGTATTAAAAGCCAGGTCAAATCCTCAACTGCAGTAAATTGGTGTAACTCTATTGAAGTTACTGGTGCTTTGTTGCCAGAGTCTGATTCAAAGCCTTTGGGAGTCTTTTCATTGACTTCCCTGGGCTTTGGCACAGTTAAAGATCTGATCCTTCAAGAGAGAATTGACAGGATAAACAAGGTTGGCAGTTGTGGGAAATGTGTGAGGGTTTTCTTGCTACGGGAGCTGTGGTCAAATATATGTCAGAAGAATTAGTCCCAGTTCAAAGGTGAGACTTGTCCAGTACAACAAAGTACGAAGGTGTGAATTTTAATGGTAGCAAATGAATCCTTCTAGTAAGAACAAATGAATGCAAAATACCTAGACAGGAAAATATAAGCTTTGTCTCCTTCTCATTTTGTATGAACACATTCATTTTGCAGTCCTCTAAATCCTATTGAAACAGAAATGTGTTTACAATGTTACATATTCCATAAAACATGTTTGCTACTCAGCAATCTGCTTGCTTCTCTTAAAATGTATTTTTGTGACAAACAATCATTAAACCTCACAACCACCGTGTGCAGATAAATGAAACTAGTGCAGATATTACCATTTGGTTGACACATTTGTTTTGACATTGTAAAAAAGCGTTACGATTTTTTTTTTTTATAAAACTCTTCCTTTTTTTCTCAGAAACAATAATATGTTCCTGCAAATGCTGCAAAAGATCAAAAGCTGTTCAGATCATATTTACAGTACTAAAAGCACAATGAATGCCCCTGTAAATGACATGTAAATTACCGAACGATGATTCAACTTCAGTCAGCTTTGCAGATGAATTGAAGGACCTTAATTCCACTTTAGCTTAGAAATCTGATTATTCTACTGCTTGTAAGAAATCAGCTTTAATCCTCTTTTAAATGTCATTCAACAGGTTCTTTCTGCACAAAAGATGTAAATGAATTTTCTTTTACAATATCTTTTCAAATTCATTTTCTTTCCACAGGACATTCTTAGAAATAATTTAAATCTGGGCTATCAAACCAATAACTCTCCTTTTCTACATCTCTTCAAGAATAATAGTCAAGATGCACATCTTAGCTTTGTGATAACATAACTCTGTTGACCCACTCTTTATTCTTACTGGTGGAAATGAGATCCTAATTTGGCTCCCTGATAACATTTGCAGCTGTATATATATTCAAGAAAACAAAGTAATTATCTTCCTTCATGGTTAAATTTGCTCTGGAAAGAGTTCAGACAAATACATATCCCTAAACAAGTCATGTCCACATAAAATTGAACACTTTAATATTCTTTCATTGTGACTTTGTTTTATTCCTTCAGTTTCCTGCATTCATAGATTAATTCTATGCTACACGGAGATGCTTCTAAATTAAGGATTGTCTTTTTGGCACCTAGCGGTACAGTAGATCCCAGTTCCTGATTAAAGATATCCTTATCACAGGCAAATGATAATGCTATTTTCTGTTCATGAAGAAAACTAAGTGCTAAAAATCACAGGCTGGCTGAGCCACATGTCCAGTGGGTGTAAAATCAACACATGTCCTTTGGAAGTTGTGCTGATTTACACCAATGGTATATCTGGTACCCCAGGTTAAAATGCTGTTATTTAAAAGAGATGTCCTAGATGATCCACTTATGCAAATAAAATGCAACTCCACAGACCATGTGGCATTTAAGCACTTGTTCCTCCCATTTCTCATCAGAGCTTTTGCTCTCTTGGTGGCTGAAAGAAAGAAAACTCAGCCCTGGGTTAGGACTTCAAACAATGCAAAATTGCAAATGAGAGGAAATTCACATGAGGAAGCCTAATCAACACCTGAAATAGATTTATGCCACCAGTAGTGTGTAGGTAATAGCAGGAGCAGTGTACTATAAACGAAATCCCAGGTGGCTAGGAATTCAGCACCAGGGCAATGGATATGGGACCAAAGATGGGGACTGGCACAGGTGACAAGGACGTCTAACTTCAAGCCCTATTGGGTGGAGGAAGGAAAAAGAAATACCTTTTTCCATAGCATAAGAATATTGCTTTTCTGATAGCCCATTCAAGGGCCTGGCTGTAATTTTAATAACCATACCTACTGTGTCAGTATTTAATTTACCAGTCTGGACCAACCAACCAAGTCTAAAGCTTTCATTGGACACCTCATGTCACCTTTTCAAGCCATACAGTGTCTTTGCCAATCACCGTAGCAGATTCATACTGTTTATATGGACCTACAGGCAGGCTGTGACATGGCAAAGTCTCTCAGAATAAGTTAAAGTGGAGCAAGTCCTTCAGCAAGTCAGGATGATTCCAGGTTTCATCCTGTATATTACGCTTTTTTTTTCCCCCAGAGAGACGCAAAACTTTTACTTTTTGTATTTTGGCTGGCCTCAAGCTCAAATCAAGGTTCCTGTTCTCTCCAGCAATATAAAATTGCACAGCAAGACTCAGTCTTCACCCTGAGGAGCTTACATTGCAAAGACATAAGACATAGAAAGAAAAGAAGAAATGGATATACCCCATATGCAAAACATGAGGAACGTAGTAACATCTTGGTGGGTGGTTTGTCCAAGGTGACACGGAAAGTCAGTAGCAGAGGCAAGGAGTGATCTTCCTCATACTGCCCAAAATCTTCACCAATCCCCACCCCAACCATCCGCTGCCCTCTAATCACATGCACTGCCTACTGTGTCACATATTGCAGCACACATCATAGTGACTTGGAAAATTCTCCCCTTGGTCTGTCAAGCATAAACTTATAAAATGTCCCTGCAATGGGGTTCTAAAGGCTTTGAAAGCATTAAAGAGTCTGTCTGCTAAGGATGTGTTAAGGTCACAATACCCGGAGCTGCTGCTGAAGAAGAGACGTTTTTCCGCATGAGTTTGACAACAAGCAGCACCCACCTATGCTGTGTAACAGGTGTAAAAGACTTGCACTGACATTTCTCTTCCTAAAGTCCAGGGGCACCACTCGAAAATATAAGCTAACAGAAGCTGATAAAATTCAGTGACATAAATCATGATTAGTGTGACAATCTGGCCTGCAGGATAACAATAAATAATGCAAAGAAGATGCAAATGCATTGCATTTTAGCAAGCGATGACATAACCCTATTGAAAATACCTGTACCGACTTGAGACTGAAGGGAGATTTCTTTCATGGCAGGAGGTGTTTTCACATTTAAAATGATCATGTATAAATATTATTAGCCAAGCCTATCTTTGGCCTGACACTTTCAGTTTGATATGATGTGACCCGAATTTCTGCCCTAATGTAACTCTCTTATCTAGTCCTCATCCAAGCAGTCTCGTGGGCAGCTGCGTTTATGCTTTGAATACAAGAAACCATTCTCTGCTTTTGAGGGAGGAAAAAGCACAACAAGGCACAAAGCCTCAGGAAAAAAAAAAAAAAACACACATTTATGTCAAGGGCAGGGTGACATTCAGACACCCCCAAAAATTTAATTAGGCTGAGAGGTCTAGGACGTATAGAACACCCTAAATCAGGGGGAAGGGTTCCACAAATAAATAGATAAATAATAGCATTAGAT
This sequence comes from Pluvialis apricaria, assembly GCA_017639485.1. Taxonomy (NCBI): domain Eukaryota; kingdom Metazoa; phylum Chordata; class Aves; order Charadriiformes; family Charadriidae; genus Pluvialis; species Pluvialis apricaria. The sequence goes on from CM030009.1 coordinate 125,062,788, forward strand.
TATAAGAGGCAAAAAAACGTGTCCTCAGTCACTGTGTAGTGAATGGTATTCCTTATGCTTCTTACATCATTAAGAAAGGCATTCAGAAAGTCTTCTGGTCAGTTCCCAGGGATGCTCCTCTTCCATAGTTTGCAACAAGAATGATTGGGTAATCCTAGAATAGGATGTTCTCTTCTGAATCCAAAACAACTGAGTGTCTAATTTGATGAGTCTCGCCCAGGCCTCACCCCATACCTCACCACTGTAGAACAATGTGTTGTTTAGCTCATCTGGATAAAATCTGAGATTTAATCTCAGCACTGAAATTATATTCCAGTTTATTGGCAGATATATGCGCATTTTGGAGATGGGGAGTGTGCATGGTAGTTTTTCTTTGGTATCTCTACACAAAGCCAGTGACACTGTATTTTTATTATATTTTTTGGCAGAGCCCTCTATGTTGCTATTTCTGGAGGCTGCCTGACTCAGGGTGGTGTCTGAGAGGAATTACCATGCGGTCAGGTTGTGCCTTGTTGAAGTCACAACAGAACTTCCAGTGAGACTGCTCTTAATGGGGATAACGCCATGGATAAAATGCAAATGGTTGGCTATGGGTCATTCTGCTGTTCAGACACTGCAAAGCAAGCAAAGAACATGATGATAGAACTTGTCTTAATCCCTTCTTCCCTTTCTATGAAAGATCCAGGGCTTCTTTCTTGGAAATAATAAATATGTACCACTCCACTGAATTTTTTCTTATGAAATTAAAAGAAATCTGTGGCAATGCACTCCTTCACTTCAATGGGACGAGAACTTCACCCTTAGCTCATTTTTTTCACCCAATCAGTCTGAAATATGAGTAAAGTAATTCTTGATTTGAAACGCAAAGAATTTCACTGATACGTCATTACTTGAGATCTTTTTGGATGGATATAGTTACCATAAGGATGTAGAAGGAATGCCAGGACAAGGTACACAAACCTCTACGTGAGGGAAGGTTCAAGCTGTAACATTCCATCCTCTCTCACTAGTCACAAAAAGAGTCAAGTCTCACATGGTAATGTCCTCCTATACACCAATTGCCCTCCCCATTGAGAAGTTTACAGTAAGGTATTTCTGTGCCTGCCTTCATTGGATTTATGGCCCCTGTTTCCTTTACTCAGTTGAAGACAACTTCTTTTGGCCCCTTCCCAAAAATAGTGTGTTTTTAGCTACTTCTCCAAAAGAGAAATTTCAAAGGAGCTGCATACCTGTCATATAGGGAAACTGAGGCTGAAAAAGGAGATGGCTTTAAGCAAAGCCACCATCTCCCATGTCCCAAGACCTCTGTTATCTACCAAGTTAGCCTTCATCTCTTTGTGTGATCTGCTAAGTTACCCTCCAGCTCCTTACCCCTCCATCATCATCCTCCTCATCAGGAATAAGCAACAGGCTGTGGGAAGGAATGCCATGCTCCAATTCATGCTGTTTTGTTTTGTTTTGTTTTACCTTAAAAGTCTCTTTGATATTTTTATACCATCAGACAGCAGACAGCTCTTTTTTTTTTCTTTTTTTTTTTTTTTTTTAACTTCCTCCCTCTGGACAAGTAGGATATTAATATTATCCCTGTAACAAGCAGCAGAAGGAATAAAACATCTAGGTAAATACTGCAAGTGAGATTAAAACTCGCTAGCTTTCTGATGTAACCCTGTGACACAGCGTTTCTAGTGAATTAAACCAAATGTACAAGTATTTAACGACTAATCCTTTTAAGTATTTTAATGCCCCAATGAAGATTTCTTATAGGGAGAGGCAAAGCATATGTGGTTTCCGTTAGAGTCTGCCTGCAGGCAGAGGATTGAGCAGATTGGCTTTTTTTTTTTTTTTTTTTTAACTCTCCCACCCACCCCCACCCCCTCCCCTCCTGCCCCCCCCCCCCCCACCCCTCCCTCCTTCCCCCTCTTTTTAATTAATTAATATTTCCCTTCTTTTGTTGTTTTTGGCGGGCGGGCAGGCAGCCCGTGGGCGCGGGGTGCTGAATGGACAGCTCCTGCCGGCGGGGCCGAGGGGGGACTCACCCCGCCGGCCCCCCGCCGCCGGCGGAGGGAAGGGGGGGAAGCGAGGGGGGGGCATGTGTGGAGGGGGGGGGGGGAGTCCAAATAGCAGCCTGTTTCTTGCTGCAAGAAAAGAAGAGGGATACTAAACAGGCTTTCTGCCTCCCCTGGGTGACTACAAACAGCTAACCTCGCTCAGGGGGCTCTTTGAAGGCGAGAAAGAAAAGTAACTTTTCATTTTAGAAACCCGTCCTGCAGGGCAGCGGGTATTAAGCTGATGATAACATTCCGTGTATGTATCTAAAAATATATATATATAAAAAAATGCATACATATATATATATTTATATAAGTTCATACTAGATATAAGGAAGAAATTTTTTACAATGAGCGCAGTGAAACACTGGCCCAGGTTGCCCAGAGAGGTGATCAATGCCCCATCCCTGGAAACATTCCAGATCAGGTTGGACGGGGCTCTGAGCAACTTGATCTGGTGGAAGATGTCCCTGCGCATTGCAGCAGGGCTGGACTAGATGACTTTTAGAGGTCTCTTCCAACCCAAACTGTTCTATGATTCTGTGATAGATAACTTCTTTTTATGTTATAGAACTTCCTAGCCATAGGGAATAATATTTTCTTCTCTATTAATAGCCAGGCTAGTGTCATGCACTGCAGGGAGAAAAATCAATGCTCATCACTATAAACAAAATTGATCTTCTGTTTAAGCTAATCTTTAAGGGTTGCAAATTTAGGGTCAGGGTTAAGGTTACATGGAAATAGAATGTTCACATTTTCAGCTGAGGGAAATATATCCCCTTCCTATGTACTTTTGATGCACAAAAAACAAAATAGTAATTTGGGGGGATATGAGTGTGGCTGCAAAGTCTACACCATTCACTTGCATGTATGCCAGCAGATAAGATTGCTCATAAAATCTCAGCACTTCCCATTGATATGATGAGGAATTACAAGTGCATAAGGAGTGTGTTTCTATATTCCAAAATAGTAGACCAGACGTCCAGTTGGTGCAAATGGGAGGTGAATCAATTGCATTAAAATAGCTGTGCTGATTCATCTAAAATAAAGATACAAAATAGCTGTGCAAGTTATTGCAAAATCTCTCTCTACTATATATACATATAAGTGCATGATGCATCTGTATGATGTTTACATACGTGATATATTTTTTATAGAGAGGAAGAGACAAGGTCTTTATTTACTGTTATCACAGATTTGTTTCACTAAGGAAATGGAAAAATAGATGTGAGCATTGTTAGAAATAGCAATGTGGAGTCTTTTTATGATAAATAATATATTCATTCGACCATCATTTAATACATGGCCCATGCCCCTTGCCCCCTAAAACATATGAATCAGAATTGTATCCTGGAGTTTGCTAACCTGAATACCAGTTTCTGTTTTCATCCTGAATGAATGTTGCTTACTGGTGCTAAATGCACTTCCTTGCATTTTTTTTTTTTAACTCCACGCTCAGAAATAAAGTTAAACATTTGTATCAGCTAAGCACTTTGCTGAATGGGGTCAGTAAGCTATTGCCCATTGTCTTCAAACTGCTGAAAACATTGTACTTCAATTGCAGTCATTTTGTTGCACAATCAAAAACTGTTGATTGTCCATGTTTCATTCACTGGTCTGCAAATAATCATTTCAGAACAGCCAGATGATATGAATTGAGGGAAATTACTGCTGAAAATCACACTTTAAGTTACAGTTTAGAAACTGATTAATTAGGCTATCCCCAGTGCTATTATATGTATGTGCATCTGTACAATGGTATTACTATACAGGATGGAGGGACGGAGGGATGAAGGAAGGAAGGAAGGAAAGGAAAGGAATTTTTTATTATGGTCCTCAAAAACATAATAAATATATTTTCAACTTTCAAACTATGGAACTAATATTTTAAATTATTTTTAAAGACATTTTCTAGGCAAACATTATTACATTCTTATTTTCCCTTTTATTCTTATATTTTAGGCACAATACAAATCCAAATACTTGTTTAGGACATTTTCCACAGCTCTTTGAATTCCAGGGAAAGAATTCCATTGACTTCAGATGATCTTTGGATCAGATCCCTCATGCAAGAGTGTGCTAGTCTTTTACCACCTGACCCCTCCACCTTCACTGGCGTGCTCAGGCCCATAGAGGTCAAAGAGACAACTGGCTTATTCAGGGATTACTGACATGAGTCGAGGATGCAGAATGGAGCTCACAGTGAGCTCTATCAGCACATTCATTATCAGTCCTCTAGTAGCAACTGTCAGGTTGTGAATGATAGCTCCTCTATCACAGATATCATTCCAGAATCAGATCCTGCAGACAAGTTCTTATTTCTGGAAAGAAATAATAATAACTGGGGAAAAAAAAAAAAATCTCCTTCTGCCAAATGAATTTTAATGCCCAATTTTAAAGTAATAAAAATCCCAAAATCTCTTGATTTTATGCATGAGCTATTATGATCAATTGGGAAATTAAAATATGTTTTTAAAGCATAAATACCTATTCCCTCGGTGGAATCTTATGTCTCTGAAGTAGCTGGCTTCAGTTTTGGGGATACATCTTATGCATTTTAATAGCAAATGCCTGAATACTGAACCAATAAAAAATATATAGTGGTTTCTTCGCACCTACCCAGGATTCTTGGGTCAATACAAGTCCCATTTTCAAATGTGTTAACAAATATATGTGTTCAGTGAAAATTATATATTACTTAACCTAAATACAGATTTATTTGAGCTATTCAGAGCAATTCCAGGCTCTTGAGGAAAGAATGTCTTTAAAATATTAATACTATTACACCTAATTGTAAAGTGTTGAGGCTACAAATTAAGTGTAAGGGGTAACAAAAATCCATGAAAATGTCTACCCATGCAGACACGCAGGTGGGGAAAAAAATGGAAGAAGCCATCAATACATGACTCATGAGCTGAGGACAAAGATGTCAGCCTTACCTTTGAATTTACTCTTTTAAGTTTGTGACACAACCTTAATGCTATTTAAACATATAGTAGAGCGCAGTGTTTAATTAGGTAAGGAAACTTGCTCACTATTACTGCCAGTGCATAAGTATATGAGCACAGCGGAGTACACTCAATAATCCAAAGAACCTGACACTGTATTATTTATTGGAATGTCTGCATTAATTATGGATGATTCTAATATAAGGTACATCTTTAATACATCACAGTCTACAGATGTTTTCATTCTCCACTACCAGAGAGAAGTTTAATGATAAGATTTTGCCTCGTATATTGAAAGGCATCCAGAAAATAATGTGGATAATGTTATCTTAGCCAGTTCATGATCAGGAGAATTTCTAAAGCCCTAGTTTAGCTGGTTACATGTGGAGAGTTTGGTTTAAAATTGCCCTGTGGGCTAAGACTGGCAAGAGGAATAAACCTTTTAATTAGATGCATTAGTTAATTCTAAGATTTCCAGTTTCGTCACCAGTGTTTTCTCCTGAGCAGCAAAAAGGCTGTGATGACAGTTCCCACTGAACTTTGATGGCCTCATACATACATACATACATATGTATTTTTCCTGTTGCCTTCCTTGAGTATGGATATTATGCTACATCAATGAGCAGGAGTATCCCATACAGCTTCCTGTAGTGCTTTCTACAGAAGTAGGCTTCATAACTTTTCTTTGGTAGCTAGTTTGAAAAAAGTCAGTGAAAGCATCTTACAAATTGTATTGAAATCAGACTATTTTAAGGACAGTATGGACTTCACAGTTTACAGAGCCAAGTGGGAATGTCAGAGGATAGTTGTCCTAACTCTAAATTTTTCCACTGTTCAATTCTTGTCCTGGGGAATGTCCCTGTTGAAACCCATAAGCTTTTCCACAAATTATTAGGTCTAGAAGGACTAGTTCAAACCTCCATATCACAGGAAGGGGAGCAAGAATTCAAACCAGGACTAGTGTTAATTTTGGGGCTTTTCACCATCATGTGGTTTTCCAGGACCAAATTTCATTCTGCTCTACCACTAAATTCATGGACATAATTTCAGGAACAGAGATAGTTAAGTCTGTGTTTCCTTTTAACAGTTTCCTGGTGTGGCATTAATAGGGGAAATAACTTACAGCAGCAATATTGCTAGAGAAATCCTGGGTGAAGCAGTTAGAAAGTGTGGTCAGAGCAAGAAAAAACATGATCACAATTTGGAAAAAAAGAAATTGTTATCATAGAGAAAGATTCTTTAAGGGAGAATTTCTGTCTTCATCCTTGGTATAAACTCGAAGGCACAAAACACTGCAGAGATATCTGTGACTGCTTCCTTTCCCAAAATTTAAAAGCATCAGTCACTCACAAGCAAAGAGTAAGTGACTAACGAGGTACTGATGCGAAGGAAGGCAAGGCTCTGACATAGAAGAATAATTAGAGTCTAGTTAAGTCTGTGACTATCACTAAAAATTTTTGGACAGCAAAACACACAAAATATGAGAAATTTGACAAATCATTAGATAGACAAGAAAAAGAAAGAGATTATTAAAGGATCCTCCAAAATTATTGTGATCCTGTTGCCCACAGCAGTAAATATCTTCAGATAGCCACAGAATCAGGAAAGGATTTAAGGGTAAAAAAGGTGACTTACATCCATGAGATAGATCAGGTAAAGAGAAAAGAGGCCTGGGAAGATTACCTAATGAAGGGAAGTATAAGATATGTGAGAGGAGCCAAGTTGAGGAATGAGAGAACTGCACAAAAGAGCAAGATAATAAAGTAATAGGGCATTCTTCAAGTACAGAAGAGGTCAATGGGAAATAAAAATGGTCTCTAAGAGATGGCAGCAGCAATTGACAGAAGTAGCTTTTGCTTTCAAGAGGAAGCTGGAAGGAGAGAGGGAGGGAGGTTTTTCATTGTCTCGGTGTTTGCGGAACTGGCGAGGGGACAGCTGCCACAGACAGTCGTCATGTTACCCCCCTAAGGGATGCAGTAGAGATGCTGAAAGAAATTAGGAACATGGCAGTAAAAGGCACTGGCAAAACCACAGTGTTGTGTGAATATTGGAAGGGGGGAAATCCCAAAAGGGGAAGAGTGGAGGCAGTCTGTTTTTATGGATGCAGGTGCCTAAAGGAGAGAGAAAAGGCGGGTAGACAGCTTGAAAACACAACAGTGGCAATGAAATAAATGCCTTAAAGCGGGAGTGTGTGAAAGACCAAGATACACCAGAGGCTATTGTCAAGGAGGACCAGGTGGAGAGGCCTCCATGGAGCAGGTACAGCCCTAGGAGCCGTGTATGAAGGGGCCCTAGGCAGCTTCCCCAGCAGGATCTCCACACCTCTACAAGCCTGTGCCAAGAGAAGCTGTTTTCTTGGGGTCTGGCTGGAGAGCAAAGACAGATGGGATGGGGCACTCAACAACTCAGGGAGCTGTGAGGAAACAGTCAGGAGAAGGAGAAATGAGATGGCTGCAAGATCAGTTGAGTGGAGAGGATAAACATGAGGAGCAGCTCCATGTAAGAAGTAAACCTGTGGTTGTGGGACAGGGTGCTTGACGGCAAAAGCAGGGAAGTCACATCACCAAGACTCTTATCACAACAAATAACAGGGCGGGGACAGGGATTGTGGGGCTCACAGCCCTCTTTGGCCAGCAATAGGCAGCAGCTAGTAAGGAAAAGAGACATTAAGGAAGATGAGGACAGGGAAAGGTGAACCAGAAAAAGGAAAGGAAGAGGTTCTACCATTGACAGGAAGACAATGGATCACCCTTACCAACTGTCTGGGAAGTCACGTTGCAACGTGGCAGCCACAAACTCTGCCCTTCTGATCCTTGTACAGACTGGTGTGATTGGCATTCACTCCAAGTGAGCATTGGTCTGGGGTTTTTTGCAAGGCAATATTGATCAATATTGACACCTATGAAACCATCTCACCTCTCCTTTTTGCATGTACTCTGAGTGATATCAGGCACCTGGGTTGAAATATAGCTACCCTTGAGTCTTCATGAAAGCCTCAGCAAGCAGGAAGTCTTGCTGCCATCAAAGAAATGACTGGAGACACCAGTTATCCCCTTTAATTTTCGACTAATATATTCACAGCATTTTAATTGCTTGCAAATGCATTTTCTCTGTCCCATTATGTTGCCTTTCGGCTGTTGTGGTGAGGCAGAATACAAATTTGCAAGGAGGAGGAAACATGGTGGTGGGCATCGGAGAGGTTAGCTGTGTTCAGAGGGAAGGGGAATGGGCAGGTTTTTGCAGGACATCTCTGGTCTTGCAGCTTGAAGAAACCCCCTCCAAAACTCCCCACACTCACTGCCTGCAGCTGCAGTCTGTAAACTCCAGTGTCAAATCTTCCTATCTCCTTTTTGTCCTTCTTAGAAGAGGAAAAGGAATATAATGTAACTTGTACTCTCAAAATAATGATTCTTAGAGGGAAACAACAAAGAAAAAATCCCAAATTTCTCACTATAGTCTCTTTTTGTTTTGCTCTGAGAGTGTTTAGGGTTTATTTATTTACCAGACAGGGACTGTCTCTCTCTGTTTGGATGAGTGGAAAGGTAGGCACACAGACAGGTTTGCCTAAAAATGAAGGTGGGTAGTCTGTGTGTGTGTGCAGGGGGGTGCCACCAGCTCCCTCCCTCCAACCCACAGAGATCTGCGCCTCTGCCTGGGTTTTCCCTGCATGCAAAGTTCAGGGAAGGGAGATGGGGTGGTGATGCTCAGCACAGAGGGGGTCCATGTTCACGTTCACCCCCTCTGCCAGATAAGAGGGAGAAGTTCAATGGGACCGAGGGAGGAGGAGAAGGAGAAAAAGATTTGCCCGGGGAGGTGGGGGGGGAGAGAGATGAGACAAAGGATCGACAACAATAGATCTGCAAACAATGGGCAGGACCCAGTGATGCACAAGAGCGACCCCAGGGCTGCTTTTGTTTTAAGTTAGCTGATTGTCCCCAAAGCTCACAGCCCCCAGACTTCAGGAACTGCTGCGGACAAAGGGGGTGCAAAGGAGTATTAAGCAAAAAGCCTTTGCTGGCTGCTGAAGGGGGACTTCTTTTTGGGTCCTTTGCAGACAAGGGCATCGCAGAGGATGGACCCTGCTCCAGGAATGTCCTGGCACTGCTGACCCCAACTGCCTGTGATGGCTTCAACTGCTGTCTGGTCTCATTCAGACACACACAAAAAAAAAAAAAACCTCCAGAAAAAGTCGTCAGAGGTTTGGATCCAGCAAGGACCAAGTTTTGGTGACTCTCAGTACAAGAGAAGGCTCTTAATTAGGAAATAAACAATTACTGGGCCACCAGCAAAATGCAGGAGCTAAGACAGGAAGGAAAAACGAAAGGGAAACTTGTAATTTCAGGCTCCTAAATGCTGAGAAACGTTTAGAAGTCAAACACGGGGTGAGAGAGCTCTGTGAGCCCAGGGAGCTGCTCTCATACAGCAGCCACACGTCAAGCCCAGACTCTGTCCCTGCAGCCGCACCGGCCGCTTTGCACACTTCAGTGAACTACCAGGGAAACTGAGATGATCCCAGAGAGGGAACTTTAATTTTCTTGGGGTTTTTTTTTCCCCCACATCCCCAGACCTTCCAGCAGCCCAGTCAGCATTTTTCAGATCCCCTGAAAACAAAAAAAAAAAAAAAAAAAAAAAAAAAAGAGAGAGAGAGAGAGACCCCAAACCCCCTTTCTGTAGCTTAGGAGCAGAAGCCAACTTTAAGCGGGGGATAAACAAAGTGCCCCCAGCCACAATGAAACTCAAGGCGAAGTCTGGCTGCTCTGACCATTAGCTCATGGCGCTGGTTGGAAAACCAGAAAGCTGCCAATTAACTTTCCTGGAAGATTTTCTTTGGGAGCAATTAATAAGTGCTTTGCAGTTTGACTCGCGTTATTAATTGGATTGGGGAAGGGGCGGGGGGGGGTGGGAGTTAAAAGCGCAAACGGTCTATATGATTTTTTTAGGGTCTGTAAGCGAAGCTAACAGATGGAACTGACCAGTAACGTGCATCTGGCAAGCCGGGTTTCTTACAAACTTTCCTCCAAACAAACCCATTTTGGTGGCTTTGTTGTTGTTTGAAGCGAAGTTGGGCTCCGAGCTGGCTGGTGGTGTGGCTGTGGGTTTGTCTGGGCTGCGTGTGCGTGGGAAGGAGAGGTGGGGAGGAAAGGGGTCGGACCCGGGGGAGGGGGGGGCAGATCTCTCGCAAGACGGATCTCTTGCAGCGGGGTGATGTCCTGGCAGCTCGGGAAACGAGTTGGGAAAGCATCAGCCCTTGCGCCGTGCGTGTCCTCCCCCGCAGCGCTCAGGTGCGGGCTGATAACCGCACCGCGGCACCCACGGCGTTCAAAATAAGGGAATCTACGCCCAAAATCTTTCCCACTACACCCGTAGTTTTCTGAAAATAAGTTATAAAAAAAAATGGCATATAAAGAAAAAGCGTCCTGGGGAGGTGAGTTGGTGGGGAGCGCTGTCGCCCTGCAGCACCGTAAATCACGGCAGGCACTGGGCTGCGCTCCTCCCTACCCCCGCCCGGGTCGTGTCCCCTCGCCCTGTGTCCCCTGTTTATTCACCGAGCAGCGCTTGCCTTGGTGAGGTCGAGGAAAGCATCCCTCTCCCCTCAGCTCCAAAAAAAAAAATGGCCCAGAGAGGACTAACGTGACACTGTGCAAATAGGCGGCTGGGGGAAATCCGCCGAGCTGGGGGGGTGTGCGGTGAGCTGGCTGGGCGGGAGAGGGTCTGCCTTCCTCCTCGAAGGGAAGGGACACTTCTTCCTCCGCCAGGAAGGTGTGTCAAGGTGTTTTAAATTTTTTTTTTTTTTTTTTTTTTTGGTAGGTCTAAGCCGTCCTGCCCAAGGCTGATGTGGCTCCTCACACGGCGCTCAGCAGGCTCCAACGGAGGGGTTGGAAAGAGAGAGGTTTGCTCATTTCTACGCATTCTTCTATTCTGTCCACTACCAAAATCTTGAGGAGTCCAAAGAACATCTGAACTTGGACGAGTTCCTAGAATTTTCTCAAATATATATTGGGGAGAAACACTTTTATTTCATTAACAATATTAGAACTGTAGGAAATCCGAATGAAGAAAAAGAAACAATTCCTTCCTTCCTTCTTCCCTCCCTCCCTCCTTTCCTTCCTTCCTTCCTTCCTTCCTTCCTCCCTTTCCCCCTTCTTTCCTCACATCCCTTTGTCCCTCCCTTCCTTCCTTCCTTCCTTCCTTCCTTCCTTCCTTCCTTCCTTCCTTCCTTCCTCACTTCCTTTCCTCCTTCCTTCCTTCCTTCCTTCCTTCCTTCCTTCCTTCCTTCCTTCCTTCCTTCCTTCCTTCCTTCCTTCCTTCCTTCCTTCCTTCCTTCCTTTCCTCTTTCCTTCCTCCCATCCCTTCCTCCCTCTTTTCCTTCCTTCCTCCCTCCCTTCCTTCCTCACTCCCTTTCCTCCTTCCTCCTTCCTCCCTCCCTCCTTCCTTCCTTCCTTCCTTCCTTCCTTCCTTCCTTCCTTCCTTCCTTCCTTCCTTCCTTCCTCCCTCCCTCCCTCCCTTCCTTCCTCACTCTCTTTCCTCCTTCCTCCTTCCTCCCTCCCTTCCTTTCTTCCTTCCCACCCTCCCTCCTTTCCTTCCTTCCTTCCTCCCTCCCTTCCTTCCTCACTCCCTTTCCTCCTTCCTCCTTCCTCCCTCCCTTCCTTTCTTCCTTCCCTCCCTCCTTCCTTCCTTCCTTCCTTCCTTCCTCCCTCCCTCCCTCCCTCCCTCCCTCCCTCCCTTCCTTCCTTCCTTCCTCACTCTCTTTCCTCCTTCCTCCTTCCTCCCTCCCTTCCTTTCTTCCTTCCCTCCCTCCCTCCCTCCTTCCTTCCTTCCTTCCTTCCTTCCTTCCTTCCTTCCTTCCTTCCTTCCTTCCTTCCTTCCTTCCTTCCTTCCTCACTCCCTTTCCTTCTTCCTTCCTTCCTCCCATCCCTCCTTCCCTCCCTTTCCCCCCTTCCTCCCTTCCTTCCTCCCTCCCTCCCCATTTCCCCCCCACTTCCCTTCCCCGTAGCACCGGCGGGGCGGGGGCTCGGGGCGGGGGGGGGGCCGCACAGCCGCGCTCCCCAGCAGCCGTCCGGGGAGGAGGGAAGGAAGGGGTAGTGGGGGGCTGTTCGCCGCTGACCCCCCCCGCCCGCCCCGGCCCATCGCCCTTTCCCATTCCAGACAATGCATTTCCACTCCAGTCGTGTGCCTTTGTCCATTTGTAGGGAGCAAAGAGGGGCTGAGTGACAGCTCCTGTGAGCCCGCATGAACACACACCGATAAACCCTCCCAAAACCTGGACCTCACCAAAAAAAAAAAAAAAAAAAAAAAAAAAAAGAAAAAAAAGAGGGAAGGGAGAGCGGGAGAGAGCCACATGCCTATTTGCCTGCGGCTTGTTATTAAGACACCTTCGCAGATTAAACGCTTAAAAGCAACCCAAATTAAATGGCAATTAAAAGCAAGTTACACCCTCTCCTATCTCCAGGCTTATCATTCGTGGAAGCTAGCCATCAGCAGAGCCACCCCGCCGGGAAATGCCATTTGGGCTGGCATCTTCTCGGAGGGCGGGTGACTCCCCCCCCCACCCACGGTCCCCCCCGTCCCGTCCCCCCTCCCCCCGGGCGCTCCCCGTGCCGAGCCCGCAGTCACTTCGGGGGCCGGAGAGCCACAACCTGGGGGCAGAGGGACAGGGAGAGGCGGGGGGACACGCACACACCGAGAAGGCAGAGAGGACTTATTCCCCCCGAGTGGCAACTCCTCGGACCGGTGTCACTAAAGACATTAATAACGTACCCCTTCAGCTTTGCAACTCAGGGCTACGCAACCTCCAGCACTAAAATATACCGGCACTTAAAAACGTCGAAACAGTGCTCTTTAGCTCATACGTTTGCTTTCCCTTTCTTTTTTTTTTTTTTTTTTTTCCTTTCTCCTATTACAGACGCAATTCCGTAGATCTATATGTATTTTATGTAAAATTCCATATAATATGTCACTGCAGTGATACTTTGTGGTCTCACCCTAGTTTTATGTTTGAAAATGCTATTTAAAGAAGCCTGTAAGATAAGCATATTAGGAAGCTTTAAAAGCAGGTTGGAGTGTGGGGTGGACTTAAATTCGATGTAAATGCAAGGGTAAAAAAAAAAAAAAAAAAGACCAAACCAAAACAAACCACATAGTTTTCATTTAGGGAAAAAAAAAATATACAGTTAAACAGACACACATACAAATGTGCAATCTTAAATTCTGGTCAGTATTTAAAAGCAGTATAATCAACAGGAAGGAGCACTTACCTATTGAAAAGGATGGTTTAATAATATATGTTAATATATATTAGCTTTATGTCTTCCCAATAAAATGTACACAAAATACCCCCTTCGATCAGATTAGCTCCCATATTAGCCTGGGTAAGAAAAAGCATTCTAAAGAGTGGAGGAAAAAATGTATAAAAATGTTGAAAGAACCTACAGTTCCTTATTAGGCGAAGATACAATATTTATTCCTTGTCTCCTGGGATGAAGCTCCTCTATCTATTGTCCTCCCAGTTCTCAGTGCTGATGCTTAATTTTCAAAACTTCTATATTACCAAGGGACCTACGACATCAGCCAAAGAAATACCCAGCAAGTACAAAATCTGATCCAGGGAGCAGCTTTTGTGCAGAGGGAAAATTTTGTTCCTACAGGTTTTTAAGGAGGTGCATGGAAAAGCGAGAGATCTGATCTATGCAGATACATTGCAAATTCTCTCTGTCTGTAGAGATTTTTTTCTAAAAAAATTTGGGGAAATACATGAACTTTGGATTTTTCAATTTTTTTCTTTTTCTTTTTCCTTTTTTTTCTTTTTAATTTGGAGAGGGGAATTTTATCCAGAGGGGGTTTTTTTTCTCTTTTTTTTTTTTTTTTTTTTTTTTTTCGGAGAACCAAAAAATGTCAACTACCTTTCCAGGTCTCGTCCACGATGCAGAGGTATTTTGTGTGTGTGAGTGTGTGTGTGTGTGTGTGCGCGCGCGTGTGTGTGGATGTGTGTGTGCGCGTGTGTGTGCATATGTGTGTGTGTATGTGCCTGTGTGGTTGTTTCCATTTTTTTAAATCCATATTGGACCGTTACATTTAATTATAATCCGGCTTCAGAGATAACTTAAAGAAGTATAGAGAGAAAATTCGTTATGACATCTGTCGCCAGAAAGGGCAACTCATTACCACGTTAAAACCGTTGCCAGAACGAAAATCAGAATAATACCCCTAATAATATAATGAAGTGGAGAGAAATCACCACCAGCTCGCCAGGAATGGGGAGTTCTCACTAAAAAACAGGACTCCCCTTTTCTTTCGAAACGCGGGAAAAAAAGGAGGAGGGGGGGGGGAGAATTTTGGATCTGATTCGTTATTTTAAAAAGAAAGAAAAATAGGGGTTCAAAAAAAAAAAAGGAAGGGAAGGAAGGAAGAAAGGAAGGCAAGCAGGCGGCAAAGCTTTCTCGGTGTGTAACGCTGTAACATAGGGACGGGACTTGTGTGTATTCTCGGTAGTTTGATGACTTTCTTTTTTGTGTGTCAGCCCCAGATATTACAGCTGTGATCAGGAGGTGGATGGATAGACGGATGGATGGACAGATAGAAGGATAGCTAGTTTTTATTTCGGTGCGTGGATTCCTTTCGCTCGACGGTATTAAGGGCAGGCTGGGCTGTTTATGGGGTTTTGAACAGACCTTTATGGCACCAGCCCAAGGTAGGAAAGGATCTTTTGTTGCTGGGGTTGCCGCTCGCAGGCTTAGACGCTTCTGCAGGGGGAGAAGCTATGCAGGACAGCGTGCTTGGAAGAACCGCACCCGGGGTTTTCAATGACAAACCTCCAGTTTTGGGGTCTTCTTTTCACTTCTTCCTTTCAGATACGTCATGACGGATCAAACAGTTACCGTTTGATGCAGCTTGGATGCCTGGAGTCTGTGGCCAACTCGACCGTCGCCTATTCCTCCTCATCTCCTCTCACTTACTCTACCACGGGCACCGAGTTCGCCTCCCCGTACTTCTCCACTAACCACCAGTACACCCCACTGCACCACCAGTCCTTCCACTACGAGTTCCAACACAGCCACCCGGCAGTCAACCCCGACGCTTACTCCTTGAACTCTCTCCATCACTCCCAGCAATACTACCAGCAGATCCACCATGGGGAACCCACTGATTTTATCAACCTGCACAATGCGCGGGCGCTCAAGTCCTCTTGCTTGGACGAGCAGAGGAGAGAGCTGGGGTGCTTAGATGCTTACCGCCGCCACGACCTGTCTCTTATGAGCCATGGATCCCAATATGGGATGCATCCAGATCAAAGACTCCTGCCAGGACCAAGCCTCGGGCTTGCAGCCTCGGGAGCAGACGATTTGCAGGTAAATAGCATGCGATCTCCTTTCGAGGCACCTTCTTCTCCCCTCCCCCTGCCCTGGTGTCCCCCCCACCCTCCCCCCCATTCCCCCCCCCACCCCCTCCCCATTTTCCTCTGCTCAGAATAGCTCATACAAAGGGGGGAAGATTCATCCAAAATCCGATCCGGAGCCCGTCCCCTCCAGAATAGTAGCAATAAAAAATATGGGGGTGGGGGGGAAAGCAAGTGGTCTTTCTTGGCCAAACCAACCCAACCAACCGAGCAACCAAAAAATCTCGTGCCTGATTTCCCCGCGTGGGTTGTGGCTCTGGGGTGGCTGAGACCGCGGGACCCATCCGGACCTCTCGGGGTGCGTGTGTGCCCGTGCGGGTCCGTGTGTGCGCGCACCAGCCCTTACCAAAGTCACACAGAAATTAAACCAAGCCAAACCCATCTTCGGGCTTTCCCTAAACTTTTCCTTTCTTTCGGCGAACGGAACCGTTTAAACAATTTGCACGGACAGAGCAGGCAGATGTGTTAAGGAAGGGATGGAGTAGGAAAAGAGAAAAAAAGGCAGGGCAGGAGATAAATCTGCTTTCCGATATACGTACAAAGGCAAACCTTCCGTTCAACTCCGAGGCGTGAGGCAGGGAAGAAATAAACGGGAGCAAACGTTCTTCAGAAATATTCAGTGTGATAAAAATCCCTCGCAATATCCCGTCTAGTTGTTAATAGGGAGAGAGGTATAAGCAGATAAATCCGAATTCATCTATCTATGTGTCTAATGATTCATTTGTTCCCCCCTAACCGGCATCTAGACCCATTGAAAAAAAAAAAAAAAATCTATTTCTCTGTATCAAACTCTCAGCTTTATCCGCTCAGAAATCCTTTCCCCCGCACGATAACTTCACCTCCGATAAATTGAGCTGGTAGCTTAAATGAGATTTGTTTCCAAAATTGCAAACAACGCCCTCTTCTATCTAACACCCCATTCGAAAAGTCCCCCAAATCAAAACCAAACCTTCCTTCTCCCGACGAGCTGAGAGGAACTAAAGGCTTCCGATCAGCGGGGAGAGACAAACAGGACCGTATTTACTGTACTTACTTTTCCCCCAAATCTCTCTCCCAGTCATACAAAGCTGGTTATGTTGGTCTTTCCAAAAATACGTAGCGGTCAAAGGCTCGGAAAAAAAAACAACCCGAAGTTTGTAAAACTAAGAGGGTTTGCTTTCTTCCCTTAAAAAAAAACAAACCAAACAAACAAAAAAAAAAAAAACCAACCCAAAACCTCTATTTATATCTGAGAAAATAAACCTTTTTTTTTTCTTTTTCTTTTTTTTTTTTTTTTGGTAAGGAGGAAAATGATCCAACAACCCAACAACAAAGAACGTTATCTTTTCTATCTCTGAGGAGGAAACCCTAACTATTTAAACCTAGCTTTGTCCATTAAAATTCACTATATAATTTTATCCTCTCTGGCCATTTTTTGTTTACATTTTTCACAAGGATCTCCTTATGTTACCCCCCTCAAAAAAAAAAAAAAATCTGCCATTCACTGCTTAGCCCAACTAAAACCTATTTACTCCTTTTTATAACCACGTCTGCTGCTGATTTTTTTGTATCTGTACAAATTTTTTTTCTTTGGCAGGCACAAAGCCTTGTATTTTTCAAAAGAGGGGATTAGGAACGTTTGCAAGACAGCAGACAATGCCTAAGTCCCGGGCAAAAAAGCACCATAGTTTATCCAATTTTCGACTTAGTGCCATTCAACTGGTCATTTATGCAATGTCATCCGACCAAACAACATGTTTCCCTTTAAAAAAAAAAAAAAAAAAAGAGGTTGGTTAAGCTGCTAGAGGCACATTCTTTTTTATTTATTTATTTAAAGAAGAAAAAAATAAACATCTTTTCTTTGGAAAATATGAATTTTTCGATCACACTTTATTTGAAACTAAAAGACTCAAGTCTTTGTACCTAATCTTTTCTTTATTTTTCCTCCTCCCTCTTTTCCCGAACAGCAGAGGGAGTGTATTGAGGTATCGAAAAGACTGAGCGGTGAAAAGTTGAAAATATTCATATTTGTCGTTATGATTGAGATGATTCGGAACACACTTGGACTCTCGCGAATATCACCTTGGGCTTAAAGGGAAGCGTTTTAGTGGCGAACAGAAACAGGACTACACACAAATACTTTTAAACCAAAATTGTGGTCTAACCAGTCTTCCCCTTTCTCCTTAGTCTTTCTTTTTAAAACGTTCATCAGCATATGCCTCATTTCAAATGCAACAAATGTAAATATACTTTTCCCTGCACAGAATTTTAAGTGAATGTCCAATAGTTTCGAGGGCGGTTTAAGTCAGCCTAACAGATGCAAACAGTCTTGGAGCTGGAGTGGCATCTTTCAGTGCCCTAAAAAGATTTTCCATGGGCAACAAAGAAAACTGTCACACCTTTTCCCATCACCGCTTTAATTTATGCTCAGTCGCCAAGTTTTTTTCATATTGATTTCATAATCACTTTAAGGCAGAACACTTAAAATAAAAAAGAGCCTTGAAAAGGAAGGTCTTACAGGGCCAGCGCCAATATGGTGAAAGTGGGGGAGAGAGCCAGGACTGTAAAGGTTGTTTTGTAAAGTGGGGTTTTTATTATGCACCGACTCTCTCCGCATTTACTTAACTCTTCACGGGCTGTTGAGTAGGTTAACACCCTTAAAGGCCTCTTTCATGTCCAATACCTCGTTTGTTTGTAGAGGAAAATGCGTCTTTAACACATTTCCACTGGGCAAAGATTTAGGTTTGGTTTGTTGTGTTTTTTTAACCCCAACATAAGGAAAAACCCAAAGAAAACCCAACCCTTTCAAGTCTTTTATCGTCCCAATAAAAATATTTATTAAGGAGGGCGAAGATCCCCAAATAATCAGCCTTGTAGCAGGAGAATAAAGAAGTGAGATCTCTTCGGATGTGCACCAGAAGCCCTAGGCAGGTTTTTGGATGGTTCTTCGCCCCACACTCACACATGGGTGCCTGTGTGTGTGCGCACACAGATGCACATTCATCCCCACCTATGTGCGGACACACGCATTGTTCCACCACCCTTACGGCTCCGTGTAGCCGGCAAAGCCCAAGAGGTCGTCTGTTGTTTGTGTTCTTTGTCTACTTCTCTGCACACTTTGTAAGTCGATAGATACGTGTCACGACACATATATACGAATTTAGCTGTACGTATCTATATAGATACACAGCTAAACGTACAAAAATACTATATACATGTGTATTTTTACCTTTGTGCGTGCAACTGTAGAGCGCGAACACACTTCTCTCAAGACTACTTGTTTGTTTCTCTCTCCGGCCACGTAACTGCTGATCTAACTCCCCAGTTCAGGAGAAACTCGCCTTTAAATGACAATGAAAGTGATAATTATTCTGCATTTCGTGGCGCAGGGGCGGTGGGATTTCGCCAGAGCACTTCAGTTCGATGAGAGTAACTGTGTTTTTCCAGTTCACCTTAACTATTGTTCCTGTGCAAGTCGTGTAACAAAGCAAAAGCTGTGTGATCTCTCTGTGGGTTTCTGTATCTGATTTCTTTCTTTCTTTCCTTTCTTTCCTTTTTTCCCCCCTCATAACTTAAGAGCTCAGTGGAGGCCCAGTGTGGACTTGTACTGAACGGGCAAGGAGGTGTGATAAGAAGAGGTAAGAGGTTACAAATACTTGCGTCTATCAATTTTTGTAAACACAAAACCCTCTCCGTTTCTCTCTCTCTTTCCCTCCCACGCTGTTTAGCGTAGTTTGGAGTTCCTGCTGAAATAGTGATAATTTGACATTTGACAGAAGTACGTTCAAACTCGCTTAGAGCACTTCACATTTCGCAGTCCATTTGCACTTTACCAGTGATCTGTTCCTCGGTAGCTCTCGGATACTCCCCCTGAATCCAGAGCTTTCTTGACTCGTTTTATCTCTTCCCTGTTTAATCGAGTTGATCCCTGATAGTTTGAGAAACGTGTTTCCTGGCGCCGGGCAGTTAAACCGGCAGTTTGAT